>OX463860.1:5014761-5614761 GCA_949825065.1 Odontocerum albicorne | reverse complement strand
ATTCGCTCAAGACATTTTGGTTAGTGATTTGGGTCTCAGACGTGTCGCTGGAAAACTGGTACCGAAACACCTCAATTTCATGCAAAAAAAGGACCGCGTTGAAATCGCGAAAGACATGATTTCCATGAGTTTTTTTACCAAAAACAACACGAATACTATCCAGCAGCCTTTAAATTCACCTGATCTGGCTCGCTGCGACTTTTTCCTGTTCAACCGACTTAAAAAACCGCTTCGCGGAACGCGTTACACCACCCGAGAGGATGTCATGAAAAAATCTAAGACGGCTCTGATGAACATACCGAAAATTGAGTACCAGGGGTGTTTCGAGGATTGGATCAAGCGCTGGCGTAAGTGCGTTGCAGTCGATGGGGAGTACTTTGAAGGGGACCATATCGATTTTGATGAATAAACTTGTATTTTCGATTTTATGAATAAAGTTCTAAAACTTTTTTATCAAGGTAGTATGTATGCAATAGTACCTAATCTAATAACCGCTGCAACTACCTTCCAATTCAACTTGTACATATTTGTAACATACATGTAATGACCGTTATTCAAAATGATTCCTAATGTCACTTTTCCACTTGTAATATTTCTTCTAGCATATATCCAATTAAAATGAATATTTCTAGTTTCATTACGATTAATAACATAATTTATGCGAGATTATTATAAAAAACGAGAATTTCGGTTGAGTCAGACAGGAAATGCCAACCTTGGTTTTATATTATATTACTTTAGATTGATTATTAAGAGTTGTAAACTGAGAACCACAGAGGTCACAGCTTCCGGCTTACATAATTTGAGAGAAGATCTCTTATCTAGATAAGTTATATTGGTTATTAAGCATATTTTGACGTAATTATGTAGAAACAACCCAACACACATATAACCTGTTCTTATATAATAAGATGACGACCACCGTACCTTAGTTGGTAAGACGCATGTCTTCCAAACCCTGGGATTTAACCTTCAACGAATTAATTTCCTCTTGTTCTATCACTATTGTTCTTTATTTGCTTTTTTTTTACTTAAATCTAAACGAATATCTGTCTTTTATTATAAAATCTGTCATGGATTAAAACAGTTTAATGTATCCAAGATGAACTCTTTGGTTGGAAGAAATTGTTGTATAGTAATGAGCCCACCAGATAGATACACCATGTTTGACATGCATACCATCACCCTATCTGGGTAGGCAGAGAGGACAGAGCGTCATAATTTCATATCTCAACACAAATTCTTTGTCTCTACCACATCTAAACAACTTCTTCTCGACTTCTCTGACTTTCTACATTTCCTTCTTTCAAAATATTACTTATTTGATCCAACCATACTTTCTTTGGTCTTCCTCTAACACGCCTTCCACTCACATATGCACCATATATATTATGATATATGTTTTGTTTTCTTTCTTCATTCATTCATTCCACACGTCCAAACCACATCAGCGTGCTCTCCTTTATCTTACTGAACACATTAGCCTTCAATTAAAATTCCTCCCTTATCACTTTATTCTGAATTGTGCCATACATTGTCACTCTTTGCTTTTTAACAGTATTTCTTCGGCTCCAATCAGTATGTTTCCATGCAGTGGCTTAAGATAAAAAATTACCCCACTGCAAAATGGAAAAAGGGCCCCTATACATTTATTTATTTACGATATAAGTATTACGTGGTTTTACATACATACATACAAGTATCATATTGGCGCTGACGATTTGGTTACAAATATTTTTTGAAATTATAAAGCTCATTTCTCCTGAAACAGCCTAGCAAATTGTCAGTACTTGCTAGATAATTGCGAATGCAGCAAAACTATAATTTAATAAATGGACTGGAAAAAGTAATGTTACTAAAAGTTCCTATTTAAAGTGGGCCCCACAATTTATCGCAATGGCTGTATTGACGTAGTAACGCCACTGGTGTCACGTGATATTTGGCACTTTGTGTTATTAAAAAATAACAATGCACGTCTTGAAAGCACAAATGTATCAAAAATGTTACTTTGTTGTCAAAAGCATATACGTGTCAAAAGTGATATTTTGGGTATACAAATCATGAAAGCATCAAAATACCCAATTTGTGATCTTTAAATAAAAAAGAGCCCAAAATTCCCAATGTATGAATTTAAATGCGAAGTGTCAAAAATGTTCAATGTGCGGTAAAATAAAAAATGACAAAAAAGTATCGATTCGTGGTCTTAAAATCAAAAAGTGTAATAATACCTAATTTGTGGTTTTAAACGCAAAAAGTTACGAATATATTCAATATGTTGCCCTAAAAACAGGACATAAAAAATGCTCGAGTTTTGATCTTATAAGCAAAAAGTATCCTAACAGCTCAATTTGTGGTTTAAACCCACAAATTGAATGGGTTAAAAAAACGTCAAAAATGCTTAATGTGTGGTCTTAAAAGCAAAAAGTGTGAAAATTCTCAATATTTTCTCAACACTCAATGTTTCATCTTAAAAGCAAAAAGTGTTTAAAATGCTCGATGTTTCGTCTTAAAAACAAAAAGTGTTAAAAATGCTCAATGTTTCATTATAAAAACAAAAAGCGTTAAAAACGCTCAATGTTTCACCTTAAAAGCAAAAAGTGTTTAAAATGCTCGATGTTCGTCTTAAAAACAAAACGTGTTTAAAATGCTCAGTTTGTAGCCAATAAGTGGACTGTAAGGCATTCAAATATCAAAACTGCAATTTTGAGATTATTGTATTACGATTTCGTTGTATAACCTATAATCTGGTAGATTTATCGCCGTGAGACAATTTTTTCCAACCAATCATAAGAATATTAACGAACCGAACAAAAAAATAGTGAAATACAATCGAAGTACAATCACATATGCTGAGCATCCTCTCTAATCAGGATCCTACCTGTGGAGGTGTGGAAGCGACCACAATGAAGACCATTTTCCCATCACAGTAATTCGCAGACACCAATTTAATGCGGTGACCATAGATACAAACATTTCCTGATTAAAATTCTTAAATTTTACTAGGATAAAAAAAACTCTTTTTGCTACGGTTTGTAGATGATTTCCTGATTATGTTTTTTAATCTTTCGTATGGTATCCCTCAACATTATCCAAAAATTCAATTCAATGCTACTTTCATTCAAAAACCCCATCATTAGAGTTCGTTCAAGAACTCCATCTCTACATATTTAACGTGCATATGGCCATCCCTACTCATCCCAAGTTCATTATCTTTTATGACTACCGAAAACTGTAATGGAGAGCAAAAAATAAGTTCATAAGGAGTTTGCATAACGAAGATAACATATGAATGAAGTCGTATGAATAAACAATTGATATGAATCCCTTTTATATGAATAAACAATAGATAAGAATGAAGTCATAGGTACCCTTTTATATAAATAAACAATAGATATGAATGAAGTCATTGGTACCCTTTTATATGAACAAACAATAGATATGAATGAAGTCATAGGTACCCTTTTATACCCCCAAATAAAAGGTGGAAAAATGTCTGTGTCATTCAAAGGGAGTAGCAAAGCGCGGGGTTCGAATCGGTAACATTGGAATTGCGTTACCGCGCGGCCACGCATTTCTCATGTACTAGGTATGCATGTAGGAGTAAAATATCCCAAGAGGACTCATCCCCATTGGGGACACACGAAGTGTGAAAAATACAGCAGAAATGAAGTAATTCTGAGTATGAAGGAAAACATGCCTAGAAAGAAATGTAACTTACAGTACCCGGCGGTAAATAATACACATCGGGTTTAAGAAAGAGACTGTCGGCCATAATCGATTAACTTCGGCTTTGTAGAGAATTTTCTCTGTCACACTATACGACTTACAAATCGCGACGGAACACATGTATGAATGACAGAGACGACGCTCTACAAAGCCGAAGTTAGCCAATTATGGCTGACAGTCTCTTTCTTAAGCCTGATGTGTATTACTTGCCGCCGGGTATTATATGTTCCTCTCACATAATCACATCAAATTCATCACACAGGAGTGGTCAGCAAAGTAAAACCTCGCTTACATTTACAAAAGCGCAACACTTGTATTTAAAGAATGGAAGCAAATGATGGTCACCGAAGTCATTAAGACGCAGTGCGTTGCTCCCTGCGGATTCTGTAATGAACAATAATTATCTCAACCAACCAGTCATCGTGAGATATATTACAATATATTTTTCAATATATTTTTAATATACATACTGCGTATCCCAACATCATCTCTTTCCCATGCGCTGTCAAACCACTACTGAATAAAGGGCTCTCCACGATACATTTAGCTCTATAGTTATTTTAGTCTTTTCTTGTCCCGTAGTCGTTTGTACCAGGTACCCGCCAAGAACTGGTCCAGTCAACAGGTTACCTTGAGTACTTGCAATATTTATTCTGTCTATTTTCATTCCTCGTTTTATCCGCAAGGATTGCATAATGTATTACCCCTATTTTGAACTCAATATACATATTTGTTTATCTGTCTCTTTTAAAAACATTGTACGGTTTGCTCTTTGGACATGAAGTTGGATATATTTTTTAAACTTAATACTAGGACTATAGAGTCGTGGAATTGGCTGGTTTTTTGTAGAGTTGGATTCGGGAGATGCTATTCTAAAATCGACTCCGACTTCGAAGGTTTTACATTATTAAAAACCTATCGGCTACATAAATTATTCTTCTCAGTGTCATGTCAGGTCCCCCCAACGTTGAATATCACTTGAGAGTAGATATCTTTGTCCCCGGCAGCCCAAAAAAGATTTCCAACGCCCCTTATGCCAGTCCAATCACATATATTGCGGAGCCAGGATATTTGTCTCCTGCCAACACCTCTTCGGACTTCTATTTTGCCTTGGATAATCAAGTGCAGTTATTTGTACTTTGTTCCTCTAAGTCATGTACGAGTAGTACATGACCCAAGTAGGACACCTTTCTGATTTTAATATTAGTCAGCAACTCTCTGTCAACTTTGCCTCTTTGAAGAACCCTTGTGTTGCTGACCATATCCGTCCAGGGTATCCGTAGCATTCTCCGGTGCATCCACATTTCGAATGCTTCCAGTCGGTTTATACTATTTACTTTTACATTACTAATTACATTTTGAAATTATGAACTATGTGCCATTTAGTACAAATAACGTGTACGAGTATTATGATGAAAAAATCCCGTAGATATTATTTCCAAAATACCTACATTTATGGAATTACGCCATGTATAACATATGGTAAGCAATATACTCGTATGTACCACAATTGGAGTCGGAGTCGGAACCGGAGTGAAGCTGGAGTCGGAACCGGAACGAAGTCTGAGTCGGAATCGGAACGAAGCCAAAGTTGGTGTCAAATATTTTAAATTTCTGGAGTGGTTTATTTTATCCCCGTCTCCACAACATTGCTAAGATCTCAAGTCTAGATGGTAACACCCTTATCTTCCACCTGGAGGCTTCAGGTTCGAAAATTAAAAATAAAAAGTTTGGTAACAATACCAAGTGAGAGACGCAACTGGACTAACCTTAACAACTGCCCTTCTAACCGCGGAGTGCAGGGATGGATGGAGCGGAGTGGTCAGAGGCTATCATGGGAGTCGTGATGCTCAGCGACAAGATGGATGGATTGTAACAATACTACTCCACGTATTGACGACAAATATGATGATGTACCACTAGTTAAGTGTCTGCTCCAATAATTAATTGGACCTTAGCCCGAAAGCACGGTTAATGGAGGCAAAAACAATGTTGTCTTTCAGCCACGCTCTTCAGCATGTCTCATGGCCAATCGTGTTATACGGATGAACGAGTCTAATAGCAATTCTGTTATCTAGAATTTGATTCCACGATGGTATCACATCCGTCAATATAATAGATTGACAATATTTATTTAGAATACTTGACAAGAAATCGTGGAAACTGAACCCTAAAAAAAATCCTAAAAAAAATCAAATGGGATCGTGACTTTTAAGACCTATGGACATATCCTCAAAATTCCTTAGATAGATCGTGTTATAAATGTGGAAGAGCTGACGCGTATGGATTGTCGGCAGACGTGGTCTAATGATTAACATTCAAGCGGGCGCCCCAGGTTCAATTCCTGGCATTCACTTCCGGAATAGTTTTATTCTTAGACCGTATTTACATTTGAATTTATGTTTTGCTGTAGCTTCTTTATATGTTTCTGAATAAAAATTCTTATAGTGATATTAACCCTTCCTTCCCTGTGATGTGTAACTAGTACACATTGCTTCTAAAAACTTTAATATCTGTATAAATATAATAAATACTGGGTTCAGATTTTAGGTATTCTTCCGTAGTACATTAACGCATTGAATGGAAAAATAATATTAATAATAATTAGCACTTATCGGCCACATCAGAGATATTTTGTGAAAATCGGCAGTAAATTCACTAATATAATCAAACGTGTGCCAGTGTGTGACGTAGGTATATTCATTCTAAAAAACCGCTATGGGTGAGGAAGCGACGCTATTCATGTCTCACTCTCACTCTACTTTGGTATATGGGAACGCAAGAAATAGAATTTCAGTTTGCAGCTGTTTCTTCCTTCGAGGTATAACATACACAGTGTTAGTGTTACCAGTCCCGTCTCAGTAGCTCGCTGGCATTTATACGAGGTGGTCTCTGCGCACATTTTGTATACGTCGGCCGATGTTTTTTTCATATTTTCAGCAATTAAATTTCATTTTTTATCATTTTTGACTACATTTTTTTTTAATTTAAGCGATTGGCTATGAATATTCTTATTATTCCGATTTTAAATCGCTCATTTTTACATGTGTATTGAATACACAGCACTGCGCGATTTTTTTAGCACCGGAAGGGAAAGGTTAAAGAAGCCTGAAATTAAAACCAGACTGGAATCCTTTTTAAAAATCTGCGCACAAACGGGAATCGAGCCCAGCACCCCAGGACTGGAAGACAGCTCTCTTACCAATTAAACCACGGATATCATCAAGAATATTTATATATTGACAAAAATATTAATAGGGCATTAGTTTAGAAAAAAGGTACACACGTAATATTGCACACAGCAGGACAGGGCTTAAAAGTCCCAGGGATGTAAAATTGAATAAAATAAATGTAATTTGCCATATTATATGTCGACAATGGAGCATGTATTAGAGTGAATGGTGCCTTGACTGATATGGTGCCTTGACTGTAAAATATTTCAAAAAGGGTAAAGCAAGGATGTGCTATGTCTCACTGGTTGGTTTATATTTACATACTCGTATATTCATGTGTGCAAAAGAATGAAGTGGCAATGGGCAGGACATATAGCCAGAATGTCAGACTCCCGATGGACATCCGAAATAATCCAATGGTACCCAAGAGGCATAAAGAGGCCCAGAAGAAGACCGAAGGTACGCTGGATAGATGAAATCAGGAAGCATGGCAGCATCACATGGCATCAACGATAAAAAACCGAACTATTTGGAGTCAACTTGGGGAGACCTTCATCCAGCAGCGGATCGACCCTGGTTGACAATGATGATATTCATGTGTGAAGGAACTACAAAGGTCAAAGGGTGGCATACAAATATTGAATGGGAATGTGTACAGAATGCTGTATGTTGATGATATGATAGTATTTGAGGATGAATTACTGAATAAAGTGGATTAGATCAAGTGAATTATAATTTGAAAGAAGGAAATAAGATAAGTTAGATAAATAGTAAGAGGTTCATAAGGTGTTTGGGTGTGGAAAATGCGAAATGTGTAAATCAAGATAGGAAAATATGGTATTCTGGTCTCTCTACCTACCCCTGCAGAGAAGCGGCGTGATTGTATGTATACCTTTAAACAGAAGAGGGTGCATTGTTCCGGAATATCCGATATTACACAATCTACAATAAAAGAGGGTGCATTGTTCCAGAATATCCGACATTACACAATCTACAATAGGTAACATAGTATTTGTATTGAAATCTACATAAAAGATACAAGGGCTGTAAAATTAAACAATTTGATGCAAATACTCGAATTTTCTTGATCTAGATTGCATCAATTCGGGTGATGACTATACTGCCAGTCTCGGACATATTTGGTGACAGTCTTTTACCTTTAAAAGTTCTCTCAGAAAGTATGTTTGTCTATTTAAATCACAAATCTGACGACACGGCGTAACTCTCGTTGATTTTTTTTCGTTCTTCTCATTGAATTTTTTTCTAACAAACTTTCCGAGCTTTCTGAAAATATGTTAAAGTTCGATGTGCGTTGTTTATGTATACTGGAATGCATGAATTATACGGATATATTTTTATAATATGTATACTGGAATGCATGAATTATAAGGATTAATTTTTATATATACTGAAATGCATGAATTATTTGAATTTATTTTTATGTACCATGTACTGTAATGCATGAATTATACGGATTAATTTTTATGTATACTGGAATGCATGAATTATTCGAATATATTTTTATGTACCATATACTGGAATGCATGAATTATACGGATTAATTTTTATGTATACTGGAATGCATGAATTATATGGATACATTTTTGTTTTTATTTTTTCCAAACAGATTATTATATTATTGGATGTTAGTGCTTTGGATCACCTAAGCCTTGGCCTGTCTCACGTTTCTCATATTTATATTATATTTGTGGTATGTGGCATGCTTATAAATAATGCGTTCTAATATTATTTGTATATGATTCATATTTTAATTATTTTTTACACATGACAAGAAATATAAATAATTTGCGAAAAAACAACAGGTAATTTAATTTGGACATACAATTTTAATGGATCTGGGTTTGTTGCTTTTCCTTTGTCGTGTCCCTAGTAAACTAGGATTTTGCCTGTATCTCACTGAGGGCAACACATTAACATTTATACTTTTTGTGTTTATCGATTTTTATATTCATGCGAGCTCAAAATTATAATTACCCTTCAAACTGTTTTTTTATGGTCGATAAAAGGTCTAACATTTTAATAAGATATCTGATATTACAAAAAGAATTGGATAGGTTTGGTAAAGCGATTAAACTTTGGATTGACATGCTGCACAGACTCTAGGAACAACCCTGGCGATGGAAATTAATTTGATGGGAAATGAACCTTATCTAAGACGACTTTTTCAGCTGATGATGAGGTTAATAACATTTGGGAGACAACGGAAGATACTTTTTAAGCCGTGCTAAAAGTATGGTTCATTTCAGAAACTAAGTTGTAAAAACAGCTACCGGAAACTCTTCCGTTTAATCAAATTACACGAATCATTTGTAGACATTTTAATGATTTTTAGATTCGTTCCATGGTAGTAACGGGGCAGAAGTATCACAATCAAAGGTGACAAAGTAGATTTCTGATTTTCTCCATTTTATTTTATAATAACACGAACACAGGTGACTTGAATATTTTTTTACGTTTAAGAGAATATTGAAAATATATTACATCACTCAGAATATCCTTTCATCCTAATGTTCCTTTGGTTCTCTTCCTCTTATTCTTGAACGAATTTCTTTCCTCTATACTTCGGAAATTCTAGGATGGGTCCTTTGACAGTTGAAAAAAAAACAACCTCTTAACGACGTTCAGTAATTTTAATTATTTTATCAACTTTAATATAAGCTTCAATTCTAATAAATAGCAAGTTATTTAGGTAAATACATTACATAAAACTAACAATAATGACAAATTAATATATATTGTTACAAATTAGCAAAAATGTGGCAGTTTGTTAAAATCAAATAATATTTGGTGACGTTCGTCAAAAGTCACTACGTTAGTCTGCATTGGCTAGGGATGGGGTATACGATAATTGGATTTTCGATTTTTTTATACCTAAAATGAAATATTCGTAATTAGTATTAATTCATAGTGGATCTTGGCCTATTTAAAGATAGATACAAATCATACAATACATTAGAAAGTCAGTATAATGAAAATTAGGAATTAAAACGTCAGTTTAGAGAAAAACAATTTTTCGATTTATAAAAAACTATTCGATTTGTAAAAAAAAAGTTTTACCCCATCTCTTTGAGACATGACCTTTAAAACGCCACACGACTCATCCTAGATTTTCTGAATTCTCCGACGAGTTCTCCGACTCTTTGGACACATGGTTTAGAAGTGGTTACTGACTTAAATAATATAACCAACGTCCAAGCTGCAAAATGTATGGAAGAGCAGCACCATCACGACAATAATGCGCCTAGGTAAGTCTCTCGTCTTCGCAATATTCATGTACGATACGAAAACTTGGACTTTGAGAGCAAGCGATAGACGTAGAATACTACCTTGATCAAAAAAATTTAGGACCGGCCACCGTGTGGCGCTGTCAGTCACCCGATTGGAATTCTTATTTTTTTGTTAGGTTACCACATCTATCATTGACACTTCCCTCCAAATTTTTAGCGTCATAGCTTGACATTTGTAAAAGTTACGCTGTATTGAGTACATCTACCTTTGTGCGTGTTTTCGATTTTTTACAAGTTTGAAAATGGCATCAACTGTGCATTAACGAGTTCGTATTAAATTTTGTGTGAAAAACGGAATTAACGGTCCGCAAACCTTGGAAATGTTGGAGAAGTGTTCTTCGGTGGCATGAACGCTTCAGAAGTGGTCGTGAGTCGGTCGAGGATGACGAACGCAGTGGCAGTCGAAAATCGATAAAAACATCGATAAAATCAAAGAAATGTTGGCCGAAAACCGCAAATTGACCATCAGAGAGCTGGCAGAGGACTTGAACATCGCTTATGTATCCGCTCAAGACATTTTAGTTAGTGATTTGGGTCTCAGATGTGTCGCTGCAAAACTGTTGCCGAAAGACCTCAATTTCATACAAAAAAAGAACCGCGTTGAAATCGCAAAAGACATGATTTCCGTGAGTTTTTGACAAAAAATAACACGAATACTATCCAATAGCCTTTGAATTCACCTGATCTGGCTCCCTGTGACTTTTTCCTGTTCAACCGACTTAAAAAACCGCTTCGCGGAACGCATTACAGCACCCGAGAGGATGTCATGAAAAAATCGAAGACGGCTCTGATGGACATACCGAAAATTGAGTACCAGCGGTGTTTCGAGGATTGGATCAAACGCTGGCGTGAGTGCGTTGCAGTCGATGGGGAGTACTTTGAAGGGGACCATATCGATTTTGATGAATAACCTTGTATTTTCGATTTTATGAATAAAGTCCTAAAACTTTTTGATCAAGGTAGTATGTAGATGCATTTGAAATGTGGTACTGGAGAAGAATGTTACGAATTCCATAGAACTATTACCTCCATTATCGAAGAACTGAGAATCACCGAAAGATTGTCTACAATATGTTTTATTAAAATGTTTAGATGAGTTTTTTTATTAAAATGTCTTCGACGAGTTCTGATTCTTTGGGCACATTCCTCGTTGCCAAAGAGGCAGTTTGGAGAGATTTGTGGTTACTGGAGGCGTGTAATGGCAATGCACAAGAGGAAGAATCTCAATGCGTTGAACTGACTAAAGGAGAGACGCAACTGGATTACTCTTAACAACTGCTCTTCGAGCCGAGGAGTGTAAGGATGGATGGAGAGGAGTGGTCACGATGCTGTCATGAGCTACACAACAGGATGGTGAGTTCGCGATCTACCAGTGCATATACTTAAACTAAAGTTTTACTTGTGCAATCTCTGCTTTTTCCAATTTTGGACTACGAGTATGTGGACGTCGGTTATTTGGAAGTTTTCAGTATCTTTCCGATCAAAGGACTTGCGCTACGCTCAAACAGAGATTGTTTATTGACCTTTCTAGTTTACCACTCTTCTTTTTTTACGTCGTCCTTTACTGTCCATTCAGTGAGACTCTGGAACCAGTTAAAAAACCAAGTTAAAGACACAAGTAACACATTCGGCTTTAGGTGTGTAGTTTATGTGGATAGAGTTCATACAATACAGTATCATCACAAAACTGACTCAACAACAGTCAAATGAGACGGGTACAAGTTTGAAGAGACACAACTCTTCCTTTCTGACGTGCAACATCATAAAAGTGCAACATCATCTTGTAAAAACAACGAAATTGCGAGAATCATCGGACGTAAAACTGTGGTCCAAATACGAATTTTATTGAAACTTATCTAGTTTTAAATGCTTCAAAATTGACATTTGAAAGACCTCTGGAACCTTTTTGTCATTGATATCCATAGTCACTGTTATGTCTGACAAAAATAGTATGGCCTATATGAATAGTATGTAGTATGGATATCCTAGAGTTGCAAGTGACCATCATACGGCTACGCGTTGATTTAATGTATCTACGACATTGCTTCTCGTCAAAAGCCTTCTCCAACAATTGCACCATTTCAATGCACTTTATTCCATTTTTAACGCAAAATGGGATAAAGTGCACTGAACGCATTTCTTTGTTCAGCCATTTTAACCTCTTCAGACCTGGAGTCCATTATAATGGACACAGAGCTCATATACACTTTGTAAACAGCTTTGTAGTATATTTCTATTCCCAATAAAAACAAATTAAGTGTGCGATACTGCATTATCGACTTTGAACGTTTTGGGCGCCATCTATCTAAACTAATACGACATAAATAATACATACACCAGAAATAATATTATATATATTTTTTTAAATCTTAATTAATTCAGGTCATAAGAGGTTAAAATAAAAAAATCACATACTTGCCAAAATGCGTTGTAAACACTTATTTGTCAAACACAAACTGTTCATCTAATATGGCTGAAAATGTATATGTAGAGATTATTCAGCCAGAAGAGTCATTTTTCAATAGTGTGAGTAACACTCTCTGTATTACACAACTTAATGGTGGTATTGGTTTTAGAATGCCACACGATTGGTTCGCGCAGAGCGCACGTTTGTGTTGTTGTTAATATACTCGGTGAGTAGAAAAACACTACCATGTCGAAATTAGTGGTGCGATTCTTGTCTAATGTAATGTATAATTAAAAAAAATTGGAAACCTAAGAATGTGCTTTTGTTATAACTTAAAGTTTTCTATCACTCGATCCACTGTTATTTTAAAACTTTATTATTTGGCATTGTAATTATGATAAATTAATATGTTAAATAATATAACATTCATTTTATTTTTATGTGCAATCTAATTAAAGCTGACGAACATTTTTACTTTATAATACTTGTACTTATATTTAATTTTAATCTTGTAAAATTTCATTATTGTTATTTAATGTTTCCTAGAATCTGCCATGCCTAAACAATTAATATGTGAAATAAACTTACTTTCATTTTATTTTTACAATTATTATTACAATTTAAGCTGACAGCATTTTTAATTTACAAAACGTGTGTATTCATTTCAATGTTTTAATATAAAATATTATTTTTATATATTTTTTGCTTTTTAACTACATTAAAACAAATTAAGTGACAAGTTTTTGTAAACGCACTGTTACTCACACTATTGCAAAATGACTTCTGGCTGAACGATCTATACATTAACGACGTCTTTTATTTTTACGTCGCCAACGTAAAAATGAAAGACGTGCTCAATCAAAAACAAACAGCCTACGAAATTACAATAAGAATGCATCATTTTTTTATCACATCTTGTATACCATATATCACATCCTCAACGACCCATCTAGCAGTGGCGTCATATGGATTTTTATGTTTTAAATATTTTTATAACCGATTAATAAATCTTAGGACGTTGTCTTTTTGGCTTGGCGCTCCTAGGCATATGTCCAGGTTTATCTGTTAGTAAACGTGAATCTGATAGCATGGTCCTATTTAGTGTTATCATTAGAACTAGGGGTACAAGAAACGTCGTAGGAAAAGATAAATTAAAATGTTGACGACGACAAAAAACACTTAATTAACTTTCTTAAGACTATGGTGTTCAACGGATGGGACGTTCTCATAGTCATTATCTAAATGTAGCCGCTCATTTCCTGAAAAGGATTCATTAAAAACCTGATTAGATCTTCAGTACCTTGTTGGTACATTCCTGCGGGTTCTAGGTGTACTAAAACATGAAGATCATCTGTGTTCCGAATTGTGTTTTTTTTTTCAAAGATAACATATGTTATTTTATATTCTGTTTAATAAATGTTACCATTGTTAGAAAATCTTTTAAAAAAAAATCCAAGAAGAGAGATTTTTTTTTAAGAACATACGTACAAACCATCACGCCAATTCCATATCGGAATAGGAAGAGAGGACAGAGCGCCAGACTTTCCCATCTCAACATACATTCTTTGCCTCTTTTAAATACTATATATTTGTTTCAAATATTTAAATAATTTATGGTAATTCTGGCAACATTCTTCATTATGGAGAGCTACATCGCATTCCTAACACATGTACCGGGTCTCGCTTTTACATGTGCTTAGAACAACCTTGCAAGTACTGCAGAGTTTTTTTACAACATTCTCAATGTTACAATACAAAGTTTAATTACAACATTCTCAATGTTACAATACAAAGTTTAATTACAACATTCTCAATGTTACAATACAAAGTTTAATTACAACATTCTCAATGTTACCCTGAAGGCTTTTCTTTTTTTCGTTCTTGCTGACAGTTAACCTGAGGTGGTATATGTGAGTTTACTTTTTATTTTGCTTTCTGCCATACGTCTTTGTTTTTTTATTTTTTTTATTTATTCTTTAATCTAGATATGCGGGGGTGTGGGATGGAAGCCCTCCGATGCCCCTGCGGTCGCGCTCGCCCTACATTGGTGGGGTGTATCTCGGTCGGGGGAATGTTTGTTGGATAAGCCCGGACCTTTTAATGTCTTCTCTCTTGAATGTATTTTTTTTTGTTTTGTCATCTATGTATTTTCTGTGTTTTTTTTTATCTTCTTGTTCTACGTGTTCAAGGGTGCGGGCTGAAAAACATCTGGTGTTCCCGTGGCTGGGCTCGCCATATATTGGTGGGGTGTATCTTGGCCGGGGGGGATGTTATTAGATGAGCCTAGACCTTTTGATAGGTTCTGTTTTTTAATGTATTCTGTTTTTAATGTGTTCTTGAAATGTGTCTAAATGTATTATGTACATAATATGTTGCTATCAATAAACCTGTATTTATTTATTTATTTATTTACATATTCTCTTACTGCCCTTCAAGGAAATGTATAACATTACTCTTTCCACAGTTCATTGCTTTTCCCTTAACTTCTGCTTCTACCCTTTATTGAAAGCTGTTGTTCCAACGCTAAAGAAAAATGCTGATAATAATCGTCAAAAAATATATTTGCTTCGGGGGATACAAAGGTGAATTAAAAAGTTCGCAGCCTCCACATTTTTGCTTACAGGTAACATCTTGTAGTGGCAACATTTAGCATGTCAATCATTTGTATTCATTTGAATAAACTTTTTGTTATGCGTGTCTTTGTAATTTTGTAAAATAGATAAAATTCAACAATGGTCGATTACCAATGTACCTTCACAAAAAGGGATAACTCCCATTTTTATGGAGGTACGAGTACTTGGACTGGAGGACTGCCCATCATTTATTTATGTATTTATTTTATTTAATTAACGACACAACAGTGTCTTTCATATACACATGAAAATGTGATAAGTTATACAAGTACTTAAAATTATTGACAAAACAAAACAAAACTTTATTTTAAACTAACATGTACAGGAGATACAAAAAGCAGTAGTAATAATAAATTACAGTCATTGTTTAAAATTATTTAATATTAATATGTATATTTAAATTCAATATATGTATGTACTATGCGTATCCAGAAAGTAAGTGTACTGAGGCTCTCACGACCGGATGGATTTTATTTTCGACATGTTGGCTACACTTTCGTGTAGCCTGACCCTTCCCCTCCGCAACGAGACCGGTTCGAGGTCAGTAAGTTGAGAAGTGTTGACGCGACAACACGTTTCGTGAAAAATGTAAATCCAATCTCCCGCCAAGTGCGAAATACGCGGCGTCATCCGTTATCTCGTTTGGAAGGAAAAACCTCCGGTTGAGGTTTATAATGAGGTGAAAACTGCATATGGTGATAAAGCTATGAATCGTACGAGTGTGTACAAGTGGTGTCGCGAGTTTAAAAACGGTCACGTCTTCACCCTCCGCCAAAAAGTTCAAAACCACAATTTCAGCCAAGAAAATCATGGCATCCGTGTTTTGGGACTGTCAAGGCATAATTTTAATTGAATATATGCCTCAAGGGGAGACCATCAACTCTGCAAGATACTGTGAGACCCTAAAAAAATTGCGGAGGGTGATTCAGAACAAGAGGAGAGGCATGCTGACAAAGGGAGTCTGCCTGCTGCACGACAATGCCAGACCACACACGGCCAACGCCACGAAGGAACTGCTCGCCTCGTTTAAATGGGATGTCCTGAACCATCCCGCGCATTCCCCTGACCGAGCACCTTCAGATTACTATCTCTTTACCTCCCTGAAGCTGCACATGGGTGGAAAAAGGTTTTCAACCGACGAGGAGGTAAAGGAGGAGGTGGAGAAGTGGACGAAGGGGTTGGCGGGAAACTACTTCGAGGAAGGCATCAAAAAGTTGATACCCCGCTTCACCACCTGCATTGAGAGGAATGGCGACTATGTCGAAAAATAGCTTACATATGTACTACGGTAACCACGTAATTTTTTTGTTTAAATAAAAAAAATTGTAACCTACAAAAATTCAGTACACTTATTTTCTGGATATGCCTCGTATATTACAAAATATTACCAAATTTTACCAAGTAGACTTACGTAATTGTGGAAGACTTATTTTATAGTGGTAAAGAACTTAGATTTGTTTTAAGTGGAACAACGCTTACATTGAACAAGAAGAATTGGATTTTTCGAGAACTTTGGGGATAGATCTTGAGATATAGAAAACACATGGGCTCATTAGTAGAACGAGATGCAAGTTGCTTTGCAGAATCGAAACGTTCCAAATGTTGATGCAGGGTTACTCAACTCCAGAGGCGAAGTATTGTCCTTAATTTTTCGTTTATACTAGGTTATTAATAATAATAAAGGAGAGCACAAAGTTAGTAGCTATTTCTAAATATTGTTGTGATATCATGTACAATTTAAAAAAAAAGTTGGCAGCTGAATTCAACTGTAGTCAAATATAGCAATTTTATTAAACCCTTCACAAAAATCTGAATTCTTCAAAAACTAGCCGGAGACTGGGAAAGATTGTCATAATTTTGGTCGGGTCTTAAAGTGTTAATATGGGACGAGCCCAATGGAGGCAACTAACGTCAACTAGCTACACAGTTTGAAATTCCCCAAAAGTTACGGTATTCAAGCCGAACAATCAACTCCGATTTACACGGTCCCCGTGTGCATTGTCTGCCCAGTAGTATTATCGTTGTGAAGCCGGTACAATGTAAACACATTCCCACGTCATTCTGCCGGACCGAAAAACGTGGATATGCATAAACGATCCAACCTGCAATATCACGTGCCTTTTGTTTATTTGACTATCATCACCATCAATTCATTTTCCTATTAGGATAGGCAGAGACAACAGATGACCATTTTGAAACACATATTTTGCTTTTGCCACGTCCATACAACAACTCATACAAACTAAACATACAACTATCGAGTGTCATTGTTTATTATGTTGACGAAAATTTGTGACTGGGTATTGTATAATCAACAATCTGAAAAAAAACGTCAACTTATTTATTTTTACATGTTATATGTCCTCAATAAGATACAGGCAAAAGCCTAGTTTACTGGGAACATGACAGACGAAATGCAACAAACCCAGATCCATATAAATTATGTGTTCACTTTATAAGTTTAACTGTTGTATTTTCATGAATTATGTATTTGTAAAGAAATATTGTCACGCATAAATAAATGAATAAATATATACAACACGCCATTTCCCTGTCGGGCTAAGCAGAGACCACAGAGTGCCAGTCTTCCCTATCTCAATATACATCCTTTACCTTTTCGACATTACTACGATTTCTTTGGCTTTTTGCGTTTCCTTTTTTTTAAATATCATTCACTTGATCCAACCATGCTTTCCACGGTCTTCTACCACACCTTCCATGCACATTTACACGATATATTTGTTTTGTTAGTCTTTCTTCATTCATTCATTCGTTCTACATGCCTAAACTATTGTATATCAGAGTGATTATCTTACTCAACACATCCTTATTTTCACATTCATCTCTTATCATTTCATTCCATATTCTGTCATACATTATTACCCCCGTGTATTTTGTACAGTACACCCATTTCTGCAGCATGTATTTCTTCGTGCATACTCTTCTATTACAAAGACTTTTCACTTTCTTCTGTTTCAAAACTTGGTAGTGCCACGTTTTTCTAGGTCTCACTACACTTCTCATCACTGCAATACTTGTATCGATTATTTTTGTCAATATTGTATCATTCATTCATTCTTTCAAGGTGACAAAACTACAATATATTAATTCGCCTTCCTTAATCTGGAGCACTGCATCTTTTTAATCACTTTGTTCCATTTTGTCACTTTCTTATTGTTTCTTTTTGCTCACATTTTCTACGTTACGTACTCATACCACAGTTATCTTACATCACATTTTCTACGTTACGTACTCATACTGCAGTTATCTTACATCACGTTTCTACGTTACGTACTCTTACCGCAGTTATCTTACATCACGTTTCTACGTTACGTACTCATACCGCAGTTATCTTACATCACATTTTCTACGTTACGTACTCATACTGCAGTTATCTTACATCACGTTTCTACGTTACGTACTCTTACCGCAGTTATCTTACATCACGTTTCTACGTTACGTACTCATACCGCAGTTATCTTACATCACATTTTCTACGTTACGTACTCATACCGCAGTTATCTTACATCCCATTTTCTACGTTATGTACTCATACCGCAGTTATCTTACATCACGTTTCTACGTTACGTATTTATACCGCAGTTATCTTACATCCCATTTTCTACGTTATGTACTCATACCGCAGTTATCTTACATCACGTTTCTACGTTACGTACTCATACCGCAGTTATCTTACATCACGTTTCTACGTTTCGTATTTATACCGCAGTTATTATATTACATCACGTTTCCACGTTACGTACTCTTCCCGCAGTTATCTTACATCACGTTTCTACGTTACGTACTCATACCGCAGTTATCTTACATCACGTTTCTACGTTACGTACTCATACCGCAGTTATCTTACATCACGTTTCTACGTTACGTACTCATACCGCAGTTATCTTACATCACGTTTCTACGTTACGTACTCAAACCGCAGTTATCTTACATCACGTTTCTACGTTACGTACTCACACCGCAGTTATCTTACATCACGTTTCTACGTTACGTACTCATACCGCAGTTATTTTACATCACGTTTCTACGTTATGTATTTATACTGCAGTTATTATCTAACATCACGTTTCTACGTTACGTACTCATACCGCAGCTATCTTACATCACGTTTCTACGTTACGTACTCATACGCAGTTATCTTACATCACGTTTTCGCCGGTTTGTTTATTTTACACGTAAAATATTTTAGCATGAACTTTGATGTATGGGAATAAAACGTAGACGTGGAAAAGATTGAAAGGAGTCAAATAAATTTTGTAAAAATGCGTGCACTGAAAGGAGTACATGAAATGACAAGGATATGTCAGAATACGGATTTAAAGGATAAGGAATTAATGTGAACTTAAGATTAACGAATGAATTAAGTTAGATGGAGACGTGTACTCTGAGATGGTTCAAGCATGTAGAACGAGTGAATGAAAAAAACCTAATAAAAACATAATAAAGTGTACTCGTAGCAGAATCAAGTGAAGGATATTTTGAAAGAAGCAAATATAAAAATTCAGAGAAATTGTATGAGTGTAGAGAAAGTGAAAAATGTGTATCGCGATAAGAAAGTCTGGCACTGTCTCCTCTCTACCTACACTGACATGGAAACGGCATGATGGGATCTATGTATGTGTCGAAGGAGTTTTATACCTGATCCTTATCTTGTAATAATGAGGTGTTTTCCTCCAGATATGTGGTCTATAGTTCGGAAATTCTAGGATGAGTCCTGTGACAGCTCACAAATTTGCCCCAATACAACCTTATGTAATGTATTTACCTAAATAACTTGCTATTTATTAGAATCGAGGCTTATATTAAAGTTGATAAAATAATTAAAATTACTGAACATCGTTACAAGGTTTTGTATTGGGGCAAATTTGTGAGCTGTCACAGGACTCATCCTAGAATTTCCGAACTATAGTTGTTAATACAACTGTCCTCCAGCCTGATTGTTGGGGGCTCAATTCACGATGATTCCATGTAAAGTTTAGTTCGTCAACAAGTGGTTTTATTGCATTACAATTTCATTGTACATATTACAATCTAGCGGACTTATTACAATGTGAAAATGTAATCTAACCAACTGAAAAGGTCACCAAGAGATCGCCAAACAGTAATAAATCCGCCAGGTTATAATGCAATGTAATTCAGACGTTAAAAAGGCCTTATTTAAAATATAATACCAACGGGAATTGAATCCGCATTCCCCGAGTTATGAGATAAATATTTTACTAATTCTATTAAAAGTTTTTTAGTCTGGATTTCTCTTTAATATATTTTTGTATTGTATTACACCTTTGTTGTATAGAGTACATACAACCTGGCAGGCTTGTTGCCTAACTAACCAGGAAGATGTTCAAAAGGTCCTAGGCGAAAACAAGACTGAAATTTCTTGAAAAAAAATTGTTCCAACGAGGATCGGACCCATAATCTCCGAGTCGGGAGACAAGTATCTTACCATCTAGGCCACGAAGATCTTTCTAGTTAGTTTGAAGAGACTCGTGCATAGCAGGGACCCACTTGGGTACAAAACTCACAAATGGTGGAGTAGATATAAAAAAATTGCTATTCCTGTATATAGGTAAGTATTTATTTATTTAACACTTTTATTGCAAATACAATCTGGTGGGATTATTGCCAGGCGGCAATCTCTTCCAACCAACCAGACAAAATTAAATGAAGCAAGTTACGTGGTCAAATAAATCATTCAAGTGACTATCCATCCCCACGAAATCCATAAACATATACGTGAGCACATGCCCACGAACCCCACAAAGACGAACAGTCACCCGAACATTATTTTTCATATAAAGTGAGATATCATCAATCAAAAGGAAAGGAAGGGATGGTGGAGAGGAAAGGAAAAGAATAATCAGGAATGAAACACGTTAATTTACTGACTAGAAATTAAGAGGTTTTTCAGTCGCTTCTTAAAGCATGCCAAATACGGAGCGAGTATTATATTGGTTTGTAACTGATTCCAGAGTCTCACTGCATGGACAGCAAAGGATGATGTAAAGAAAAAGGAGCGGTGAACTGGAAAGGCCAATAAAAAATCTATGTTTGAGCGTAGCGCTAATCCATGATTGGAAAGAAGCTGAAAATTTTCGCCGAGATAAGAGGGGGCGGCGGGACAGTTAAGGATATTATACAATCGCGGCAGTATGTGAATTTGGCGTCTATTTCTAACATTTAACCAGTTCAATGCCTTCTGGTATGAAGTTATATGATCGTACTTACGTAGGTTGAAAATTAATCTTAGACACACATTTTGAAGACTTACGAGTATAGAAGTATCTATACTCGTAACATACTCGTATATCTATCCATCCATTGCTTTGTTCTACCTAGTTTTTACTGGGCATTCTTGGATATGATTCCTTGAGCGTACTAAGAAATCTTCAGCTCCTGGTATAGGTCAGTAGACTCGTTAGTGATGTTATGGTGTATCTATTATAGAATTTCTAGAAAGATAAGCGTTAAAGGTTCTTAGTAATTACACTGGACTGCGCCGGCTGGAACTGTTCACAATAACATACGCAAGAACGGGTCTCCCAACCACTATGCCTGTTGGAAAGGACTGTTTCAAACATTGACATACTTCGTATTTTTATTTTTTTTATCAAACACTGTTTATTCCACTTTTTTGTAACGGTATAACCCTACCGGTTTCAAGGCTTTCACCTCATCTTCAGGGGAGCACAAACAAGACTAGAAAGACCTCGAGTCTTGTTTGTGCTCCCCTGAAGATGAGGTGAAAGCCTTGAAACCGGCAGGGTTAAACCCTCTCTCTCCCTGGTTCCATCCCAACTCATTGTCTGCGAAGACTGTTGGGGTCAGCTCTCCTCGTCCTCAGGCTGTATGCTCTTCTGTCCCGGACTACGTCCCCCAGGCCGTGCCTCTGCATCAGGTTATCTTTTTGCACCAACAATGAATTCTTTGGTCTTCCTCTGGTTGTTATTCGAGGAAGATCCATGGAGATTGTCTGGTTCATAATGTGATCGGGTGCTCTGCGTCCGACATGCCCATACCATCTCAATCGCCTCTCCTCCATCTTAATGTTGATGTCTGTAACACCTAGGCTTCCACGAATGCGTGAGCTTCTTATTTTGTCTCTTAGGGACACACCTGCTGACCATCTTAGCTTGCGCATTTCAGCAGTTTCTAGTTGCCTAGAGTAAGAGTTATACATAAACTGTTACAAAAAAGTGGAATAAACAGTGTTTGATAAAAATTAATTACAATGTCTTTAAACCTCCACAACGTTAATGCCTTAACTATAAACAACATATTGACATACTTCATTACACATTGTCAAGAGTAAAAGATAATTACTTCTAAAACAGTTGGAAAGCACTCATCGACTTATTTGAGTGACTTAAAACAAAATTTTTTTTGCAATTGAATTGAAATTGAGATTTCCGATGTTATTGGAGTGAGCCTACATTGTGAATGAAATCATCTCATAACATCCCCCCAGTCGAGATATACCGCACGAATAGAAAAGTAGCCCGACCGCGAAGTTATCAAATATTTTTTCGTCTTCTTCAGTTTCAATCCTGAAGATTGGTTAGCAGCAAAGCCCTGCATCTCCTCCTCCACTCCGCTCGGGCTTCAGCGATCCTCTTGAGCTTTGTATAGGAGGTGCAGTCCATATCGTGGCATATTTGCTCCAGATACTCTCGGCGAGGGGGCCCTCTGCCAATCGATCCCTCAATCATTCCCTCCAGTATATTGTGCAGGAGATTTTCATGTCGCAGTATATGATCCATCCATTCTGCACGCCTTTCCGATATGGTGTTTGACAGATGCCTGGTTTCTTCGATCCTGCTGAGAAACTCGTCATTTGTAATGTGGTATCTCCAGTAAATCCTTAGGATTCTTCTATAGGTCCACATCTCGAAGGCTTTCAATCTTGTTCGCCTATGCACCATGTCTCGCAACCATACATCAAAATACTCCATACATATGTTTTGACCAATTGCTTGCGGAGCTTTAGGTCCATGGTGTTGGATTAAAAAATATTTGATTTCTTATTAAAGGCGAGTGAGTTTTGCTTGGTGGATGCGACTGTCAACCTCTCTTTTTGTACGGCCATCCCATGTGATCTTGCTTCCAAGATAGACAAACTCTTTTTTAACCCTCACGTTTTAGTTTGATAATTAAAATATATAAGAAACACGAAGAGAAGGATCTGAGAATGGATTGAGAGTATTCTGCTATTTTTTTTTTGTATTGAAAAGTAGCTGTAAGTAAACTACTTTCTCAAATACACTTTAACAGCACTCTATTTAAACATTTTCTCAAATATCTCAGAACAGATCAGAATTTTGTTTGGATGTTGTTTGCTTTAATATGTCCTAAATGCACAGCCTCTCGGTAATAATGTAATCAGACCTGCTCTGACAGGGAACTCGACGACAATAGACTCATTTCACGTTTTTACAATACAAAAAAGGTTATCTTGACATTTTTTATGTTTTATTTTCTACCAATAATAAATAACATTGAAAAATCAACATTAATAGTCTAAATTTTATTACTCATTAAAACAGACATTTGCGTACGCTGTAGATAACAGCTCCCGGCGAAATTTGTAAATCAGGTTTGTTCAAGCTCGCGTTATAAGTTATGTTTTTAATGATTTTACTTAACCCTGAGAGATCGGCGCACTGCTATAGCAGTGGAAGAAATTTGTTCTACCCTTGTATTCTAAATTAATATCATTCATTTAGAATACAAGGGTACATATTCTAAAATATATTTATGTTGTAAAAATGTTTGTTTTTTTTGTTGTTTAAAATAAATATTTATCACGAACGTCCGAATCGTAAATATATCTCAGCACTAGATAGACAATTATATTTTTTTCTCGTAGCACTCTCAGGGTTAAAGGAGTATTTTAGAAATACTGTATAGCAGCGATTCTTACCTGGGGAGTCGCGAAAGATTTTTTTGAGGGGGCCTCGTGGCGCCCAGGGCAACCGCCCCGCTCACCCTGTTAACAGCTACACGCAAGCACTGATACGTCAGTTAGCGCAAAAATGGTGAATTCAAGATCCTTATAATAACTGAGAAAATACTAGTTTATCACCTGCGGACGAGGACACACTGACGGAATTAACAAAATATTTAAGTATGGTCTCCGTTTTCAAGACGAAAAATTTAGTCCAATTTTGGATACATATCTGTTTGCCATCGACATTCAAAATTTTCTGCCCTTTGTTTCTACTTATTTATGGGAAAAGGGATTTTCTACAATCGTAAATATAAAAACGAAGCAACGAAATAGATTCAGAATCGAGTCCTGCATGCGATACCATAAAGTAATACACTTGAAACAATAATAGACAAATTAGTGGAAAGTGTTCAACAGAAGAGGTCCCATTAAACACATTTAAGTAAGTTCGTTTCGTTTTTTTTTGTTATTGTAATCAGTAAATAAAACCACTATTTTAAAATAAATTTTAATTATTTTTTTTATAATAGGCAATCTATCCAAACTAGGATGATTTGTGCCACCAAATCAAATTCACGTTGCAATCAAATGATTCAATATAATCAAATTCATTTTTATAAAAGGCAATCCACCCAAACTAGGATGATTTGTGCCACCAAATCAAATTCACTTTGTAATCAAATGATTCAATATAATAAAACTAATTTTTGTAATAGGCAATCCACCCAAACTAGGATGATTTGTGCCACCAAATCAAATTTACGTTGCAATCAAATGATTCAATATAATAAAACTAATTTTTGTAATAGGCAATCCACCCAAACTAGGATGATTTGTGCCACCAAATCAAATTCACGTTGCAATCAAATGATTCAATATGATAAAACTAATTTTTATAATAGGCAATCCACCTAAACTAGGATGATTTGTGCCACCAAATCTAATTCACTTTGTAATCAAATGATTCAATATAATAAAACTAATTTTTATAATAGGCAATCCGCCCAAACTAGGACGATTTGTGCCACCAAATCAAATTCACTTTGTAATCAAATGATTCAATATAATAAAACTAATTTTTGTAATAGGCAATCCACCCAAACTAGGATGATTTGTGCCACCAAATCAAATTCACGTTGCAATCAAATGATTCAATATGATAAAACTAATTTTTATAATAGGCAATCCACCTAAACTAGGATGATTTGTGCCACCAAATCTAATTCACTTTGTAATCAAATGATTCAATATAATAAAACTAATTTTTATAATAGGCAATCCGCCCAAACTAGGACGATTTGTGCCACCAAATCAAATTCACTTTGTAATCAAATGATTCAATATAATAAAACTAATTTTTATAATAGGCAATCCGCCCAAACTAGGACGATTTGTGCCACCAAATCAAATTCACTTTGTAATCAAATGATTCAATATAATAAAACTAATTTTTATAATAGGCAATCCACCCAAACTAGGACGATTTGTGCCACCAAATCAAATTCACTTTGCAATCAAATGATTCAATATAATAAAACCAATTTTTATAATAGGCAATCCACCCAAACTAGAATGATTTGTGCCACCAAATCAAATTCACTTTGCAATCAAATGATTCAATATAATAAAACTAATTTTTATAATAGGCAATCCACCCATATTATGATGATTTGTCCCACCAAATCAAATTCACTTTGCAATCAAATGATTCAATATAATAAAACCAATTTTTATAATAGGCAATCCACCCAAACTAGGATGATTTGTGCCACCAAATCAAATTCACGTTGCAATCAAATGATTCAATATGATAAAACTAATTTTTATAATAGGCAATCCACCCAAACTAGGATGATTTGTGCCACCAAATCAAATTCACGTTGCAATCAAATGATTCAATATGATAAAACTAATCTTTATAATAGGCAATCCACCCAAACTAGGATGATTTGTGCCACCAAATCAAATTTACGTTGCAATCAAATGATTCAATATAATAATACTAATTTTTATAATAGGCAATCCACCCAAACTAGGATGATTTGTGCCACCAAATCAAATTCACTTTGTAATCAAATGTTTCAATATAATAAAACTAATTTAAAAAAATTACAATTCTAGATCATTCAAAGCTTCGACAGATTAAGCTTAAAAAATTAATAATCGATCTATAAGTGGAAAAAATCAACGAAGAAAGAAGAAACGCAACATTCATTGAAAACTAAATCTGTCTCGCAAAGGACAACCGAAAAATATATGGTCTATGGTTTCATCATCCAGACCACACTTGCAGCCGGGTTTCTCCACAATATCCATTCTGTAAAGGTGACTAGCCACCACACAGTGGACCGTCCGCAAACGACACATGACAGACACTTCAATCTTGTTCATTCTTATTATATTAAACTATGGTTTCAAAGTAATGAATTGATTTATATCTAAATTAATTCAAATTCAATCGGAGTGATCTTTGAAAGTATGCAGTGTGCTATTATGGTATGTTTGATATTCCACTGCCAGTTAATATTTTTACTATTTTAAATAATTATTCCATTCTATAAATTGACGTTAATTTGTTTTAAGACTCTGCAGTTGAAATCTGTAATATAATTATTATGTTAATAAAAACTAGGGGGGTGCGAAAATATTTTTGGATTTCTAGGGAACCGTGAGTTGTAAAAGGTTCAAAGCCACTGCTGAATAGTACGATACGATAGGTTATCCCTCATTATTGAGTATGATTATCAGATTAAAAGATTAAAAGCCACTGCTGAGTTGTACGATACGATAGGTTATCCCTCATTATTGAGTATGATTATCAGGTTAAAAGTTTAAAAGCCACTGCTGAATTGTACGATACGATAGGTTATCCCTCATTATTGAGTATGATTATCAGGTTAAAAGGTTAAAAGCCACTGTTGAATAGTACGATACGATAGGTTATCCTTCATTATTGAGTATGATTATCAGATTAAAAGATTAAAAGCCACTGCTGAATTGTACGATATGATAGGTTATCCCTCATTATTGAGTATGATTATCAGGTTAAAAGGTTAAAATCCGCTGCTGAATAGTACGATACGATAGGTTATCCCTCATTATTGAGTATGATTATCAGGTTAAAAGGTTAAAAGCCACTGCTGAATAGTACGATACGATAGGTTATCCCTCATTATTGAGTTTAATTATCAGGCATCTTATGGGTGGAAATCACCTGTGCATTCAATGGTGAATTGCCTAACTAAAAAAAGTATACTTTTTATCTGTAGGCTGCGCTGCGTATACCGTATTATTCAGCGTAATGTTTAAACAATGCATAATAACGATATTACAGAGAGTATCGTTAGTTACAAGGTGCCAAGTGTTGGGTACAGTTAGAAATACAATCAAGATTACGTTGTTACATTATTGTTGTGAAGCGAGTTTTTATGTGGAAAAGTACAGCGTTATAAACGATGTTTTATGATACTTCCTCACAACTTGTTCACTAGCATGTCTAGCTATGATAACAAGATAGAACGTGGAATCTACAAAACGCATGAGAAATATGTACTGTAATGAATAAAAAAAATATGAGTACATACAATCGCGGGCATTTCCCTGTAGGCATAGAGGACAGAGCACCAGACATTATTATTATCTTGACACATATCAATCACCTCTTCCGGATCCATACAGCTTCTACGATGTCTCAAACTTATTACTTTTCCTTCTTTCAAAATATAATTCACTTGATCCAGCGATACTTTCCTTAGTCTTCCACTCATATTTGCAGTGTATATTCAATTTGTTAATATTTCTTCTTTCATTGTGACTGGTCTTCTTCGTTAATCTTATAAAATTTGCCTTATGTTGACATTGATTAATTATCCCTTCGTTCCTTATTCTATCATACATTGTCACCCCATATATTCATCTCAGTGCTCAATTTTTTACAAAATGTATCCGGCTCATTTCAGTAACTTTCCACATCCACGTTTCACTATTATACTCGTACATTAAAGTTGATACTAAAATTATGTTGTCGACTATCATCTTAGCAGATTTTGATACTCTCCAATTTGAGTATTTATTTATTTATTTAAATAACGACACAACAGTGTCTTTATATACAAATGAACATGTAACAGGTTATACAAGTACTTAAAATTATTGACAAATAATACAACTTTATCTTAAACTAACATGAATATACAAAAAGCAGTAGAATAAATTAGTCATCGTTTTAAAATTATTTAATAATCTTTGAGAATTTTGTGGGAATTTTATGGATATATATTGAGATATAGAAAACACATGGCGTCATTAGTTAAACGAGATGCAAGTTGCTTTGCAGAATTAAAAGCTTCACACATGTTGATGCAGGGCTACTCAACTCCAGAGGCAAAATATTGTCCTTAATATTTGGTTTGTATTACGTTATTTATATTAATAAAGGAGAGCACAAAGTTAGTACCTATTTCTAAATATTGTTGTAATATTCTGTATATGTTTCAATGCCGTATTGACTTTGTTTCTTATCGCTACACGCCACTCGATAAGTCTCTTTACTCTTCCATTATCTGAGAAAACCGTTCCTAAATAGCAGAATTCTTTAATATGCTCTAATATTTCATTACCCATATATCGCATTTATTTTTCCTTTCACACATTTCTATCACCATGACTTTGGGATTTAGCGACATTCATTCTCATATCTCTCTCTTCGCATTTACTTATCAAACTCTACAATTCATCTTCATTCTCCGCTAATACTACCATGTCATCAGCATACAGCAAACCGCATACATTCCCATTCCATATTTGTATGCCACCCAAAGAATATACTAGTATGTAAATATCAAACAACTAGTGTGATATAATTTACCCTTGCTTTACCCCTTTTGAAATATTAAATGAAAATATAAATCGAATAAAGCGAACAATTTCAACGATTTGGTTGGAAACCCCTGCTATGAGTATGGCATATGTTATTGGTAATAATATGCACAATGTTGGTTTACCATTTGGGGGACAGAGGTCCGCTAGTTTTTGTAACTGTAAAATCTGTTTGTTTTGTGGACTACTCACATATGTATATTATATAATACTTACTAAAACAGAATCCGTGTTATTATATTTTATAGATGTCATTTCATCGCCGTAAAACAGGCTTATCTCCATTCAATAAATCATTAAGTCCAATAAGATTTCAACTTTATTTATTTATTTAACGTTTGTTGCAGGTTAACATAAACCCAATTACATAAACTAACAAGGATAAAATTAACTTATTAAAAGTCTAAATACTTTATTTATAATTTTTTTATCCACTTTGCACGGATTTCTCCTGTTACACAAATAGGGTCTGCTTCTAGCGTTAGCTTATTCTTTAGGAAGAATATCAGCCAGGATTCTTCTCATACTGCTAGGCGGTACCGAGAATATATCAACAGTGTCATTCAGTTGGTTCAATATCTCTATACCACGCGTGACTGAGTGTTTAGCCATGATATTCGTCCTGTAAATTGGTATGTAGAACAGAGGGTGATTCCTTGCACGGCTATATTTATTTAGTACATATAAACTTAGTGCTTCTAGAATCGCGGGACAGTTAAAGCAACCTTTAAAAACCTTTAGTAGGAATATCGCAATGGATTCTTGCATTCTTGTTTCGAGGCTTCTATAGTCACACACCGTGAGAAGTTCGACATGGTGAGCATATTTTGGGTAATCCCCCTTTGTTCTGTACCATAGATATCTCAGGATTTTTTTTTTGTATTTGTTCTATATTGTTTTTATATTTGAGCCAGATTCATTAAAATTGTGTGTCCGAATTAAATTACCTGTTGTTTTTTCGCAAATTATGTATATTTCTTGTCACGTATAAAATAAAATAAAATTAAATTTAAATTTAATAACACTATAGATGGTTGTAAAATATTTTTTACAACCATCTTGAAGACTAATACAGCCTATCATATATAAAATAATAAAGAGTTTCGATAAATCTGTTTACGACGGTAAACTAATAGTATATAATAGTTCAAAGTTTGAAAAATAATATAAATATATTTTATAACTGTATAAATATCAAGTCATTTAAATTAGTTAAAGTTTTCTTGGTTTAATTTCATCTTAATTTTTTTCTCACGCAAGGCAAAATGTGGGTTGAATCATATTGGTGTAACTGGACTGACAATCGATTGCAATAAAATACTGTAAAATATAGCGCGACCTAAATATTGTGACACCCACGAACTGCTGACCCCAGAAGAACATAACACAATTGTAAAACATTGGCACGACTTCAATTTGCAAATTATCTACTTAAAGTTATTTGTAAATATTAAAAAAAGGTTGTAACTACGGAACAAAACTTTTTTTCAAATAAAGAATCTTTCAAAGCGGTTTTTTTTAAACTTGGATAAAACACAGATGGCGTCGCGAACTTGCCTGGATCTTATAACATTTGAGAAGTGTAATGTATGACATTTATAAAAATGGAATCGTATACAATAAAACAACGCTTTCATACTGATTAATTATTTTATGTATTGTAATCTCCGGAAACGGTGATATTAATTGGCCACCAAGATCATGTGATCTGACACCGTTGGACTATTTTCTCTGGGGCTACGTGAAAAGCCAGATCTATAAGAATGACCCCCGATTAATTCCTGAGCTGAAGAATGAAATTATTCGCGTTATTGGTGAGTTAGAACCGCAATTATGCCAAAATATCATCGATTTTTTTAACAAAAGAGTGGACATCTGTGGAGCTGCAAGAGGTGGACATTTGGCGTATATTGTTTATTGTGTTTAAATATCATACATTATACTTCAATGACAAATAATAAGTTTTTTGAAATCTAAGCAAATTGTGTGTTTTATTCAAGAATTAAAAAACTTAGAATTAAAAAACCGCTCAATTTGAAAGACCCTTTATAAGCATTTCTCTCGTAACAAACCGACATACTTCCACAAAGAACACAGCATTGAGATAGTAGATACAAAAACGTATCTCGAGAATTAATCTAATTATAGTTCGGAAATTCTAGGATGAGTCCTGTGACAGCTCACAAATTTGCCCCAATACAACCTTGTAACGATGTTCAGTAACTTTAATTATTTTATAAACTTTAATATAAGCCTTATTTCTAATAAATAGCAAGTTATTTAGGTAAATACATTACATAAGGTTGTATTGGGGCAAATTTGTAAGCTGCCACAGGACTCATCCTAGAATTTCCGAACTATAGTAGAATGATTATTATAGTTGTCATTCTACAGGATCGGTCGCACCCAAGCCTGTCTTTATTGTATAGCCTCGAGCTATACCTTGAGCATCTAACTGAGAATAAGAAAAAAGTCATAGAAAACTGTATTTCTTTTTAACCATTGTATTTATACAAATTTCTTAGAGAGCACGTATTTGACCTGAAAATACAAGGCAACACCATAATCGAAAACATTACAAGCTATGAAAATGCGTATAATATTCATTGTAAATCTCTTTTTAAACGGTTCTCCGACATATCCCGTGAAATTGCATAAGTATTTGTATCTTCTACCTAATCTCTTCAGCATTTCGTCGCCCTAGTTAAGAGACATCTTGGACTCAATATGAGTACTGATTTGTCATACTCGCACATGTCATTATATACAGTTACATTTTTTTCAATATTTATGACCCCTAAAAAAAGAAACGGCACTCGTTAGAATCGGAAATGACCACTTCGATTGCGTACGGCAGTGACCCCCAAACTACGGGGCGTCAAGTTACGAGTATTTTAACCTGCCCGCGTAGGCTTTGATAAAAACCAAATTATTCACTTATTTTTTATATAAAAAAACAATTATTTTCACTCCTTTATTTATTCATTGTATTGCTTTTGTTTTCTAAACTGTACTTTTGTTATTCTACCTACTTCATTTATTTTTTGTTATAAATGTATTATTGATAGATTAAAAATATCAAAACATATAAGTTAAGTGTAAAGGATAGGGATACGTCTCTGAGTGAATGTGATGGAATACAAGTAGCCTGAACGAGTGGACTTATTTCTGCTAAATAATAAGTGTAAGAATTGTTATATAGTTATAAGTAGTATGTAGGTGTTAATTATTTCTAAGATCTCATATATTAAGATTGAATAAATAAAATAAAATGAAATGTAGAAAAATAAGATTAAGTAAGTTCATAAATGATAACATATAATTAAGATTAGTTAAGTAATAAATTTGTATATAGGTATAGCCTTGACAAATGTTTGTACAATAATTTACTTTGTTTAATAAAAAAAAAAAAGGATAGGAAGACAGTGGCTGCGACCTCTCACTCCCTTAAGGGAGTATTCTACTCTAGTAATTTGAAAAAATCGTTTGCATATTCTTAAAGTTTAGACCTTTAAGAATATGATATCAAAAGGAAATTTTAAAATTCTCAATATTTACGAAGTTAACGCTATAAATGAGGCAGCAATTACGCCACACCGGAATGACTCAGACAATAATCTCAAAACTTTAAGGCGTTTTTCTCGAAACTTCTTTTTTGGCCTGGTCGACATAAAATATCAAGTTCTATCCAACCGATTGCCTTCAAATTTGGTATAAAACTTTGATAAATGTGTTTATATCGTCCCTACCTTGAAAAATTCAAAACTATTTTTTTTACTATTTTAAAAAAATTTAAAAAAAGGTTAAAAATTTAATGTTACGATTTTTTTTTCTTTGGTACCAACTATAACGACATTATTTTTTATTAAGAAACTGTGTATGATTTTTGTTTCATATTTACGAAAGGGCTCTAATCATATCGACCAGCTTATCCCCTTTTTTACAAGATATAACAAACAGCTGTTAACATCTTACCGAAGTAGAGTGAGAGTGAGATGTGAATAGCGTCGCTTCCTCACCCATAGCAGTTTCTTAGAATTAATATACGTACGTCACACACTGGCACACGTTTGATTGTATTGGTGAATTTATTCCCGATTTTCACAAAATATCTCTGATGTGGCTGATAAGTGCTAATTATTATTAATATTATTTTTTCATTCAATGCGTAAATGTATAACGGAGGAATACCTAAAATCTGAACCCAGTATTTATTATATTTATAGAGATATTAAAGTTTTTAGAAGCAATGTGTACTGGTTACACATTACAGGGAAAGAAGGGTTAAACACTACTCCCCTCTCCCTTTCCTGTACCTAATACGATTAGAAAAAATATATTTTAGACATAATTTAGTTTATCTTCACCTGACGAAGAAGTCGATAGTGAACTCGAATCGAAGTGTTCAAGTGTTATATAATATTTATTTTATTCAATATTCATTTTTTTTATAAAATTGAGTATCGTGTTACTTTATTTATATGCTTACGTACTCGTGTATAAAGAAATAAATATTCATTTTTCAATCCAGCCAACCTATTACTTTCAATATTCGTACGTGGCCCGACTTTCAAAAAGTTAGAGGACCGCTGGCGTACGGTATCCTAAATGACACTTATTTTCTCAACACAAAAGAAGAAGTATGTGGGTCCGTTTTTGAGGTATTAACATTCATAACTATGGATAGTTTTTTTTCTTTTTAGAACGCCAAACTGTCATACAGGTATCTCATTATATTTGAATTAACACACGTGCTGTAGTGTTCTTTCTCTTAATGCGTTGGAATGCTTTTTTTAAACTATCTCTCCTTTTTCTAGTTATCTTAAACTCATTTGCATGATAAAGAAAAAAAAAAAGAAACTTATTCTCAAATATAAACTACTAACAAAACATTGGCTCAATTATGTTTTGACGCTTTTGCGATTCTTCGTATTAGTTGTCTTTCGAAGTGTTTTATCGATGGCGAAGTTGACTTAAAAACCTGAAAATGGAAACTGCATCGTTTTCGAAACGTCTGGATATACGTCAAACCACGCGGTGCAACACTCCGAAAGACCTTACATAAGCGATTTGCTCGATTATTGGAAACGAAGACAATAATGACTCCCAGACATGCTGTTCTATATATTAAAATTATTTGCAAAATAATACCAGTACGAGTATGTCCTCTTATATTGTATTTTGCATGCTATTTTTCGTTCTGTCGGCGACCTATTATTTCATTAACTGAATTGACTGCATTTTTATTGTCATTTATTTATTTCTGTTTTTTTTTATCTACATACACAAGGATGACATCAGATGGTGTCTCGTGTTATGAGACCAGACCTTTTCCTCAAGAGGGATTCTACTCTAGAGGCGTGAATTTCGGCCGTTGTTTCAGACTAAATATAAAAAATAATAAAAAATATTTTTCCTATGCATTTTTTAGTTAATTTATTGGTGATTTGACGAATCACTTTGGTGTGGCCTCGGCCTGAGACTTAGCAATAGTTTTAACAAATGATCAGCCATGATATTGCGCCTGTCACCACTAACAAAGATCTTAGTATCAAACTGTTAAGTAAAATAAACCGATCTTTTTCGGTAGTAACTGGGCTAGTCAGCAGGAGCGCTCACCCATGAGATGCAATGACCAGATAAGTCAGGCTCACGCACGAAAGCAAGAAGGCAATGGGTGGATTCAAGTGGAAAAAGGTGAAACAGGTCATTAATCATTATTTCAACCAACAAGAATGCTAAACGACTTAGAAGAAAGATTGGTTTTTTAATACAATTTAGTATTATGCTTAAAAAAAGCATATTATTTTGATTATCTATATAGTATTTTGATTATCTATATAGTATTTTGATTATCTATATAGTATTTCTAGTACGAAAAATATATGTAGTTTAACGTGTTACAAATGTAAAACGTGTCTTTTCTTTTTCTCGTGTCATAGGTACTGAATTATTTCTGCCCAGTATTCTGCCATCTGGACTCTCCGATGCAAAACACCGGGTTCCTCAGGTACTGCAGAAAGTGTCACGTGGACTGCTCCGAACTGCAGATACACAGAATCGATTAACCCTTCCTTCCCTGTGATGTGTAACTAGTACAAAGTGCTTCTAAAAACTTTAATATCTCTATAAATACTGGGTTCAGATTTTAGGTATTTCTCCGTAATACATTTACGCATTGAATGAAAAAATAATATTAATAATAATTAGCACTTATCGGCCACATCAGATATATTTTGTGAAAATCGGGAATAAATTCACCAATACAATCAAACATGTGCCAGTGTTTGACGTAGGTATATTCATTTTAAAAAACCGCTATGGGTGAGGAAGCGACGCTATTTGGGTAATATTTTCTCTATTCGAAATAATACACTCACAAGGAAGATTTTTTTAAACCTTAGAAGTAATTCAGGTCTGAAGAAGTTAAAATGATCGCAATGATCAAGAAACAGTGCTTTCTCAAATTATCTAAAAACATAAAAAAAAACTTTTTTTTTGTTGGTGGAACTGATTTTTTTGGTTTTGGTGGTACGCATTTATGAAAAGATTGACGACTGTTTGTCCCTTCTGGCAGAAAAACTTCCGATCTTTTCTGTCCACGTACATAGTAAAGTAATAAATGTTTCGTTGCACTGCATCACAGAGTACCCTTCTCTCGACAACACCCAGTACAAGCTTTACGGGCTGCAGGTACGCAGAGTCTCGCGAGCAGTGGAAGTATCGGCAATTAGTGGCAACGCCAGTAGGTACGGGGATTAAACGGCGCTCCGCAGCGCGGTCATTAGCCCTGGCCCTGAACTTGGACGCTGGGCTAATCGATACCGCGCAGGGCTACCAGCGAACTATTTATTTGTTTAACATCTCAGTCAACACTGTCAATGGAAAAAAAGTCATTTGACAAGCCGCGACCGAGGATTTTAGACGTCTTCGATCTTCTGTGGCTGGGAGGGAGGGAGGGCAGGAAGGAGATAGCGAACGACTAAGTTTTATGACCATCTGAGGTTTGTTGACACGAATTGTGTAATGGTTTACCTGTTTGTTAAGAAAACTGACGTCATATGTTTAATTTCCGTTTCTGACGTGAATCTTTCCAACTAAAACCAAAATTTTACTCATACAATCTATGCTCTTTCCGATTCTGGACTATGCGGACGTATGTTACTTGGATGTTACAGAGGAACAGCTGGACAAATTACAGCGTCTTCAAAATGTGTGTCTAAGGTTCATTTTCAACCTACGTAAGTACGATCATATAACTTCATACCAGAAGGCATTGAACTGGTTGAATGTTAGAAATAGACGCCAAATTCACATACTGTCTCTATTGTATAATATCAAAATGTATAATATCACATGCAAAAACAAAACCCATTATGTTACACAAATGATCCTAGTTTGGATGGATTGCCTATTATTAAAAAAAACCACCATCTTCATTACTTGTCTTTTTATGACTGATGTCGTCTGCATATGTTAGTATGATCAATTCTTGTCAAATCTTCGCTTTCCCCTATCATACTTGATTCTATTCATGTCCATTCATCCTTCATTTGATCACTCCACGTTGTTAGTGTTGGAGTAACGAAACCACACAGTGGCCTTTCTCTCTGCTATCTAACACACTTGCCTTGATTTGATAGGATCCATTTTACAAATGCTGAGGGAAGTATCGTCCAGTCCCTTCTAAGCATCAGATATACCATTTTCAATTTATTGGATAAATACCTAATAGCGGAACCATCTAAGAGGGTCGCCGGTTTCGAGCTGGACCGCAAAGAGTGGACAACACTGAACCGTGCTAGAACAGAGTGCAGCACAAGTGCAGCCGAGCGCCACAGATGGGGCTACATCGATGACCCCAGTTGTGACTGCGGTGCTGCGGCTCAGACCCTACACCACATTATAAGAGAATGCCCTAAACACTGGTTCCACGGAGTGATGGAGGATGTAAACAAACTGACGACCAAAGCCAAAAGATGGCTGAGGGATTTAAATTTTATTTTACTAAGTGCCTGACTATGGCATACGCATATATATACAGGGTATAATATGAGGTGACGATCATCGGAAGCAGGGTAGTGGGGGACTTCAATACCTATCGATATAACCCCCATGTATGTTCCGCGATATTCAGTAGTTCTCAAGTAATTTGGATTTTTGTGAAATTTGAATAAAAACCCGATTTTAGACTAAACTTCGTAAGTGTAACTAAACTATTAGCTCTGCGATCGTGATTTTTTTGTAGAAGTAGTTAAATAATGAGCCTTACGTACAACAATACCACTTTTGTTTATAGTTAAGGCATTAACGTTGTGGAGGTTTAAAGACATTGTAATTTATTTTTAACAAACACTGTTAAATTGTACTCCCCTGAAGATGAGGTGAAAGCCTTGAAACCGGTAGGGTTATACCGTCATAAAAAAGTGGAATAAATAGTGTTTGTTAAAAATAAATTACAATACCACTTTTGCTTTCGAACGGGGTATTATTGTACGTAAGGCCCATTATTAAATTATTTCTAGAAAAAAAATCACGATCGCAGAGCTAATAGTTTAGTCACACTTATGCAAGTTTAGTCTAAAATCGGGTTTTTATTCAAACTTCATAAAAATCCATATTACTTGAGAACCACCGAATATCGCGGAACATACATGGGGGTTAAATCGATAGGTATTAAGGTCCCCCATCACCCTGCTTCCGATGATCGTCACCTCATGTTACACCCTGTATATCAGATGTACACTGTACCCCTTAAACCTTCTAAAACGCAATCTCCACCACCTTCCAACTGCACAACCGAGAACAACAGAACCTTTAATTATTTTATCACACACTTCAAAACTTGATGATACTCGGCAGTGGTCCTGGTCAGAGATGTAGGTGGCACCCATCCATGAGATGAAATGACGTGATAAAGAAAGTTGGTGGCTTAAGCCTCATATAAACGACAAAGAGGGCAAATTATTAAGTACGTGCACACCATCACGCCGTCTCCCAATTTGAGTAGACATATAGGAGAGAGCGCTAGACTTTTCTATCCCGACATAAACCCTTTGCCTCTTGCCCATTCATACACCTCAAACAATTTCTACGATTTCTGTGACATATATTTCTTTCTTTAAAAATATCATTCACTTGATTCAACTGTATATTTGTTTTTGTTAGTCTTTCTTAATTCATTCATTCTACGTGGCCAAACCATTTCAAAAAGTGTTCTTCATCTTACTCATCACATCATCATTAGGTTCACATCCATCATTTATCACTTAATCCCTTATTTTGTCATACATTGTCATTTCTACAGCATTTATTTGACTCTTTTCAGACTTTTCCACGTCCAATTTTCATTCCAATTCATCAAAGTTGGTACTAAGACACTCTTGTGGATTATTATGATTAAATATAGTGAATAAAATTGATTGAGGCTTTCAATCGGGACCAAAGCCTTATTATGATGCTAAAAGACTGGAAGAAGACCTTTATTATGTTATTTTTAATATTGTATAATATATTCTGTTAATTTGTATTATTTTCATCCCTGCATGGACATATGGCATAACCTTTAGCTTTAGCTTGACTCTTCTGCAAGTGCACTCACGGAGATATTACTTAATTTCCTTCCTTCTCTTAGATTTACGGTAAATATCATATATATGAGAGTAAACGACCGTACGACCGAAAGTATTTTAAAGAGCTGGACCCTTTAAAATATGTGAATGCTCAAATTCAAATCAATACAAAAATCTGTGTTTATCTATTTTATCAATATTTTTTCTTAATCACTATTCATATCGTGAAAATTCTACGATCTTTTTTTGTAAATCATTATTCATCAATGTATACATTCTACGACCTTTTTTCTAGATCATTATTCATCAGTGTATATATTCTTTGTATATCATTATTCATCAATGTATACATTCTACGACCTTTTTTCTAGATCATTATTCATCAGTGTATATATTCTACGACTTTTTTTCTAAATCACTGTTAATAAATGTGTGCATTCTACCAACTTTTTTCCAGATTATTTACCAGTGTATACATTCCGCGATCTTTTTTTCTAAATCATTATTCATAAATATGTGCATTCTATGACCTTTTTTACAGATCATTGTTCATCATTACATGCATTCTCTGACCTTTGTTTCTAAATCTCTTTTCATAAATGTGTATATTCTACGACCTTTTTCCAAATCATTATTGACCCATTTACACATCCTACGACCCTTTTTCTAAATCTTTATTCATCAGTGTATACATTCTACGACCTTTTTTTTCTAGATAACTATTCATCAGTGTGTACATTCTACGACCTTTTTTTCTAGATCATTATTCATCAGTGTATACATTCTAAGACCCTTTTTCTAGATCATTATTCATCAGTGTATACATTCTACGACCTTTTTTAACAAATCATTCTTCATCTGTGTGTACATTCGATTTTTTTTTTGAATCGCTAGTCATCACTGTGTGTATTCTACGGCCTGTTTGCTTAAAAGTTGTTCATCAATGTATGAATTCTACTATATTTTATATTAAATAATACTATATGCGTTAACAAAGTATACTCGAAAATGAGTGATTTATAACAAAGAGATTCATAACTACCCAATGAGATGTCTCGATGACTTTCGACTCCCAAAATTACGAAACGTTTAACGTAACTATACTACAAACATTTCAAAAGTTTAACGCAATGTTAAAAAGTTTTAAAGAAGCCAATAGCATCCTGTCTTTTTGGTATCTGTGTTTTTACATATTATACAGGTATAACAACCCCCGTTGCCTTAATGGTAAGGCTCCTGTAACATGATACGAAACCTTATTTTGTTTTAAATGGGCAACAACGCATATCGAACTCGCAACATCTGGGCTGGAAGACAAACATCTAATCAAGTAGGCCATAGAGGTCGTTATCTATATCAATAATGATTACAAACATTTTATCGTATGAACTCAATTATTTTATTATATTCTTGAAAGATTATATTTTACTAACCTACTAAAAATATCGTTATAATATTCATTTGATGTAAATCTTATCGAGATAACATTCTACTAAATATCGTTATAATATTCATTTGATGTAAATCTTATCGAGATAACATTCTACTAAATATCGTTATAATATTCATTTGATGTAAATTTGATGTAAATCTTATCGAGATAACATTCTACTAAATATCGTTATAATATTCATTTGATGTAAATCTTATCGAGATAACATTCTACTAAATATCGTTATAATATTCATTTGATGTAAATCTTATCGAGATAACATTCTACTAAATATCGTTATAATATTCATTTGATGTAAATCTTATCGAGATAACATTCTACTAAATATCGTTATAATATTCATTTGATGTAAATCTTATCGAGATAACATTCTACTAAATATCGTTATAATATTCATTTGATGTAAATCTTATCGAGATAACATTCTACTAAATATCGTTATAATATTCATTTGATGTAAATCTTATCGAGATAAATTTGATGTAAATCTTATCGAGATAACATTCTACTAAATATCGTTATAATATTAATTTGATGTAAATCTTATCGAGATAACATTCTACTAAACTGACAATGTATATGAAAATACTTAAAAATGCATTCAGAATGACTGCTTCACATTTAGGCCTCTTCTTGCAATCAACCAGAAATGTGTTAAAAAAGTCTTAAGTAAAAACCAAACTGAAAGCCATTTAAAAAAATAGACTTCAACGGCAACCGAATTCACTACCAAAAGACAGCTGTGTTACTATCTAGGCCACAGAGGTCGTTAAACATGGTTTCGATTTGGTTTTTTACCAATATTTATTCATTTACACCTTCACGTACTCAATGGCATATTTGATAAGACGCTGGATTCCACCCGGGGGGTTCCAGTTCGATTGCCGATAATTCCTAAAATATAATAAAAAAGGGGTTCCAGTCTAGAAAAGAGTTCGTTTGGTTACAATATTCGTACGCAGACACGTGTGAGTATTGTTGCCTATTTATTTGCGATATATTTGCAACACGTATAACGAGCTGTAGGCCACTTGCCAACTCCATAGTGGTTCTAAGCCCGAAGGCTCGTTTACTGGTGCAAACTTTAATATATGAAAGTGAAACGTTGACATGGAAAATGAATGAAAGGAACCGAGTTAATGCTTTGAAAATGCGTGCATTGAGAAGAATACGTGATGTGTCAGTGTATGACAGAATAAGAAATTAAATTATTAAGGTGGACAGTGAGCTTAAAACGGATTTTCAAATGTTTCCCTTAAAGTATTTTGCACATTACAGGTTTTCCTAATTCGTACAATGAACAAATATACAAAAGAACAAAAAAAAACTTTGATAAAAAATAACAATTTATAACTAACACTAAAATAAATTAAAGCCTATTAAAGATAGTATGAAAAATGTCATTATTTACGGAATTTTACTAAATTTACGAGTTTTTTTCCTAAAAGAATTGAGCGATACGTGAAAAACATCTATTTGAGAACACACACAGTTAAAATTGTGATCTACCTACCGGCATTTCCAAAGGTTGGTTGGTTTGGCATATAAGTTGATAGAACTATCTATCGGTGCGTTGCTTCAAATAATTATCCAGAACACACAAACCAAGACTATTTAAGACGGAAGAATTAAATAGAGTACACCTAAGGAAACAACAATGTGGACATCTAATCGAAGAGATCTTCCCCTCTCTTAAAACCTAAAATTCAGCATCCTCAGAAAGGACGCTGGGATAAATCCAGGGATAATATCCATATTCTCTCATGTACTCGTAGAAGCAAAGGCTGCATTTTTTCTGAACTCTTTCTTGCATAAGTGAATACGTTATCCTTACTGACGTCCATATTATAGAACAAAGGTCCCAAAACTGGGCAATATCGCCTACTTATGGGCGATGAAGGAATCTTGGTGGTCAATACTGGCTTCGGGAGAATTTGGTGGGCGATGTGAGGAGTCAAATGGGCAATGATTGTTGAAAAAATAATGTCGTGTAAAAACGAAGATTTTTATTCAATTTCCGTCATCCTATTTAGTTGAACGTGGATTTAGCGCAGTCATAAGTGTTTTAACTAAAAAGAGGAATCGACTACAAATAGACTACAAGTCCGGGGAGATTTAAGGATGCTTTTGACAAAAAAAGTGCTTAATAATGACAAATTCATAGCACAACACCAGGTCAACACTCATCCTTCTCATTAAATGTTAATATTGATTTTACTTATTTGTTTCAAATTAGTAAGATTTAGAATAATTATATTTTTTTTTGTTTATAAGTGTATATTTTTTATGTTTTATTTTATTAAATAAGTTTATAAATTCAATATGCTTATTTGGCTCCCATTACATACAATGGCGTGCCGACTTCAATAAAGGTAAAGGTAGGAAAACCATTTAGACAGTCGATCGGAGCGGGGTTGTTATTGCGACAGGATTTTGAGTACTTGGGCTTTCAGGATGAATGACGAGTGGAAAGGATTTATGTGAGCTCGTGAGTGTGGGTTTCTTCTTGTTGTTTTAATTTTGGTTGTTTTTGTATTTGTGTTTCTATGTATTTTTTTTTTTGTTTTAAATTTGTTTTAATTTTTATTCTTATGATTGTGTGCGGTATATTGTGGGATAAATATTTTTGGTCTTTCTGGAGTGATAATGTGTGAGGAGTTGAATTTCGCAAGATGTTTCCCGTTGTAGTTGAGTGTCACTGTTTGTCAGGTTGATGAGAACGTGCAACGGGGTTTTTTTGTGTAATCAAAAATCGGAAAGAAGTATCGATTTATTTTTTCATGCTAAATATCCTCAGTGAGATACAGGCAAAAGCCTAGTTTACTGGGGATACGACAAATGAAAGGCAACAAACCCAGATCCATTAAAATTATATGTCCAAATCAAATTACCGGTTGTTTTTTCTCAAATTGTGTATATTTCTTGTCATGTGTAATAATAAATAAAAAAATAAAAAATTCAAAATTATTTTGTTTCCAAACTTCCTATGTGAAATTACAAAAATGCACATGTTACATGAATATATTGATGAATATAAAAAAAAATACGCATAGATACGCTTACTATTTACTATTATCTTAAATAGAAAACGTTGAAAAATGGGCGTCGCGTCAAATAAGTTTGGGAATCTAAGTTATAGGACAATACTTGAATAACTTCTAACCAAAGATTGAACAATATTCTGACAACTTTGATATCTCTAAATGGTTTTGTGGTATGAATAGCAAATCTAAGCATTTTATTTCAGTTGAGTTGATTTGCAAATCAAATGACAGATAGCTTTCAATTATAACACCCAAATACTTTGTTTTATCCGTCTGTGTTTTATCAGTTGCTGACCATTCGTAAGATAATAACAACTTAATAGTTCTTCGTGCATAAATGAAGTAAAACATCAAAACATTTTGATATGATGAAGAAGAGTTTGTTATAGATGCTCTATTTATAAACATATAATATTAATGTCATCTTGGAGTTTCTTAGTCATTATTAACACACGATGTTTTTAGGAACAATTTATAATCGTGTGCAAAAAGAGGAGCAAAGTACAAATGACTGCACCTGATCATCCAAGGCAAAATAGAGGGTCAAAGATGTGCTAGCAGGAGGCAAATCTCCTGTCTCCGCAATGTACGTGATTGGACTGGTATAAGGAGCGTTGGGGATAAAGATGCCTACTCTCAGGTGATATTCAACGTTGGAGGGACCTGACATGACACTGAGAAGAAGAAGAAGTGCAAAAGTAAAACATTTGAGTGTATTTTACTACTTTTTACATCATTGATATAAACAAAGAAAAGCATTGGCCCTAGATTAGCTCCATGAGGAACACCTAACTTGACATGGAATTGATCAGTTATAAATATCAATACGAAAAAAATTGAGGCATAATAAAAAAATCTCAAATATTTCCTAGGAAGCCTTTCTCACATTTAATCGTCATAACACCTTTTAAAAATCTCATTTGATATTTTACTATATTATATCAATCTGGCGGATTTATTTATTTTATTTAATTATTTTTTTTCAAAACAGGCTTAGCACAATTACTTTGAAAAATACAAGACATATTAAAAAAAGAAGAAAAATTACATAGAAAAAAATAAACAATTATATAAAATAAAAAATAATGTATATGCATACATACGAGTATTCTATATACACACAAACATATGATACACATATATTCAGTCACAGTATGTTGATGAGTGCTTTCTAACGTGCTCAATCTAAGAAGAAAATTTACTTTTGCTTTTGGTAATGTGATATGAAATATGTCAATATCCGAAGCAGTCCCGTTCAGAAGAGTTAAGGCCCTTCCAACAGGCATAGCGGCTGGAAGACCCGTTCTTGTGTATGTTATTGAGAACAGTTCTTGCCGGCGCAGTCTAGTGTAATTGTTAGGAACATTTAACGCTAATCTTTGTAGTAATGCTGGACAGCTCACAAATCCTCGAACGAGTTTGACAACGTATACCAGGAGACGCAGATATCTTCTTACGCTCAAGGAGTTATACCCGAGTATGCCCAGCAGAAACTGAGTAGGCTAAAGCCATGGATAGACACCGAACTCTATCATATAGAGATATCGCAGATATTTTTTGTGACATCTTTCAACCAACCAGAAATGTGTTCAAGAAACTTTAAGCGAAAATCAGACTGGAACCCTTATAAAAAATGGGTGCTAACAGGAATCGAACCCGTAACCCCTTAGTTGTAAGTCACGCGTCTTACTAACTGCCCCACGCAGGTTTTCATACAATATTGCTAAGACTAAGCCCACCTTATATGTTGCTATATTCCGTACAATTTGTATTTCTGACAATTTCAATTTCATTAAAAAAATAGTGATATTCTTTTGAGGCTGGTATTGGTCTTGTATGAAATATATTAATAAATATTAACGCGTGTACTATTGTAAAAAAATGTGCATATTAGTTCGAAAATTGTGTATAATTTTTGGATAGTGTCTAACAGGTATAATTTACAGTATTTGCTATACATAATACGATTAATAGAAAAAAATCCAAAAGCTCAATTCCAGAATCGAGTAAGCTCATTTATGATTTACGCAGGCTTCTAGCATAGATGCATTCGAGAGGATTTACGCAGGCTTCAAGCATAGATGCATTCGAGAGGATTTACGCAGGCTTCTAGCATATATGCATTCGAGAGGATTTACGCAGGCTTCTAGCATAGATGCATTCGAGAGGATTTACGCAGGCTTCTAGCATAGATGCATTCGAGAGGATTTTTAATTGTATACTTTTTGAGAGATCTAACATTGAACGTAGGTGAGTTAGAGCGATTTTTATTCGATAAATGATTACCAGAAAATGTTATCTCAGATACGTACAAAGATCTTCTTCTTAGCGCAAGCACTCCAGTATTTTTCCACGTCCGCGATTAACTCCGATATGTGACGACCTCCATGATTTAGTTAGTAGGACGCTTATTTTCCAGCATAGGGGTTGCAGGTTCGATTGCCGTTGGAACACAGAGCGTGTTCAAAAAATATTCCAATCTAGTTTTTACTTAAGGTTTCTTTTCTGGTCAGTTAGAAGAGATTGCAATACAACCAAAGTTGATATTAATATTCTTTCTATTGAAGACTTAAATAAGATTAAAATATTTATATTGTAAAATTTAATTTTCAAACAGAATTATTTAAATATAAAAAAAAATATTGTAAATATGAAAAATATCTACACAATAAACTTTTTCGTTTTACAAAAGCATTATCAAACTGTTTGACAATATTTTTTTAAAGCAAAACAGGTTTTTCACTTTAATTTGAGTTTATTGTGTAGAATTTTTTCACATTTAAGTGTTAACTGATTATGTTTGAAAATTTTAAAAATGTATATTTTCATTATAAACATATTTCTAAAACCCAAAAAATATTGATCTGCTTTGAATTTTTACATCAAATTAATCATAGAACATCTAAATTTGGATTTATAATTATAATTGTCTTTCTAAACAAACACGAAAGCAAACAAACGAAATATACGCAAAAAAACTCTTTCATAAACAAAAATAAGCACACAGAGTCTATCTATAAAAGGAAAGAAAAAATGTATTGAAACGAGCATTTGCTAACACCGTATCAAATTAAAAAGAAGAAAAAAAAACAATCTCATCTTACCCTCAATTACTGGTCTTCGAAATTTCCACAAAGCTTTTTTCCCAGCCAACGAACTTGTTAAAATAGCTATTATACGCGCGCACAGTATAAAAAAAAAACAAAAAAAGAATATTTACGTTACAAATTAATTTATTTTCTGTTCATAATAATGACAACACAAGAGCAGAGACAGAACAGATAAAAAAAGAAGTTAGCAACTGTTTTTGATTGAATATCGAATACCCAGTATTTGGTAGACTTGAGTCTTTGTTTTGCTTGCGAGTTGAACGCGTCCCGTACAGAACAGATTGCCCGGGGTGTTGAACGCTGTAACATTGACCTTCTCAGAGGACGCGGCCGGCGAGGAATGAGCTGAAACCAGCTTCACGCGCCTTTATATATAACTGCTCCACGCTATATAGAGATGTGCTTTCCGTGACAGCATCATGCGCTGGATTCTGGACTCACACTGCATTCTCACAGGGGTTTCCAATTTATTTCAATTACAACAAGTTGGAAGGCTTTCGCGGGCTGTGTTCATCTAGTGTTTATTCCTTTATCATATCAAGTTTTTTACTGGCCTAAACTAGGATAAATTCAAGGAATAAGGGGAACTTTCAATACATCTGTTTGGCTTAAATCTTGTCCCTTGGCCTTTTTGTATTTTTTACGACAATCTGGGAAGTATGTTTGCATATGATGATGCGAGTTGAAAGAAGAGTAGCAACAAAGAACATGGTAAATGGAGCACTTACTGTGCTGTATCAAAAGTAATAAAATGACAATACATGATAATGTGTTGTATTCGGCACTTTTAAGTCTTGTTCCATGTCTGTATTTCACACCCACACACCAAAGTTGGTACTAAAATACTGTTGTGGACTATCATCGTAGTAAGTTTTTGATACTGTCCGATTCGAGATATTTGTTTTAGTACCCCATTGACTTTATTTCCTATCGCTAAACCCCGTTTAACATCCCTCTTAACTCTTCCATAATCTTAAATAATCGATTTAAAAAAATAGATTTTCTTTAACCTGGCGAGTTTTATTGCCATGTGGTAATCTCTTCCAACCAACCAGAAATATGTTTTTATAGGCCTTGAGTGTTAACCAGACTGGAATCCTTTTAAAAAAACTGGGTTCCAGCGGGGATCGAACCCGCTACCTCGGGATCAGCAGACAAGTGTCTTACCACCAGGCCACGGAGGTCGTCTTAATCTATAATCTATAATAATCTATAGCAGACGGAATCATTGAAGTTAAAAAAACCTTTTCAATTGGTTTCAATGAGTTTTTGGAGAGTTTGAAAGGGTCCATACAATGTCCGTAAGGTTTCTCAACCTATACCGTCAAGTTTAAGAGGTATAATGGCCATCACATCCCTCCTCACGCTTAGAAGTTACTATTCCTACATTCCAACATACCTAGAAGACAGGCAGCTGACCAACTAACTATATGTAGCCTAGTTGATAAGAAGCCTGTCTCCCATCCCGGAAGTTGCGAGTCAAAATCCCGCTGGAACCCAGTTTTTTTAAAAGGATTCCAGTCTGGTTAACACTCAAGGCCTATAAAAACATATTTCTGGTTGGTTGGAAGAGATTACCACATGGCAATAAAGCTCGCCAGGTTAAATAAAATCTATTTTTTTAAATCGATTATTTAAGATTATGGAAGAGTTAAGAGGGATGTTAAACGGGGTTTAGCGATAGGAAATAAAGTCAATGGGGTACTAAAACAAATATCTCGAATCGGACAGTATTAAAAACTTGCTACGATGATAGTTCACAACAGTATTTTAGTACCAACTTTGGTGTGTGGGTGTGAAATACAAACGTGGAACAAGACTTGAAAGTGCCGAAAACAACACATTATCATGTATTGTCATTTTATTACTTGTGATACATCACAGTTGTTGTATAATACATTGAGTGCTCCATTTACCTTGTTCTTTGTCGCTACTCTTCTTTCAACTCGCATCATCATATTCAAACATAACATACTTCCCAGATTGTCTAATAAGGCCTCTTTAACATATTTTTTTAGTTGGTTGAAAGAGATTACATATGGCAATAAGCCCGCCAGGTTGTACTGTATACAACAAAAGTGTAATACAATACATGCTGTAGGAGTCTACTACGAGGCGTATCCAGAAAGTAAGTGTACTGAGGTTCTCACGACCGGATGGATTTTATTTTCGACATGTTGGCTACACTTCCGTGTAGCCTGACCCTTCCCCTCCGCAACGAGACCGGTTCGAGGTCAGTACGTTGAGAAGTGTCGACGTGACAACACGTTTCGTGAAAAATGTCAATCCAATCTCCCGCCAAGTTTAATCGAGTGGAGGCCGGGCAAGAGTTTTTGAGGCGCTGCAAACTCCATGGAGATGAATTTCTCCGCTCCATCGTTACTGGAGATGAAACTTGGGTTGCACATTACACGCCTGAAACCAAAAGGCAGTCTCAACAGTGGCGTCACACCTCTTCACCCTCCGCCAAAAAGTTCAAAACCACAATTTCAGCCAATATAATCATGGCATCCGTGTTTTGGGGATGTCAAGGCATAATTTTAATTGAATATATGCCTCAAGGGGAGACCATCAACTCTGCAAGATAATGTGAGACCCTAAAAAAATTGCGGAGGGCGATTCAGAACAAGAGGAGAGGCATGCTGACAAAGGGAGTCTACCTGCTTCACGACAATGCCAGACGGAACTGCTCGCCTCGTTTAAATGGGATGTCCTGAACCATCCCGCGCATTCCCCTGACCTAGCACCTTCAGATAACTATCTATTTACCTCCCTGAAGCTGTACATGGCTGGAAAAAGGTTTTCAACCGACGAGGAGGTAAAGGAGGAGGTGGAGAAGTGGACGGAGGGGTTGGCGGGAAACTACTTCGAGGAAGGCATCAAAAAGTTGATACCCCGCTTCACCACCTGCATTGAGAGGAATGGCGACTATGTCGAAAAAAAGCTTACATATGTACTACGGTAACCACGTAATTTTTTTGTTTAAATAAAAAAAATTGTAGCCTACAAAAATTCAGTACACTTACTTTCTGGATATGCCTCGTATATAAATAACGTGTATAAATTGTTATTTTAGTATTGATTATTATTAAAGTATTTATTAAATCTAGACCGCAAACCATTCATTAAGGACTCCTTGACAATAATCAGTTTGAATCCTTGCGTAGAGCACTCAGGAGCACACGATGCCACTACTACAGCATGAGTAGTTGTTATGTAGCAAATAATACGAATTAGGAAGATGCTATCACCCGTGGAGGTCATCTCGACAGACCGATAAGCCATCGGGAGCAGGGGAACGTATTATCACGCATCTATATGCGAGATCAGCATTCTTCTAACCGACTTTATCGGGTATCTCGACGAGATCTTTTGCAGAATCACTTCGCAATTTGTTTATTAAGGCGTGGATCGTGTTTTGTGCATGTTCCAGTATTTAGGTTTATGGGACTATTTCTACTTATGAGTCAAGATTTTTTTTTAATCTAATGTGGAATAACTGTTTTTTTCTATAACAGTTATATACATTTTGCCACAAAATAATTTTAAGTGGATCAAGAGCACGACCTACGAGTACTAAGCCGTAAGACCCTGCCTCGGAATGCCAAACTGAGAATATACAGTCCTGTGGTGTAGAATGGTCTGACTTTAAGTGTTAGATAGGGTGTGGGCTGAAAAACATCTGGTGTCCCCGTGGCTGGGTTCGCCCTATATTGGTGGGGTGTATTTTGGCCGAGGGGATGCTATTAGATGAGCCCAGACCTTTTGACAGCTTCTGTGTTTGATGTATTGTCTGCAATTTATGTGTTTTAGAAGTGTTATTCAGGTGTGATTTTGTACATGCTATTTTGCTGTCAATAAACCTAATATTTGTTTGTTTAGATATATGGAGGGCGTGTAACACCCTTTTACGAAGATCTTATCACTACCCTACTACACCTTAAGCCGAATGTTTCACAGTCACAAGTGGAAGATCTACAAAAAAACCTTTCGATTTCCTCTTCCCTTGATAAGTTTCATAGCGAATATTTGTTTCTGAACATAACATATACGAGGCATATCCAGAAAGTAAGTGTACTGAATTTTTGTAGGTTACAATTTTTTTTATTTAAACAAAAAAAATACGTGGTTACCGTAGTACATATGTAAGCTATTTTTCGACATAGTCGCCATTCCTCTCAATGCAGGTGGTGAAGCGGGGTATCAACTTTTTGATGCCTTCCTCGAAGTAGTTTCCCGCCAGCCCCTCCGTCCACTTCTCCACCTCCTCCTTTACCTCCTCGTCGGTTGAAAACCTTTTTCCACCCATGTGCAGCTTCAGGGAGGTAAAGAGATAGTAATCTGAAGGTGCTAGGTCAGGGGAATGCGCGGGATGGTTCAGGACATCCCTTTTAAACGAGGCGAGCAGTTCCTTCGTGGCGTTGGCCGTGTGTGGTCTGGCATTGTCGTGCAGCAGGCAGACTCCCTTTGTCAGCATGCCTCTCCTCTTGTTCTGAATCGCCCTCCGCATTTTTTTAGGGTCTCACAGTATCTTGCAGAGTTGATGGTCTCCCCTTGAGGCATATAGTCAATTAAAATTATGCCTTGACAGTCCCAAAACACGGATGCCATGATTTTCTTGGCTGAAATTGTGATTTTGAACTTTTTGGCGGAGGGTGAAGAGGTGTGACGTGACCGTTTTTAAACTCGCGACACCACTTGTTTACACTCGTACGATTCATAGCTTTATCACCATATGCAGTTTTCACCTCATTATAAACCTCAACCGGAGGTTTTCCCTTCCAAACGAGATAACGGATGACGCCGCGTATTTCGCACTTGGCGGGAGATTGGATTGACATTTTTTACGAAACGTGTTGTCGCGTCAACACTTCTCAACGTACTGACCTCGGAACCGGTCTCGTTGTGGAGGGGAAGGGTCAGGCTACACGGAAGTGAAGCCAACATGTCGAAAATAAAATCCATCCGGTCGTGAGAGCCTCAGTAAGTGTTACTTTCTGGATACGCATAGTATGATAGACATAGGTCTGTAAATATGAACCGGATTTTTTTTATAGGAAATACACATTTATTATATGAAAATGGTAAAAAATATTTTATTCAAAGTATTGCCCATCGCTAGCTACACATTTTTCCCATCTCTCTGGCAATTTGTGGATGCCACGCCAAAAAAACTGTTGCTCTTTTGAGGCAAACCAATCATCGAGACATTTTCGTAAGAAGTGAAGCGCCGCTCAGCAAGTGCGTGTCCCATCGATGCAAATAAGTAACAATCGGATGGAGCCAAGTCTGGTGAGTAAGCGACATGCGAAAGTATTTGCCAACTAAACGCCTCAATCGTTTCCTTGACCGGTTTTACTGTGTGCGATGGTGCATTATCATGAAGCAAAATCACTTTGTGTTGCCTCTTTTGATATTCTGGTCATTTTTCACGCAATGCTTGGTTCAAATCCATCATTTGTTGTCGGTAGCGTTCAGTATTAACGGTTTCGCCAGGTTTTAGTAGCTCATAATAGATAACACCCTTCTGATCCCACCAAACACAGAGCATTGTCTTCCGTCCATAGCGATTTGGACTTCCAGTCGAAACATATGTAGTTATATTAAACTTGTATTATTGTGAGTTAAAAGTCTTTAACAAATGTAAACACAAGAAAAATACGCCAATGACGCGGTTTGACAGCCACTATATTGACAACTAGAGCCATCTATTAGCAAATTCCGGTTTCATATTTCCAGACCTGGTATATACAAATGCGGGAAAGTACCTAATCTAATGGCCACAGCCATCACCTTTCTATCCTTACACTCAACTTATTTGTTTTGTAATATTTCAATAGATGGATGTGAACTTAAGGTTGCTGTGGTAGACTAGATTAGCATCATCATCTATTGGGGCAGATAGAGAAAACAGATAGATATCCACTTCACTCTACCCTGATACACATATTTCGCTTTTGTGCACATCCATACACCTCGTCATACACATTCTTCTATTATAAAGACTTTCCCTATTTCTGTATGGTCGAGTCACGTTTTCCAGGTATTTCCATTTTTCACACCTACACTACTCGAATAGAACTTTTTTGAAAATCTTTCTTCATTATTTTTTTCTATTCATTTTTGGCCGAACAATTTCAATGCTTTGCATTTTCTTTCCTCATTCCTTTTTCTGTCATACGTTTTTTTCCACACGTTCTTCTCAACACTTTCATTTCTTACTCATTTATCTAACGTTTATCACTTTTTTGCTACTTCTAAGTTCCGTTTGCTTTATAGGGGACGCATTTTGAAATAAATTAAATACCCTGGACCCGCAACCCTTGTGATTTGATAACAGACGTTTTACAACTATGCTACATATGTCGTTTAGATTTTTTAAATGATGAATATCATCGGTGTCCTTAAACCGTGTTCATCACATGCTATCGGTGTCCTTATACCGTGTTCATCACATGCCATCGGTGTCCTTATACCGTGTTCATCACATGCTATCGGTGTCCTTATACCGTGTTCATCACATGCTATCGGTGTCCTTATACCGTGTTCATCACATGCCAAAAAACGGGGAATCCTTACTGATGAAATCTGACTTGGTGTACATAACCATTTCTCAGAGATACAAAATCTTGGCTTTTCTACATTCTCTTAAAAATGATGCGTAATTTTTTGCGTATTTTAAGTAGATTTAAAAAATATTTACTCGCACCGGGCAGCATCTCTGTCAAGATCTATCAAGTCTACGGCAGTATTTACTCGCACCGGGCAGCATCTCTGTCAAGATCTATCAAGTCTACGGCAGTATTTACTCGCACCGGGCAGCATCTCTGTCAAGATCTATCAAGTCTACGGCAGTATTTACTCGCACCGGGCAGCATCTCTGTCAAGATCTATCAAGTCTACGGCAGTATTTTACTACCTACTTTAACTTTGTTTACAGTTAAGGCATTAACGTTGTGGAGGTTTACAGACATTGTAATTTATTTTATCAAACACTGTTTATTCCACTTTCCGCTCCTGGCCGAAATCGTCCCATGCCTCCCTAGCCCCCCAGCCTCCAACCGTTGAAGCGTGTATATCGGTACCAGTTCGAACAGCATTTAGTCTTGTTTGCGCTCCCCTGAAGATGAGGTGAAAGCCTTGAAACCGGTAGGGTTATACCGTTACAAAAAGTGGAATAAACAGTGTTTGATAAAATAAATTACAATACTTTAACTTTGATGTATATGAGTGAAATGTAAAAATGTCATGTTTTTGCTCCCCTGATGATAAGGTGAAAACCTTGAAATCGATAGGCCTCAGCCACACAGGTAGGCCATGCTTGGTGCTTAGAGCTACGCCACGAGCCAGGTGACATATCCTAGTGAACCAACGCACCGCATACTATAGCATGGCCACACTGAACGCTTCGCGCCACGCTACGTGACTTTTATAGTCACCTAGTTTATAAGTCACGTAGCACCTAGCTTAGCACTCAGGCCTCGGTCACACAGGTAGGAGTCTCGCTTGGTGTTTAGAGCTACGCTGCGAGCTAGGTGACATATCCTAACGAACCAACGCACCGCATACTATCGCAATGGCCACACTGCACGCTTCGCGCCACGCTACGGGACGATTAGTTACCTAGTGAGTCTCCTAGCGAACAGACGTGTTGGTTAATTTTATTGTGTCACCGAGTGATTTTACAAGATGGCGGAAGTTTTAATAGCAGCTGTGTATAAAAGGGAGCCTTTGTGGAACACATCGAGCAAATTATACAAAAATGTACCTGTAATAAAATCACTTTGGAATGAAGTTGCACAGGAAGTAAATAAAGGTAAGGTAAGTTGTAATGAAATTGGTTAGTTTTGAGAGTGGCATCGTTTGTTGACTCAACCGCTCCCAAATGTCAAATGAATTTGTGCGAAGCACTTTGGTGGGGTCAAGCATGAAGTCACCTAGTCTATTAGCCACGTAGCACCTAGCTCAGCACATAATGAAGCACTTTGGTGTGGCCTTAGACATATGGTTATACCTTTATATAAAGTGGAATAAATAGTGTTTTATTAAACAAATTACAATATCTTTAAACTTCAACAGTGCCATAACTACGAGTATAAATACATATTTATATTATTTTATTTACGCAAACCATTAACAAACTATTCCATGCTACAAAGTTTTTCATTATTGAAACGATGAAAAACATATTTAAGACTCACTTGAAAACAAAGTTGACTTAAAGCATTAACCACATTATCATTAGAATCAGAGATAACAGTGAATATGGACTACAATGACATCGTAGATGTGTTTACGGAAAAGAAAGCAAGACTGTAGTTGTTTCTTGTTCGTAAACTGTAGTTGTTTCTTGTTCGTAAACTGTAGTTGTTTCTTTTGTAGCACGAAATACGTCATCATCCAAGATTCGAATCATTCGAAATATAAAAGGTAAACATTTTTTTAATTACGTATTAGGGGGGAAATTTTCAGGGAGGTGCTTGCATACTGCCTAGGGGAGCCATCTATACAAATGCGGCACTACCTGAAGGATAAAAAGCATTATTAAGTTTAGAAGTTACTAGTTTGCAAAGACAGATAAAACAAAACCACATGCGGGCAGCCGCGTCATTATCTACTGCGGATAACCGCGTATACTCGATAAGACGAAGACGCGGAGAAACGAGGATTCAAAAAGCAATAATTGAATAAATGATCGGTGTCAACTCTTTTTTCTGATCAACGTAAAGATACCAAATATGGAGCTTGTCTTCCCGTTAGTAGAGTTGGATATGGAAACAGGTGGAATCCCTATATACTAGGTAAGTCCAGAAAGTAAGTGTACTGAATTTTTGTAGGTTACAATTTTTTTTATTCAAACAAAAAAATTACGTGGTTACCGTAGTACATATGTATGCTATTTTTCGACATAGTCGCCATTCCTCTCAATGCAGGTGGTGAAGCGGGGTATCAACTTTTTGATGCCTTCCTCGAAGTAGTTTCCCGCCAGCCCCTCCGTCCACTTCTCCCCCTCCTCCTTTACCTCCTCGTCGGTTGAAAACCTTTTTCCACCCATGTGCAGCTTCAGGGAGGTAAAGAGATAGTAATCTGAAGGTGCTAGGTCAGGGGAATACGCGGGATGGTTCAGGACATCCCATTTAAACGAGGCGAGCAGTTCCTTCGTGTGTGGTCTGGCATTGTCGTGCAGCAGGCAGACTCCCTTTGTCAGCATGCTTCTCCTCTTGTTCTGAATCGCCCTCCGCAATTTTTTTAGGGTCTCACAGTATCTTGCAGAGTTGATGGTCTCCCCTTGAGGCATATATTCAATTGAAATTATGCCTTGACAGTCCCAAAACAATTTCGTCAATTTCGTCAATCACAATTGAAGGTCTTCCGCTCCTCTGATCATCATGTACAGACGTACGACCGTTTTTAAACTCGCGACACCACTTGTACACACTCGTACGATTCATAGCTTTATCACCATATGCAGTTTTCACCTCATTATAAACCTCAACCAGAGATTTTCCCTTCCAAACGAGATAACGGATGACGCCCCGTATTTCGCACTTGGCGGGAGATTGGATTTACATTTTTTACGAAACGTGTTGTCGCGTCGACACTTCTCAACGTACTGACCTCAAACCGGTCTCGTTGCGGAGGGGAAGGGTCAGGCTACACGTAAGTGTAGCCAACATGTCGAAAAATAAAATCCATCCGGTCGTGAGAGCCTCAGTACACTTACTTTCTGGATACGCCACGTAGAACAGGACTTAGATGGGTTTAATATTATCTGGATGGATAAACGAAAGTCTTTATCATTAACCGATTCAAGACACTGCCAAGAAGTAATTCATTAAGAGATTGCTAAGAGATTAACGAGTTTATCCACTTGGCGCTCTCATCTCAAAGAATGGAGGATGAGAAGTAGAGATCAGAAGACGTATTGAAATGGTAAAATCAGCAATGACAAATGTGACGGAAATATGAATATATTGTTATTGGTGAAAGAAAGCCCTCGAATCTGAGATATGCAGATAACACGATGTTAATTGCCACATCAGAAAAAAAAATGGCCACGCTCCTTAAAAAAATTAAACACGAGTGCACGCTCCTGGGCCTGGAAATGAATAGGTCACAAACTAAGCTTATGGATAACAGGCCGTAGTAACTTACTGCCACCAAATAATGTGAATCATGGCCGAGAAGTGGTTACTGACTTTATTTACTTAACAGTATTACCAACAATGTTGTGAGGATGTGAGCTGGAAAAAATATGGAGGAGCAGAACTATAGGTAAGTAAGTCTCTCATCGTAGCAATATTCATGTATAGCGCAGATACTTGGACCCTGAGAGCAAACGAGAGACGTCGAGTAGATGCATTTGAAATGTGGTATTGGAAAAGGATGTTACGAATTCCATGGACAGCAAGGTGAACTAACACCTCCAATCTCGAAGAACTGAGAGTCTCCGATAGATTGTCGTTAATATGCCTTCGACGAGTCCTCCGATTATATTATTTGGGCACATTGTTCTTGGCCAAGGAGACAGTTTGGAGAGGTTTCTGGTTACTGGAGGTGTGGAAGGACGACGCACAAGAGGAAGAATCCTAATGCGTTGGACCAACTAAATAAGAAACGCAACTAGACTACCCTTCGAGTTGCCGAGTACAGGGATGGATGGAGAGGAATCGTCAAAGACTATCATGGAAGTCACGATGCTCAGATTTTGATGAATATTTTTAATCAGTCAATTGTAGTGGGTTCGAATCCCGAGTTAAAGCACTCTTGATAAGAGACTTCTCTTTCAACGCGCTATGTAAACTGTTATTTAATTAGTATTTGTAAACTGTTATTTTATTAGTATTTGTAAACGGTTATTTTATTAGTATTTGTAAACGTTTATTTTATTAGTATGTGTAAACTGTTATTTTATTAGTATTTGTAAACGGTTATTTTATTAGTATTTGTAAACTGTTATTTTATTAGTATTTGTAAACGGTTATTTTATTAGTATTTGTAAACTGTTATTTTATTAGTATTTGAAATTTTAACAATTAAACCATGTTCATGTATTAGCCAGTAAAGTATTAACACTTAAACCATGTTCATGTGGTAGCTAGTAAAGTATTAACACTTAAACAAGGTTCATATGTCAACCAGTAAAGTATTAACACTTAAACCATGTTCATGTGTTAGCCAGTAATGTATTATAGTTCGGAAATTCTAGGATGAGTCCTGTGACAGCTCACAAATTGTCCCCAATACAACCTTATGTAATGTATTTACCTAAATAACTTGCTATTTATTAGAATTGAGGCTTATATTAAAGTTGATAAAATAATTAAAATTACTGAACATCGTTACATGGTTGTATTGGGGCAAATTTGTGAACTGTCACAGGACTCATCCTAGAATTTCCGAACTATAACACTTAAACCATGTTCATGTGCTAGCCAGTAAAGTATTAAAACTTAAACCATGTTCATGTGTTAGCCAGTAAAGTATTAACACTTGAACCATGTTCGTGTGTTAGCCAGTAAAGTATTAACACTTAAACAACGTTCATGTCTTAGCCAGTAAAGTATTAACACTTAAACCATGTTCATGTGCTAGCCAGTACAGTATTAACACTTAAACCATGTTCATGTGTTTTTTTTTTTTTTTTTTTTTTTTTTTTTTTTTTATACTAGTATTGCATACAGGGCTTATCAGCGCCTTTGTTTGGTTCCAGCACGCTCTTACCTGCGCGGAACATTTCCCCAGAGTGTTTTACCTGATTTGTTCCTTCCAATATTCATGTTTATGTATTGGGATGGGTAGGATAGCGTCTGCGCACGACTTGGTTGGGACCCACCCCGGCATTTGCCTTATGACTGAGAAATCGCAGTAAACTCAGTCGGGGTGGCCGGCACATTGGCCTTCCGATTTGATGGTTAGATCCTCGGCTTTACTGTCCTTGTTGTGTTCCCTGTATAGTATTTTTACGGTCCCTTTCGTTCATCTCTTTTATTGTTTTAGTTACCTTCTCGATGTATTCTGCCACCGCTGTCGAAGTCTCCTTATCTCCCAGCATCTGTCCAATATCTCCGACATCTAGTATTTCCCGGTCCAATTGGTGCCTTATCTTGTGTCTTTCCAATTCCGTTGCCGGACATTCTAGCAGCGCATGTTCGACCGTCTGTGCAACGCTGTTATCGCACGGACAAACGTCCACCTCCGACAGACCAAATCTCTTCAAGTAGGACCTGAAGGCACCATGACCCGATAGAGCCTGTGTCACCTCAAAGCTCTGGGAGTTTATTTTGGCGTATGACATTGCCTCGCTGATGTTTTTGAAAAAACGCTTGGTGTTGCGTCCTGCGGTATCTTTGAGATATTGCTCGTTCCAGCTCCAGTGAGTTATCTCCTTGAGTGTTTTCTTAGCGAAGCTTAGCGGAAACTTGTCACATAGAGGCGATACCTTCAGAGTCCCGGCTTCCCTTGCTAGTTTGTCGGCTCGGTCGTTGCCTTTATTCCCCGAGTGGCCGCGTATCCATCGGAAGTAGACGTGATTGTTCCTAGCTCTTATTTTGTCGGTTTGAGAGAAAATCTCCCGCACAATCGGGTTTAGGCTCGCGCAGTCCTTCATCGCGGTCAACCCTGACAACGAGTCCGAATCCACTCGGATGTTTGCTCCGGAGATGTTCCTTTTAAGGGTCCATTCAATGGCCGACCTTATCGCCACTAACTCTGCCTGGAAGACAGAGCAGTAGCCAGTAAAGTATTAACACTTAAACCATGTTCATGTCTTAGCCAGTAAAGTATTAACACTTAAACCATGTGCATGTGCTAGCCAGTAAAGTATTGACACTTAAACCATGTTCATGTGTTAGCCAGTAAAGTATTAACACTTAAACCATGTTCATGTGCTAGCCAGTACAGTATTAACACTTAAACCATGTTCATGTATTAGCCAGTAAAGTATTAACACTTAAACCATGTTCATGTGTTAGCCAGTAAAGTATTAACACTTAAACCATGTTCATGTGTTAGCCAGTAAAGTGTTAACACTTAAGTCATATTCATGTGTTAGCCAGTAAAGTATTAACACTTAAACCATGTTCATGTCTTAGCCAGTCAAGTTTTAATACTTAAACCATGTTCATGTGCTAGCCAGTAAAGTATTAACACTTAAACCATGTTCATGTGTTAGCCAGTAAAGTATTAACACTTAAACCATGTTCATGTGTTAGCCAGTAAAGTATTAACACTTAAACCATGTTCATGTGTTAGCCAGTAAAGTATTAACACTTAAGTCATATTCATGTGTTAGCCAGTAAAGTATTAACACTTAAACCATGTTCATGTGTTAACCAGTAAAGTATTAAAACTTAAACCATGTTCATGTGTTAGCCATTAAAGAAATGTCTTCATTGAAAGTGCTTTAATACTCGTATAAAATAATAAATAGAGCAATTTGGTTTTATGCATATGGTGTTATCGTAATTCCAACATGGTCTTCGTAATGCGGAAGTGCTAAATTAATATTATGGAGCGTGAAATATATTTACTTCTCACATATCATTACTTACGAGTACCTATACAGAGCACTAACCCAAATAAATGGAGATCATTATTATGTTATGTTTCCGTTGTATTGAATTAAGAAGCATCAATAATTGCCACCGCTACAGCATCTTCTACAGACCTAAATATTTCAACATGTCCATATATGGAAGACTCAACATTATTATATTGGGTGTACAAATAAGTCACCGCCGTTTGACAAAAGTTGGCGCCACCAGTAAGTTATGGTTAAAATTGTCAGATGTAAAATGTCATTATCGTAATGTTGGACATCTGTCAACAACATGACCTTGAAATATTAGTGAATTTTTATCAGTATAACATATTTTTTTGTGTTCGAAAATGTCAAGTTTTGAGCAGAATAAGCGTCATTTGCGGGAACTTTTGATTTACTTCTTCAATTTGAAGAAATCTGCAGCTGAGGCGCATCGATTGCTTGTAGAAGCATATGGTGAGGCTGCCTTAAGTGAGAGAAGTTGTCGTGAGTGGTTTCAAAAGTTTAAGAACGGTGAATTTGACATCGAAGACAAAGAACGTAGCGGAAGGCCGAAAGTGTACGAAGACGCGGAATCGGAAGTATTATTGGATTAAGATTCGTGCCAAACGCAAAAAGAACTTGCACTTACATTAGGAGTGACTCAACAAGCAATTTCACATGGGTTGAAATCATTGGCAATGATTCAAAAACAAAGAAATTGGGATTCATATGAACTGACACGGAGAAACTTTGAATGCCAATTTTCCACATGTGAAATGCTGCTTGCCAGGCATAAACGAAAGGGTTTTCTGCACCATATAGTCACTGGTGATGAAAAATGCATCCATTATGATAATCCAAAAAGGAAGAAATCATGGGGATCCCCTGGTCATGCTTCAACATCTACGGCTAAGCCAAATATTCATTGAAAAAAACTCTTGTTGTGTATTTGGTGGGATCAGCTTGGTGTCGTGTATTATGAGTTGCTCAAACCGAATGAAACCATTGCTGGGGCTGTCTACCGAACATAATTGATGAGATTGAGTCGAGCACTCGAGGAAAAGCGCGCCCACTACTACGCCAGACACGACAAAATTATTCTCCTGCATGATAATGCTAGTCCACATGTTGCGGCACCGGTCAAAACCTATTTGGAAACACTCAATTGAGAAGTTTTACCCCACCCGCTGTATTCACCAGACATTGCTCCTTCTGATTACAATTTGTTTTGATCGATGACGCATGGCCTGTCTGAGCAGCACTTCACATCATATGAAGATACCAAAAATTGAGTCGATTCGTGGATAGCCTCAAAAGATGATGATGATGACTGACGCGGTATTCGTATGCTGACAGAAAGATGGGGAAAAGTAGTGGCAAGCGATGGGTACAACTTCGAATAAAACATGAGGTTCCGTTCTTTCACAATAAATGCCCATTTTTTTATAAAAAACGGCGGAAACTTATTTGTACACCTAATACTATACTGAATACAATTGTATTGTATTACAATTTTGTTGTATACAGTACAACCTAGTGGGGTTTTGCCATGTGACAATATTTTCCAACCAATCAGAAAGATGTTAACCCTTCCTGTCCTGTGATGTGTCACTAGTACACATTGCTTCTAAAAACTCTAATATCTCTTTAAACATAATAAATACTGGGTTCAGATTTTAGGTATTCCTCCGTAATACATTTACGCATTGAATGAAAAAAATAATACTCGTATTAATAATAATTAGCACTTATCGGCCACATCAGAGATATTTTGTGAAAATCGGGAATAGATTCACCAATACAATCAAACGTGTGCCCGGTTGTGACGTAGGTATATTCATTCTAAAACAACCGTTATGGGTGAGGATGCGACGCTATTCACGTCTCACTTTGACTCTACTTCAGTATATGGGAACGCAAGAAATAGAATATCAGTTCGCTCGCTTTAGTAGCTCATGGGCTTTCGTTTGAGGTGGTCGCTTCACCTGTTTTGTGAACGTCTGTTTTTTTTCATGTTTTCAGTAACTAAATTTCCAGTATTTTCACTCTTGACTTCAAATTTAATTAATTTAAGCGATTGGCTATGAATATTGTTATTTTTCCAATTTTAAATCGCTCATTTTACATGTGTATTGAATAGACAGCACGGGACCGCGCGGATTTTTTTAGCAGAGGAAGGGAAAGGCTAGTGAAAACCATGCGGAATGCTTTTTTAAAATCTGGGTTCCGGTGGGATTTGAGTCTACAAATTCTCCATTTTCCCAATTAATTCTCCATTTTCCTATATGGAGTGGAGGATCTAGGCATTGAGACCAAAACTGAGGAAAAAGGTGAATGAATTCGAGATGTGGTGCTGAAAACGGGAACAAAGATGTCTACTCTCAGGTGCTATTCAACGTTGGGGGGACCTGACATGACACTGGGAAGAAGAAGTGCTGAAAACGCATGTTGTGGATATCTTGGACAGCACGGCGCACCAATGTATACATCATTGAACAACTTGGGATTCATGACAGATTTTCCGTGATTTTTCCATGATGAGTACTTCCATTATAACACGCAAAAAATTTGGAACAGTATATGTTAGATGGACAACGATGAAAAGGTGATCTACCACCAGCCTAATGAACTAACCAAGCCAGGAACGCGACGTTCTCTAAAGTGAGAGGTGAGAATCATCGTGAAAAAAAGTTGGACATATAGACCGGAGAGATCAGAACTTTAAGTCACGAGAATTCGACCAAGACGAGATGTATGGCCCTTTTTATGCAAGACTCCATGGTCTGGTTGATATAATGCTGAACTTCCACCCTAAGGTTTTGGGTTTGTTCAAAAACCAAATAAAAAGTTCCAGTCTGGTAAGAATTTGTCAGGTCATACTTTAAAGTATTATACGCCGAGAACGTGTGCGAATGTTGATGACTCTTCAAATGTTAATTGTCGAAATCGGTCATAAATGAGCGAATAAATAAGTAATTGCTTAATATTTTGATACTACCTTGATCAAAAAGTTTTAGGGCTTTATTCATAAAATCGAAAATATAAGTGTATTCATCAAAATCGATATGGTCCCCTTCAAAATACTCCCCATCGACTGCAACGCACTTACACCAGCGCTTGATCCAATCCTCGAAACACCGCTGGTACTCAATTTTCGGTATGTCCATCAGAGCCGTCTTCGATTTTTTCATGACATCCTCTCGGGTGCTGGAACGCGTTTTTTTTAAGTCGGTTGAACAGGAAAAAGTCGCAGGGAGCCAGATCAGGTGAATTTGAAGACTGCTGGATAGTATTCGTGTTGTTTTTGGTCAAAAACTCATGGAAATCATGTCTTTCGCGATTTCAACGCGGTCCTTCTTTTGCATGAAAATGAGGTATTTCGGTACCAGTTTTGCAGCGACGTGGCTGAGGCCCAAATCACTAACCAAAATGTCTTGAGCGGGTCCATAAACGATGTTCAAGTCCTCTGCCAGCTCTCTGATGGTCAATTTGCGGTTTTCGGCCAACATTTCTTCGATTTTATCGATGTTTTCATTGGTTTTCGACTGCCACTGCGTTCGTCATCTTCGACCGACTCACGACCACTTCTGAAGCGTTCTTGCCACCAAAAAACATTTCCAAGGTCTGCGGACCGTTAAATCTGTTTTTCACACATAATTTAATGCAAACTCGTTGATGTACAGTTGATGCCATTTTCAAACTTGTAAAAAATCGAAAACACGCACAAAGGTAGATGTACTCAGTACAGCGTAACTTTTACAAATGTCAAGCTATGACGCTTAAATTTAGAGGGAAGTGTCAATGATAGATGTGGGAACCTAACAAAAAAAAAGAATTCCAATCGGGTGACTGACAGCGCCACACGGTGGCCAGTCCTAAAACTTTTTGATCAAGGTAGTATATGTAATTACTGTCTGTTTTGCTTTCAATGTACTGCTGGTCAAATCATAGTTTGATCGTTTGCAATTTAACGTTTTAGTTCAGCTTTCTTTAAAAGAGATAGAGGAACAAGCGAAGATATCAATTTATGTTTTTTATTCGTCAAATTTCCATATGAAAGTCGGATGTTATAAATTGTATTTAATTAAACCAACAGTCAGAACGGTTTGATTGATAGTTGTTTAGGAAGTTGTTAATTTACTTTTGTATTTTTTGAACTTAAATAAACGGGTTATGATTATTAAAAATGAATTGAATACACAAATTGATATGTTGAATATATACGGGTATTTCCTCATCCGCCGAGCTGTCAATTGTAAGATTTGAATAACATATTAAATGTAGCGTTATTATTTTTTAAACACACATACCTTCACGTCATACCCCTTCTGAAATATACAGATATAACAGATCTCAACACCTTGTGATCTACACAAACATATCCCTTCTGAAAAATACAGATATGACAGATCTCAACACCTTGTGATCTATACAAACATGTCCCTTCTGAAATATACAGATATGACCGATCTCAACGCCTTGTGATCTACACAAATATATCCCTTCTGAAATATACAGATATGACAGATCTCAACACCTTGTGATCTACACAAACATATACCTTCTGAAATATACAGATCTCAACACCTTGTGATCTACACAAACACATACCTTCTGAAATATACAGATATGACAGATCTCAACACCTTGTGATCTACACAAACATGTCCCTTCTGAAATATACAGATATGACAGATCTCAACACCTTGTGATCTACACAAACAGTTTTTTTATTCATTGACGAATCTCATCATGCCTTTATTCATACACGAATCTCATCATGCCTTTATTCATCCTCGAATTTCATAATGCCTTTCGCCTATCCGTGCCATTCATTCCAGATATGCCGATAAATGGTGGTCCCGTAGGCAGAAACAAAAGTGGATCAGACATTTCAATCGCGACACATAATTAGCCTCTTCTACATCCATACACCTTATACAGTTCCTCCGATTTCTCTGACTTTTTACATTTCATTCTTTCAAAATATCACACCCTTGATCCAACCATACTTTCCTGGTTCTTCATATATCACAACTTCCACTCATATTAGCACTGTGCTAGAGGTGCATGGCCGCGCGGTAACGCACTGGACTTCCGTCCGGAAGGTCGTAGGTTCGAGCCCCGCGCTGTGCTACTCCCCTCGAATGACACGGGCACTTTTTCCGCCTAGTGTTCGAGGGTATAAGAATGCCTATGACTTCTATTCTTTAAAATAAAAATAAATTAGGTCATGTATATTCTTTAAAATGTAAATAAATTAGGTTATATCTATTCTTTAAAATTAAAATAAATTAGGTCATATCTATTCTTTAAAATTAAAATAAATTAGGTCATATCTATTCAATAAATATAAATAAATTAGATATAATCTATTATTTAAAATTAAAATGAATAAGGTCATATCTATTCTTTAAAATAAAAATAAATTAGGTCATATCTATTCAATAAATATAAATAAATTAGATTAAATCTATTCTTTAAAATTAAAATGAATAAGGTCATACATATTCTTTAAAATTAAAATGAATAAGGTCATATACGAGTATATTCTTTAAAATAAAAATAAATTAGGTCATATCTATTCTTTAAAATAAAAAACCAAAAAACTGTATATTTGTTTTGTTAGTTTTTTTCATTCATTCATTCCACGTGCCTAAACCATCTCAGAGTAGTCCACTTCGTCTTACTCAACACACAACCCTTAAGTTCACATTCACCTCTAACTACTTTTTGCCGTATTCTGTCATACATTATCACTCCATGTATTTCTTTCAAACCACACATTTCTACAGCATTTATTCGACTCCTCTCAGTACTTTTCCAGGTCCACGTTTTCCTCCCATACAACAAAGTTGGCACCGAAATACTATTGTGGACTATCATCTGAGCAGATTTTGATACTATCCGGTTCAAATATATATGTTTTAGTGTCCCATTGACTTTGTTTCCTATCGCTAACCACCATTCATTCCTAATCACTCCATTCCAAATTCCTGTCATACATTATCACTATATGTATTATTCTTAATGCACGCATTATTACATCACTTACTCAGCTCATTTAAATAAGTAAATAAATATATATAGATAAGTAAATAAATATAATACAGCTCATTTAAATAAGTAAATAAATATAACACATTATGTACACAATATATTTAAATAACACTTCAAAAACTCATAAATCGCAGAGAATACATTAAAGACAGAAGCTATCTAAAGGTCTGGGCTCATCTAATAATATCCCCCCCGGCCAAGATACACCCCACCAATATAGGGCGAGCCCAGCCACGGGGACATTTCAGTTTTGTTGTACATCTACGTTACATTCCCATACATCAAAATTGATACTAAAATACTGAAGAGAACTACCATCTTAGCAAATATTGATAATGTTCGGTTCGATTATATGATATATGTTTTACAGCCACATTGACATTGTTTTCTATCGCTTCACGTCATTTAATATATTTTGTCACCCTTTTGGATAGTTCATAATGTTAAGTTTAAATTGTATAAATTGAATCGAATCAAAATGGTGACCGGCATAAGTTGTAAATATAATTTTTGGTCACCCAATATCAACAGGTGCGTAAATCTCTTGCAACGCTTAAAGAGTAGCAACCGAGCATATCCATTAAATGATCGAAGGATACGTGTCTTTCGCAGTTTTATTACTTGCAAAAGGATGCAATTTTATAATTCGGAATGAAAGAAGAAAGAAACTATATCCGCTGGATACAGTAATCAAGATATATCAAGTGGTTTGTATTTATTTTGTTTATTTCTTGCAATAACCACAGTAGGGCTGATATTATCGATCGATATTACGAGAACAAGTTGAGAAAATTATACAGTTAAAATGTGCGTGAAAAACGTAGTAGGGGATAACCAAGAAAAGTGTGAATGGATCAAATTTTTTCTTGAATCTTCGAAAAGACTATAGTTTCACTTTGTGGTGTCATGTTTTACGTAAAAGGAAAAATAAGTAAAATAAAAAACTTATTTTATATTTTTGTGTTCACCACAGGTTTATTTTTGGGTTTAGTACCGGTTTCGAAGACCACAATATTCATCGTCAGGTGAAGATAATCTAAATTGCTAAAAATATATTTCATGTACAAGTGTAAATTATATAAGATGAATGAGGTAGGGAGAGAGAAGTGGGGGGAGATGTGATTCAATGGTAAATGGAGCGGGGAAAAATGAAAATGAATCTTACGGGCAGGTCAGGGTCTGGATATCCAAGGTGGTGGGTTTTAAATAGAGGAAACATATTAAGCAGAGGGCTATTATTAAAATTGGTTTGGTTGTTGATGATATTAAGACTTAATTTTATACATTTTTTAATCTCGAAAATTTCCAAATTGTCAAGCTGCAATTCCCCACGGCTTAATTGTAGAATCCGCAAACCACGATTGATATCGAACGAATGGTTATTTTCAATTAGGTGGTTAGCGAACTATGAAAAATTATTGTTGTTCAGGCATCTTAAATGTTCCTTAACTCATTTTTCAATTTTTTTTTTCGCCTTGCCAATATAAAAATACATAGGTATGAACAATCATTGCATTGTAATTTGTAAACTCCGGATTGCGTTAGTTTACTTTCCGTGTCTCTATTGTTCATAATTTTAAATTTATCAATCTTATCGTCATCAAATTTATCAATCTTATTATCATCAAATTTATCAATCTTATTATCATCAAATTTATCAATCTTATCATCATCAAATTTATCAATCTTATCATCATCAAATGTATCAATCTTATCATCATCAAATTTAATCAATTTATGATTTTTGAGGGCTTTTGCCGTTGATTGTCTTTTAATCTGCGTATTAGAGTTTAAGATATACGTGGCGTGTGTAGCTTTATAAAGCCCTTGAAGGCAACTCAAAGTTCTTGATTATATGATATATGAATTCTACACACATACACTATGACTAAAGACCGATTTTGTCGATCGATCACATCTCGGAAAATCTACGAAGTTTTCTTTGTAGTTCGTCTTCCCTTGGTATGTTTTCTGCGATTTTCTTATTAAATCATAATATAAATAGGCCAAAACCCATACGATAGTTGTCGTCAAAGAAAGAATACGAGAATTGAATTTTGAATACAAGAGAACGAGAGAGGAATACTTGGATTCTCTGCGAAAGTAATTCGAAATTCGAATCTCGGTGGGTCCGTGATAACTGAACGAATTTTAAATACCTAGCTTACAATTTTTGAACCAGTGTAAAAGGAGACGATGTATAAATGATATATATAAACAAATTCTACATTTATGAATATATATTTTCATAAATGTAGAATTTGTTTTACTTCCGTGAATATTTCACGGGTTGCAACTAGTATGTATATATTTCTGAACATATGCAGATGCAGGAGGTACATAGCCTAATAATGGCTGCCATCAATACCTCCCTACCCTTGCACTGAAATGTTTTTTTTTATAATGCACATAACATAGTACATATGAAAAATTGATTAGTCATGACATATTTTTTACTTTAAGATATTTATCTCATTTATAAAGGTTTTTGTTCACGCCAAAACGCCGTGACGTAAAATCAGCTCAGATCCACGCGGGCGGAACGTGACCGTGATGTGGGGGTAGACCAGATGGCCGTCCACGCGCGCGGCGTGTGTCATCCCCGAGACAGTCAGTCGCCATCCACGCGTGTCGGGAGTGTCATCGACCCGGACGAGTGTACAGTGCAATTAAAAAGTGACGATTTCTCACGTGACTCGAATTGGTGTATTTATGTACTCATATTAAAAACGCATGTGTTACGTGCAGTTGAAATTTACTATATGTGGGCCAGTACCCAGTGCTTATAGGATCAACCCAAACATTGTGATAAAATAAGTGTGGTGTACATACGTCAACCTTTTAGCTCGAAACGACTTCCGCGCCATCACCACTAAACCTGTAAGTACATTCCATTTGTTCCTTTATCTCTATCTAAAGTTTGGCTTTCGCCAAACCATTTTGGTCCCTCGATCCACTTTCAGCCCAGGTATACAGTCCACTCAAAATCTTTCGAATATAGTCTCGAATCTCGTATAGCCCGCTTCGTCATATACATTTTTTTTTTCTTCTCAAAAAATCCTCAATAAAGTTAATTTTTTCGTCAAGTCCTCAAAAGCAATTTATGTCTATATAATTTCTTTCCAATTCATTCACAATGTTTTATTATACCTACAATAATTTATTTATTTATTAGTTTGAATTGAATAGTGAGTTTGCGATTATTTGATAGACAATAGATATTTTTGATTCAAATAGAGTTGGAAATCAGCACACACAAAACTCAAAAGCCTCAATCAAAATCGTTTTTAAGCCTACACACAATGACACACCTATGATTACGGCTACATCTCATATTTTGAAGAATGTTACTGGTTATTTGCCATTGAGCAAAGTTCCACATATAAGTCACATGATGGACAAAACTCAGATCCCCCTAGCAGTTGAGAATTTTAATATACCAGCTCAAGTCGACCTTCTACTCGGTTCTGATGTTCTTGGCCGAGTTTTGGATGGTACTAAGGTCTCTTTGGGGCCCGGCAGGCCTATAGCCTTCGGCACGATCTTTGACTTTGCATTACTGGGACCAGCTCATACACTCAACCCATACCCTCAGCCCTCTCGGCTGGGATCAGCTCATACCCTCAGCCCCCTCGGCTGGGATCAGCCCATAAGCTTAGCTCAAATGCAGCTCAGCTCAAATCAGCTCATACACTCAACCCATACCCTCAGCCCTCTCGGCTGGGATCAGCTCATACCCTCAGCCCCCTCGGCTGGGATCAGCCCATAAGCTTAGCTCAAATGCAGCTCAGCTCAAATCAGCTCATACACTCAACCCATACCCTCAGCCCTCTCGGCTGAGATCAGCTCATACCCTCAGCCCCCTCGGCTGGGATCAGCCCATAAGCTCAGCTCAAATGTAGCTCAGCTCAAATCAGCTCATACACTCAACTCATACCCTCAGCCCTCTCGGCTGGGATCAGCTCATACCCTCAGCCCCCTCGGCTGGGATCAGCCCATAAGCTCAGCTCAAATGTAGCTCAGCTCAAATCAGCTCATACACTCAACCCATACCCTCAGCCCTCTCGGCTGGGATCAGCTCATACCCTCAGCCCCCTCGGCTGGGATCAGCCCATAAGCTTAGCTCAAATGCAGCTCAGCTCAAATCAGCTCATACACTCAACCCATACCCTCAGCCTTCTCGGCTGAGATCAGCTCATACCCTCAGCCCCCTCGGCTGGGATCAGCCCATAAGCTTAGCTCAAATGCAGCTCAGCTCAAACTCAGCTCATACTCTCAGCCCTCTCAGCTCATGCGTTTCAGCTCAAACTCATGCTTCAGCTCAAACTCAACTCAGCCCAAACTCGGCTAATACCCTCAGCCCTATCAGAGGGTATCAGTCAAACTCAACTCAGCTCAAATGATAGAGCCCAAGAATGATAGAGCCCAAGAATGATAGAGCCCAGGAATGATAGAGCTCAGGAATGATAGAGCTCAGGAATGATAGAGCTCAGGAATGATAGAGCCCAAGAATGATAGATGCCACTCAAACTCAACTCAGCTCAAGCTCGGCGCATACCTTCAGCCCTATCAGAGGGTATCGGCGCCACTGGGGCCAAACTCAGCCCTAACTCGGCTCATACGCCACTCAAACTCAACTCAGCCTAAGCTCGGCGCATACCCTCAGCCCTATCAGAGGGTATCGGCGCCACTGGGGCCAAACTCAGCCCAAACTCGGCTCATACGCCACTCAAACTCAACTCAGCCTAAGCTCGGCGCATACCCTCAGCCCTATCAGAGGGTATCGGCGCCACTGGGGCTCAACTCAGCCCAAACTCGGCTCATACGCCACTCAAACTCAACTCAGCCCAAGCTCGGCGCATACCCTCAGCCCTATCAGAGGGTATCGGCGCCACTGGGGCTCAACTCAGCCCAAACTTGGCTCATACGCCACTCAAACTCAACTCAGCCCAAGCTCGGCGCATACCCTCAGCCCTATCAGAGGGTATCGGCGCCACTGGGGCCAAACTCAGCCCAAATTCGGCTCATACGCCACTCAAACTCAAACTCAGCCCAAACTCAACCCACTCAAACCCGGCCCAGCGCAAACTCGGTTCATATCTTCGGCCCTCTCAGCATATGCTTCAACTCAAACTCAGCTCAGCCAAGTGCAATTCATTTGTCTCTCAAACGCAGCTCATGTATATCTCAAACACAACCCATTTGTCACTCAGCCCACAATCCATTTGTCACTCAGCCCACAATCCATTTGTCACTCAGCCCACACTTCATTTATTTCTCAGCGCTCAATCCTATCTCCACATCCTTCAAACCCGCTCTAAATGGCTTTCACCATCCTCCCCTCCTCAAATCGGAGAGCTCGTCCTAATAAAGGAGGACAACTTGCCGGCACTGAAATGGCGACTTGGACGCATCACCCGCACCATACCCGGCAAAGATGGAGTGCCACGTGTTGTGGATCTGGATACAACCAGTGGACACTTGAGAAGGCCGGTTTCAAGGCTAGCCCGGTTTCCGTTGGAGGTCCTCCCGGCCCCCCAGGATGTTCACGCCAAAACGCCGTGACGTAAAATCAGCTCAGATCCACGCGGGTGGAACGTGACCGTGATGTGGGGGTAGACCAGATGGCCGTCCACGCGCGCGGCGTGTGTCATCCCCGAGACAGTCAGTCGCCATCCACGCGTGTCGGGAGTGTCATCGACCCGGACGAGTGTACAGTGCAATTAAAAAGTGACGATTTCTCACGTGACTCGAATTGGTGTATTTATGTACTCATATTAAAAACGCATGTGTTACGTGCAGTTGAAATTTACTATATGTGGGCCAGCACCCAGTGCTTATAGGATCAACCCAAACATTGTGATAAAATAAGTGTGGTGTACATACGTCAACCTTTTAGCTCGAAACGACTTCCGCGCCATCACCACTAAACCTGTAAGTACATTCCATTTGTTCCTTTATCTCTATCTAAAGTTTGGCTTTCGCCAAACCAGTTTTTTTTAATATATTAATTATTTCAAAACAATCCTTAACTAGGCTCTTTGTTTTTTTTTTTCAATCATATTTGATTCTCTTTAAACGTGTATACATATTTTATATATACCATAATATTGTCATTTGTTTAATCAAATACCGTTTATTCCCCTTTTCGTAACGGTATAACCCTACCGGTATCAAGGCTTTCCCCTCATCATCAGGGGAGCACAAACAAGACTGAATTCTGTTCGAACTGGAACCGAGATACACCCTTCTAATGGTAAACATTCAGGTTGGGAACTGGGGGTTGAGGGAAGTATGGAACAACCTCGGCGAGATTCTTGGGAGATATGTGTTTGCCAGATGTTCACCTCGATGCACTGACTTAGAAATTTCTAGGGCCTCTAATCTGTCCAATTTATTTCTGTTACTACTGATATGTAAGAATTTGGCATCATTAATAGAAAATGTATGATTTTCACGGTGACAATGATTAGCCATTTCAGAAAAAATTAGAGGAATCAGCCATAAGGTCATATTTATCCCTATTCACTTCGTTGCGTATGCTATTTAATGGGGTAGAAATGCGTGCGCTGAGAAGAATACACGGGAATACAATATTATCCCCCATGTCTTTTTTATTTAACCTGACTAGTTTAATACCATGCGGCAATGTTTTCCAGCCAACCAGAAAGATATTTTAATGGGCCCTAAGTGAAAACCAGACTGGAATCCCATTTTTTTAATCTGGGTTTCAGCGGGAATCAAACCCGCAGCCTCCGGATCAGCAGACAAGCGTGTTACCACCATGCCACGGAGGTCATCTCAGTGCACGCATTTCCATACCATTTATTCAGCTCAATTCAGTTGTATACATTACTGTGTTTCACTTCCATACATCAAAATTGTTACTTAAATACTTGAATTTGAGATAAAATTATGAAATTACTTTCCAATTATTCCAATACTTCAATTTAAATTTATATAGAAAATAAATAATAATAAATATAGCAACATAACAAATTATGTACATAATATATTTAAATACACTTCAAAAACACATAAATTGCAGAAAATATCATACATTTAAGAGAGAAGCTATCAAAAGATCTGGGCTCATCTATTAACATCCCCTCGGCCAAGATACACCCCACCAATATAGGGCGAACCTAGCCACGGGGACACCAGATGTTTTTAAGCCCAGAAGTAGTGTTATCTTCTTGAAAAAAATTAAATAGACTGTGGTTACTGAAGTACGACTGTTTGCATGCTACGAGTCAATACACATGTAAATGTCATCCATCCACAAGATGGAATCTTTTAATCACGAGGGATTGCCTATCATAATTGCTTCTAAAACAACAGCAAAGCGTGGAGATACTGTACCTAGTTATCGATTAGGCTTTCCGCTCGTTATATCCAGAAGTAATACCACACTAAACATAATGTGTTCCTCTCAATCCATCGATGTAATTGCTCGACTCCACCTCGTCGATCCCCGGCAGACCCTCATCAACGCCCTGTAATGACGCGGATGATGAAGGCGTGAGCAATTTTACACTTTGATCCGTGCATGAGCATGTACGACGAACTTAGAAATTAGAAAAAGGTATGTACAGTACCCGGCGGTAAGTAATGCACATCGGGCTTAAGAAAGAGACTGTCGGCCATTATCGGCTAACTTTGGCTTTGTAGAGCGTCATCCCCGTCGCCATAGACCGCTTGATAACGACTGACAAATTGCGACGAAACACGTGTATGAATGACAGAGACGACGCTCTACATAGCCGAAGTTAGCCAATTATGGCCGACAATCTCTTTCTTAAGCCCGATGTGTATTACTAGAAAGAGACTGTCGGCCATTATCGGCTAACTTTGGCTTTGTAGAGCGTCATCTCTGTCGCCCTAGACCACTTGACAACGACTGACAAATTGCGACGGAACACGTGTATGAATGACAGAGACGACGCTCTACATAGCCGAAGTTAGCCGATTATGGCCGACAATCTCTTTCTTAAGCCCGATGTGTATTACTAGAAAGAGACTGTCGGCCATTATCGGCTAACTTTGGCTTTGTAGAGCGTCATCTCTGTCGCCCTAGACCACTTGACAACGACTGACAAATTGCGACGGAACACGTTTATGAATAACAGAGACAACGCTTCACAAAGCCGAAATTAGCCGATTATGGCCGACTCTTTCTTAAGCCCGGTGTGTATTACTTACCGCCGGATACTGTACCTTTGTGTTGTTATTGTTTTTTTCCAGATGTTCCTTAGTTTAGTGGCTGACTAAACAAATGTATAAAACTAGAGTTAGACGGAGTTCAAGTTAAAATTTGATAAACAAACTTGATTTGATAGACAAAAAGATTTGGGGACATACAATAAACTGGGGGATAATCAAGAGTGTTGGCAGACTATCATCATGGAAGTCATTGAAAGGCTTCTCCTACATACATACGACTAATGCTCTAAAATATTCCGAAGAAGTAAAAACGTGTATGACCAGATTCAGGTACCACACCAGCCACTTCCATCGTATGGTCTGGTAATGTTACAGTTTAAATTTGATACAAGTATATCTACCATCAGTAGTATTTCAACAAGAGTCAATAAAAGACGTGTTGTTTCGTTATATTCGTACATATTGAAAAATGTATATAGCGTGGTTATTAAGTTTCTTTTAAAACACTAGATGCAAAAAAAACTCTTTTTTGTCGATGTAGAGACCACTTTATCATGAGCTTTACCTTACTAGATAAAGCTCATGATAAAGTGGTCACAAATTTCATATACGAGGCATATCCAGAAAGTAAGTGTACTGAATTTTTGTAGGTTACAATTTTTTTTATTTAAACAAAAAAAATACGTGGTTACCGTAGTACATATGTAAGCTATTTTTCGACATAGTCGCCATTCCTCTCAATGCAGGTGGTGAAGCGGGGTATCAACTTTTTGATGCCTTCCTCGAAGTAGTTTTCCGCCAACCCCTCCGTCCACTTCTCCACCTCCTCCTTTACCTCCTCGTCAGTTGAAAACCTTTTTCAGGGAGGTAAAGAGATAGTAATCTGAAGGTGCTAGGTCAGGGGAATGCGCGGGATGGTTCAGGACATCCCATTTAAACGAGGCGAGCAGTTCCTTCGTGGCGTTGGCCGTGTGTGGTCTGGCATTGTCGCAGCAGGCAGACTCCTTTTGTCAGCATGCCTCTCCTCTTGTTCTGAATCGCCCTCCGCAATTTTTTTAGGGTCTCACAGTATCTTGCAGAGTTGATGGTCTCCCCTTGAGGCATATATTCAATTAAAATTATGCCTTGACAGTCCCAAAACACGGATGCCATGATTTTCTCGGCTGAAATTGTGGTTTTGAACTTTTTGGCGGAGGGTGAAGAGGTGTGACGTGACCGTTTTTAAACTCGCGACACCACTTGTACACACTCGTACGATTCATAGCTTTATCACCATATGCAGTTTTCCCCTCATTATAAACCTCACTGGAGGTTTTCCCTTCCAAACGAGATAACGGATGACGCCGCGTATTTCGCACTTGACGGGAGATTGGATTGACATTTTTCACGAAACGTCTTGTCGCGTCGACACTTCTCAACGTACTGACCTCGAACCGGTCTCGTTGCGGAGTGGAAGGGTCAGGCTACACGGAAGTGTAGCCAACATGTCGAAAATAAAATCCATCCGGTCGTGAGAGCCTCAGTACACTTACTTTCTGGATACGCATAGTACTTGCCCTAAATATTAAAAAGCTCTACTGAAACATTCTTACGATCATTCGTACTTTGCCTTAGTCTCGAGCTTTCACTTACGCAATTCCAGTCTCGTCAATATCTCAACAACAATATCAAAATCATGCCATCAAACAATTTACATACACATCAGTCATTCCCTCACATGCCTATGTGGAAAACTCAAAAACTCTTCTAACTTCTCGCTCTCCCTCTGCTAAAGGGTCGCTCCGGCTCCTCCCTCAGGAACAAGTTGAAAATTCTTGGCGCTAAGTACTGCGTGTTCCTTTTCCCAAATGATTTATGAACGCGTAGTGTTCCTGAGTACACGTTTTTGTTTTTTTTTGTATCTACTCGAAACTCTAACCCACAAGTCATGATATACCTCACACATGCTTTGTTAATTTTGTTGTATCTACTCTAATACACAAATCATGAAAGACCTCACACATGCTTTGTGTATCTACGCTAAACTCTAATCCACAAGTCCACACCAATCCACAAGATAGACCTCACACACGCTTTGTTAATTTTGTTGTATCTACTCTAAACTCTAATCCACAAGTCATGATAGACCTCACACATGCTTTGTTAATTTTGTTGTATCTACTCTAAACTCTAATCCACAAATCATGATAGACCTCACACATGCTTTGTGTATCTACTCTAAACTCTAATCCACAAGTCATGATATACCTCACACATGCTTTGTTAATGTTGTTGTATCTACTCTAAACTCTAATCCACAAGTCCTGATAGACCTCACACATGCTTTGTTAATTTTGTTGTATCTACTCTAAACTCTAATCCACAAGTCATTATAGACCTCACACATGCTTTGTTAATTTTGTTGTATCTACTCTAAACTCTAATCCAGAAGTCATGATATACCTCACACATGCTTTGTTCATTTTGTTGTATCTACTCTAAACTCTAATCCACAAGTCATGATAGACCTCACACATGCTTTGTTAATTTTGAACTTACTTTATATTCACATGTGTTTGTTATTCCAGACTACACATTTAAGGATTTTTATTAAGTCGAAGATTTATTTTTAACCAGAGAAAGTGCTATCACATCATCTCATACCAGAAGGCACTAAACTGGTTGAACGTGAGAAATGGACGTCAAATTTACATACTATATTTATTATTTAATATCCTTAACTGTCCCGCCGCTCCCTCTTATCTCGCCGAAATTTTTCAGCATCTCTCCGACCATGGACTTGCTCTGCGTTTAAACAGATATTGTTTATTGGCCTTTCTTTCCGTCGTCCTTTACTGTCCATGCAGTGAGATTCGGAAAACAGTTACAAACCAATGTTAGATTCGCTCCGTCACGCTTTAAGAAGCGACTTAAAAAACTATTCATTCCTAGTCAGTAATATAACGTGTTTCATTCCTGATTTTTCTTTCCTCTTCACCATCCCTTCCCTTTTCTATTGATTGATGATATCTCCCTTTTACTTTTACCATGTATATGTTCATAAATTTCATAAAGATGAATAATCATTGGAATATTTTTTGCGACCATGTAACTTCCTTTGTTACTTTTTTTTTTAACCTGGCGAGTTTATTACCATGTGGCAATCTCTTCCAACCAACCAGAGAGATGTTTTTATAGACCCTAAGTGTTAACCAGACTGAAATCCTATTTAAAAAAATCTGGGTTACAGCGGGGATCAAACCCGCATACTTTTATATGGTTGGTTGAAAAGGATTGACACCTGGCAATAAGCCCACCAGATCGTTTTTTTTTACAATGAAGTGTTAAATAAATAAATAAGGCATACAGGGATAGCAAAGGCTTTGTTTACTAAGCCTCTTATTTCTGAATGGAGATCACTATAACAGAACAAATTGACAACTAGATATTTGAATCCACTCACCTTATAAAAGAAATACACAGGTCGATAATCTGTCACAAAATAATCTGCATAATTGAGAAAATAATTGTTTGACAGTTGAAATAACGAATGCGGTAATAGACAGTTCAGTTCTATCCCGCCAACCACGCTATTATGGAAGACAAAATAAGTCCCCATCCGGCGCGATCTACACTAGAAGATCTAAATCTTCTTTATTGTTTATATGGATTACCTAAAGGGACTTGTCTTTTGCTATACTTGAGTGTGAAAAGAATACTAACAAAGTCGAACTTAAGGGGGTAGTATACTCTAGAGTCTAGAGTGCCGGGCCGCAGAGACTTTCCGCCGGGCCGCGAACAGTATGCCAAATTTCAAAAAATTCGCCATGCAAAAATATTAAATATAGGATTTTCATCCATGTCCTCAATAAAATCGAAACAAATGAATAGACTGGACGTGAATGTAGCACTTCGTCTGTCGGAGACAGCACTGCAGCCAAGAATATCCAATATATTAGCAAAGATGAAACAGCAGGTTTTCGCATTAGTTTGTTGCAAATGGTTTTTGTTAAATTTTAATTGTATCAGACAACGTTACAATTAAAATTGTTTAACTGTTATATGTATATTTGTCAATTATAGTTACATATGTCCATCTGTCACAATATAAGATTAAAAAAATATTAAATAAAAAAAAACATTTTTATTTCCGTATGAGCGGTCCGCGAAATTTTTTTCCTTTTTTTACCGGTCCACAGGTCTAAAAAGGTTGGGGAACACTGCTCTAGAGGCATGAATTACGGACGTTTTTTTCAGACTAAATAAAAAAAAACAAAAAATATTTTTCCTATACACTTTTTTACAGTTTGTTTATTGATGATTTGAGAATGAACAAAAAAAAATATTTTTTTTTTAAATTGAAAAATCAAGATGTTATCAGCTGTTATATCTTGTCGTAAAAAAATGAGCTGGTCGACATGATTGGAACCTTTTTGCAAATTTGAAACAAAAATCATACACAGTTTCTTAATACAAAAATAATGTTATAGTTGGTACCAAAGAGAAAAAAAATCCTAAAATGGCGGCTTTCTGAAAAATATTTTACCCTTTTTTTTCAATTTTTTTTAAATAGTAAAATAATTCATTTTAAATTTTTCAAGGTAGGAACGATATAAAAATATTTATTAAAGTTTTATATTAAATTTGAAGGCAATCGGTTAAACAAAACTTGAGATTTTATGTCGACCAGGTAGAAAAAAATAGTTTCGAGAAAAACGCGTTTAAAGTTTTGTGATTATTGTCCGAGTCATACCGGTGTGGCGTAATTGCTGCCTCATTTATAGCGATAACTTCGTAAATATTTAGAATTTTAAAATTTCCTTTTGGGAACATATTCTTAAGGTCTAAACTTTAAGAATATGTAAGAAAAAAAACGATTTTTTTTTCAAATTTCTAGAGTATAATACCCCCTTAAGATTCGACGTCGCGAGAGAAAGAAAATGACTCACAGCGCAGTGAATATATACTCGTATACTCACGAGTATAAAGCGGCATGAGGCCTGGAGTTCAAACAGTGGAGTAATAGACAATAATACCTTAATTGGACGTAAATATATAAGAAGGATCCAACCCACACCTTATATGTATTGAGATAATTAAGGGAACATCTCGCAGCTGTGTATGGACTCGTATGGAATAATAAAATTTTAAAGACGTAATTTAGTCATAAAATACACGTGTAATTTAGTCATGAAATAATTGTATTAAGTCATAAAATACATTTCATTGATATTTTTACACACAGAACATTGATATGTATTTTTAATAGTTCAACTAATCTGATTTAGTTAAAAAACAGTTAAGATCCAAAAACAGTTAAGATCCAAATTACTGCGAAGAACCACAAAAACACTATTGTACAAGACCCTGATCAAACCAGTCCTCACATATGCCTCTGAAACCTGGGTGATGACAAAACACACTGAAGGGTCCATCGCAGCATTTGAAAGAAGGGTTCTTAGGACAATATACGGCCCAGTGAGAGACCACAATGGTTGGCGTCGTCGATATAACCGAGAGCTATATGATATCTATAAAGAGCCCGATGTGATCGGATCCGTCAGAGTAGGGTGCTTGAGATGGGCTGGTCACAAAATCAGAATGGACGACGACAACCCTACAAAACGCCTCACGCTCTCAGTAACACAGGGACGTAGAAGACCAGGAAGGCCCAAAATGCGATGGATGGACAGTGTCAACACGGATGCATCGGTGTTGCCAGTGAGAAATTGGAGAATAAGGGCATCAAACAGACAAGAATGGAGGAAGCTCCTGGATTCAGCCAAGGCCCACCCAGGGCTGTCGAGCTTAGGATAATAATAATCTGATTTAGCAGAGCCAGTAGTTGATCTATCGAGTAGAATTAAATATGATACTTGGCACCGGTGAGCTTTGGATTGAGATATAACTGGTGTAAGTAAATAAGGGCTCTAGATATAAATCAATCCAACAAAGTATCCCTTTGAAACCATGGTTCAATATATTAAGAATGAACAAGATGGAAGTGTCTGTCATGTGTTGTTTGCGGACGGACCACCGTGTTGGCTAGTCAAATTTACAGAATGGGTATTGTGGAAAATCTCGACTGTGAGTGTGGTTTGCATGATGAAATTATATACCATTTATTTTTCGGTTGTCCTCTGCGAGACAGATTTGATTTACTAAAAGCCGTATCTTTACCGCGTACAATGAATGTTGCGTTTCTTCTTTCTTCGTGGAACTTTTCCATTTATGAATCGATTGTTAAATTTTTGAAGCTAAATCAACTGAATTTTTAAATTGTCTAGAATTGTCATTTAAAAATATTAACTATGCTGACTCATATCCTTGCGTAATGACTTGAATTTGATGCCACAAATCATCCTAGTTTGGGTGGATATGCCTATTAAACAAATTATCCTAGTTTGGGTGGATATGCCTATTAAACAAATCATCCTAGTTTGGGTGGATTGCCTATTAAAGAAATCATCCTAGTTTCGGTGAATTACCTATTAGACAAATCATCCTAGTTTGGGTGGATTGCCTACTAAACAAATCATCCTACTTTGGGTGGATTGCCTATTAATGAAAAATATAAAAAAACTTACATACAATTCCCAACTTTATCCCTGTTTTATCTTTTATATTATTTTTCCCCCAGTATTGTTTTCATACAGTAAACAAGGTCTTGGATACCAATAATAATTTTGAAACAAAAGGTGGGTCGATTGTTAAAATTGGTCTTAAGCAATAAATCCGCTAGATGTATTTGCATGCAAGTGTTGAATAAATACTCGTAAATATATATAGTTAGGTTTCCATAAATATTTGTATTGTTTACCATGTTGTGTTAAACAGAAGCCTAGGGAAAATAATACACACTGCAATTAACAATAAACCTGATTTTAAGATTTTACGATTAGATTAGAAGATTTTACAGCCGTATTATCATACGGCTGTAAAATCTTAGTTAAATTGCTAACAATCTTCTTCATGAAGAACAAATTGGAAGCAATAGGGAGTTTTAAAATAATGTTGATAATGGCCTAGCAAGCTATAAAGATCACCTAAGTAGCGGGAATAATGGCCTAGCAAGCTATAAAGATCACATAAGAAGTGGGAAGAATGACCTAGCAAGCTATAAAGATCACCCAAGTAGTGGGAATAATGACCTAGTAAGTTATAAAGATCACCCAAGTAGTGGGAGTAATGACCTAACAAGCTATAAAGATCACGCAAGTAGTGGGAATAATGACCTAACAAGCTATAAAGATCACCCAAGTAGTGGGAATAATGACCTAGTAAGTTATGAAGATCACCCAAGTAGTGGGAATAATGACCTAGTAAGTTATGAAGATCACCCAAGTAGTGGGAATAATGGCCTAGCTAGCTACACGTATAAAGATCAGCCAAGTAGTGGGAATAAAAATATGGACCTAAATACATACATAAATACTATAACGCCATTCCCTGCTGAGATAGGCAAAGACGATAGAGTGCCAGACTTCTATTTATTTTACTTCTTACATTTTCTTCTTTCAAAATATCATTCACTTGATCCAAACTTACCTTGACAAAACATCATTCACTTGATCCTAACATACCTTGCCAAAATATCATTCTCTTGATCCAAACTTACCTTGCCAAAATATCATTCTCTTGATCCAAACTTACCTTGCCAAAATATCATTCTCTTGATCCAAACTTACCTTGCCAAAATATCATTCTCTTGATCCAAACTTACCTTGCCAAAATATCATTATCTTGATCCAAACTTACCTGGCCAAAATAACCTTAAAGTATTCTTCTTCATCTTACTCAACACATCGATTTTAATAACTTTATTTCGTATTCATACATTGTCACCCTATATATTCTTCTAAACCTAAATATCAGTTGTTTTTTTTTTAAATAGTTACAAAGAATTTCTATATTCTTAACGCAATTTCTTTCAAAGAAATTTAATTATCATAAAACACATGTTTTTTAATTTGTTTTAAATATTGAATGAATCCATTTTTTTGACATTCTCCATGACTAAATTGATAAGACGCTTAAATTATAACCGAGGGTTTTGAGTTCGATTCACGATAATACCTCTCCAAAAGAGATTGTTAATGGCTTTCCCATTTCACCGCTATTATTATTGTACGTCGTCCTTTACTGTCCATGCAGTGAGGCTCTGGAATCAATTAGAAACCAATGTTAAAATCGCTTCGTCATTGACATGATTTAAGAAGCGACTGAAAAACGTCTTAATTTCCAGGTGCACACGCGGCTAGCTACAAAGGCTGTCCAGCCTTTCCCAAGCCGCGTAATCAAACACGGGACCACCTCCCCGCACCACCTTCAGCCGCTGAATTCCCCAGGCGTTTCCCTCTTCTGGCAAAGCCAGACTGCTAGAGTGCTAATCCTCCCGCGACTTACGCAAGCATCGCGAAAACCGACCGTCCCCAACCCCCACAACCCACCCATGAATACTCGTCGCAAGAACTTATCGAGACGGTTATGAAAAACCTAGAAACGGCAATGACAGCAGCCCGTGAGGCCCTAAACTCCCTTTCACTACACCGCGCGACATACCCTAATCTGCAAAGATAGGCACACATATTATTCCCATATTTATCTATGTAAATATATATTATAAGTCACAGCGTTATCCCTCCCCGTCTTCATAGTATATATATTATAGCATAGTATATATCTCTATCTTTTCTCCCCTGTATTCATATTTATCAACGCTCGTGACATATAAAAATATAAGTATATTAATAAGTAACGTATATGTATTTATAACTTTAATTTATGTAATCCTATCCTTTCCTCACATCTATAAAAAAAAATCTTTACAACCCACCACCCAAATTTCCTAAAAATATACCAAGCCCGTTCAAACAGACCAGATGAAGGAGTAAGGTGTCCGTAAATCGGACCGACACTCCGAGAGAAAACCATCAACTTGGCGTCTTAATTTCAAGTCCGTAATATAATGTGTTTCATTTCTGATTTTTATTTCCTCTCCCCCATCACTTCCCTTTCCTTTGATTGGCTATAGTATCGTACTTTTAATTTTTAAACGTATATTTGAATATTTTTTGCGGCCATCTAACTTCCTTTATTTACTTCTGACTGATTGGTTATGTGAGATTGTCACCTGGCAATAAACCCTCCAGATTGTTTTACAATGAAGTGTTAAAAATGATATCCAAAACAAGTTTGGTAACAATGCTTTCACGCAAATGGAGTTACCTCTTAACCCTTTAAGTGCCGTAAAGTATTATAAGTATGGCTGATCCCGGAGGGCCGTGAATTTCGTAGCAAAAATAAAATCTAATAGAATTATCTTTTTTGTATATATATATATATATATATATATATATATATATATATATATATATATATATATATATATATATATATATATATATATATATATATATATATATATATATATATATATATATATATATATATATATATATATATATATATATATATATATATATATATATATATATATATATATATATATATTCAAATGATATTATGAAGACTTACCAAATATGTACAATATGTTATGGGTCGTTTGTGCAACCGTTGACCCAGAAAAATACAAATAAAACTTTAACAAAACGTCAGGGTTGTCAAAGCTTATCACAGAAATGACGAAAACATACGTTAATAAAATATTTGATAGAATTAAAAGTATATATAACACGAAAATATTCATTATTTTAATAACGCACAGAAAGTTAATAATGTAACTATAAAATTATTTCAAATTTCAACGGTTAAATAAGTAAAACGCAAAACTGACAACCCTGTATAAGAGACACATGTCGACTGTCATTCGAAGCTTTTAGGTAAATCTCTGTAAATTCGATAATATTATATTATATTATCGAATTTACAGAGATAATATATAATAATATCATAATCTCAATAGATGTCTCTGTATGTTCCATATTTTAGATTATCCAAATTAGTACTAGACATTGGCTAGAAACAGGCATAAAGTTGAGCGATTTAACTCGCTAATTTTGTATGGCCGGCCCCATGGGCACGGCAATAGAGAGCAAGTCAACTCGCTTAAGGCACCTAACCGGTTAACATGTGATACTATTGCCAACACGTGCAATAATGAATCGCGGGTTCCATGCCTACTCTAACGGCCCTTAACCCTTCGGTTCGATAACTGTGGCTGAATACGATAGTGTCTCCCACGCTCTTCAATATGTCCGAATTACCGATTTACGGTATGAAAGAAACCATGGGGCAGTAGAATTTTATTATATGAGATAATAACAAACTAGTAAAAAAATTATTCCATACAAGCCCATACAAAATATTGTTTTTTCCCGCAGATATATCAAAACAGATTAATTTTAAATTAGATCTTGTTTACAAATATAATACTTCCCGTCCTTTTACATCTAATCTCGGCCTACTGCAGGCAAATTTGAGGATCGTGTGTACCCATGCGTTCAACTCTACTTGAAGCATTATGAATACCGGTGTAAACTGAAAAAAACATCTACAGAATGGCGAAAAAAGTAACTTTCGTATTTGCTTTCCTAATAACTTCTAAAAAACATAAAGTAAACAAAAAAAAGTTTAGCAGTAATTTGTTTTGTAATTTATAATTAGATAAGCAAAATAAATCGATTATATGATCACCTCTTTCTTGCTCACAAGAATGTGCTCTGTTAAAGAAATTTTTCATTATATCATCTAATGTTTCTGGGGTGATCGCGACTATTTTTTCACGAATACTAGTTTTGAAATGGTGTATTGTTCGTGACTTATTCAAGTATAATTTTTATTCAAGGTAGTCCCATAGAAAAAAAGTATGTTACAGTCATATCAGGTGATCAAGGTAGTCCCATAGAAAAAAGTATGTTACAGTCATATCAGGTGATCAAGGTAGTTCCATAGAAAAAAGTATGTTACAGTCATATCAGGTGATCAAGATAGTCCCATAGAAAAAAATATGTTACAGTCATATCAGGTGATCAAGATAGTCACACAGAAAAAAATATGTTACAGACATATCAGGTGATCAAGATAGTCCCATAGAAAAAAATATGTTGCAGTCATATCAAGTGATCAAGATAGTCCCATAGAAAAAAATACGTTACAGTCATATCAGGTGATCAAGGTAGTCCCATAGAAAAAAGTATGTTACAGTCATATCAGGTGATCAAGATAGTCCCATAGAAAAAAATATGTTACAGTCATATCAGGTGATTAAGGTAGTTCTATAGAAAAAAATGTCTGTCATCTTTAATGGTACACCAAACCGTCCCTCGAATTCAATGTAGGGAGGGACTTAGGATAAAATTACCTTGGATTTTTAACACTCCAGAATCGATAACTTTGCTTATTGACGAAACCATTTAAATGGAAATGTGTCTCGTGACTCATTATAAATTTGTAGTAGAATATGAGGTGCATGGCCACTCGGTAACGCGCTGGACTTCTGTGTGGAAGGTCGTTGGTTCGAACCCCGCGCTGCACTACTCCCCTCGAACGACACATGCACTTTTTCCGCCTAGTGTTCGAGGGTTTTAAGGATACCTATGACTTCGGTTATATCTATTATTTAAAAAAAATTACATTTTTTGATATGTATAACAAGGCGCGGAAGTATTCAAGATGTAATAGTTTGTCTTTGAGGTGAAGTTGTTGTAACAAATTGATCTTATAAGAATATACTATAGATGCAAATCAGGATGTGGAATTTGTTCTGGCGTGCGTCGAGAGAACTGCAATTGAGTAGCGCTTCTTCTGGTCGATGCCTCAAGTTGTTCCTCAACACTCGCCACTTCACGCGCAATATTGGTGTCAGATCGGCTGATTTGTGGTCTTCCTGTACGTTTTGTATCTGCCACAATTCCTTGTTGCTCAATTCTTTTCAAATAAACTTCGAATTGTAGGCGCAATAGGTGATGTTGTTACGTTAAAAATTCAACTTTTTTCATTAAACAAAGTAATATATTGTACAGTCCCCGGCGGTAAGTAATACACATCGGGCTTAAGAAAGAGACTGTTGGCCATAATCGGCTAACTTCGGCTTTGTAGAGCGTCGTCTCTGTCGCACGATGCGCTAACAGTCTTGCGACGGAACAGTCTTGTATGATTGACAGAGACAACGCTCTACAAAGCCGAAGTGAGCCAATATGGTCGACAGTCTCTTTCTTAAGCCCGATGTGTATTACTTACCGCCGGGTACTGTACAAATATTTGACAAGGCTATACATATATACAAATTTATTACTTAACTAATCTTATTTATATATTATAATTTATGAACTTACTTAATCGTATTTTCCTACATGCCATTTTATAATATTTTTATTTTTTATAATCTTAATTTATAATTTCTTAGAAATAATTAACACCTACATACTACTTATAACCAGATAACAATTTTTACAACTAATTATTTAGCAACGACAAGTCCACTCGTTCACGCTACTTCTATTCCATCACATTATCTCAGACCTTGGCCGTCCCAGCTAATACTGTAGGTGGACTAGTCAGGCAACAGATAATGCTCCGGGAGCTTGTGCTTATAACGGAAGGGTAGATCGGATTTACTCTCGTAAGCCCCCAGGGCAGCGACTAAGGGATTGCTGTGATTTTGTTGACTTTTATAGAACTTCACAGTCCAAGCGAGGATGTGGTGTTGTAGGGTTTCTTCTCGCTGTTCGGCGTGAAGTCAGGTACGGTTTGTTCTAGAATGGGTGTTGCTGGGTTCAACTATTATATATTCTCTTTAATTTTGGATTATTTATTTATTATTTTGAAAATACATTTCAACACTTTTTCCACGTTGTATTATTATATATCGCTCTATATTAAAAATCTCGAGCTTTAGGCGTGTAAGAAAAAAAAATCAAAAATAACAATTGACGAAAAAGCTACGAACTATATAATGCAACAACAATTTGTTTATAGCAGACAAACAGATGTTAGACTAGACATCTTGATAATATCTCTTAAACCTAAGTAATAAAAAATAAAACGAGTAAAAATGTTCGCCTATATTTTTGCATAAAGCACTTTAAAATTTCTCCTAACTCATTTGCAGAATACGAAATTTCTTTTAAAGTTTCCGCTATGCCAGCACTCCTTTCACACCATAATATTATTTTACGATGTGCTTAAAATAAACTTGAAAGACATCGGTCTAATTTTTGTGACAAATAATTGAAACATATGTTCTAAACTTCTACGGAATTTATTTTTTTATATTTCAAGACATTTGTCTAATTTTTGTGACAAATAATTGAAACAAATGTTCTAAACTTCTACGGAATTTATTTTTAATATTTCGAAAAATTTGATTTAATATTGTTTTCACTTCAATCAGTGATAGTGTTTTTTTTTATAAATAAATATTTTTTGGCGACTTCCATGGCCAAGTTTGCAGACTTCGGACCCTCGGTTTCGGAAACAGATTTTTTTAGAAAGGGTTTCAGCCTTATTTTCACTTAAGGTATCTTTAACATATTTCTGGTTGATTGGAAGGGATTTCCACATGATAATAGTCTTTCTAGGTTGTTGTGTTTACAAAACAAATGTGATACAAACAATATTCAAAAAAAGGAAAAAAAAACAATTTGCCCTATGAAATTCTTAATACAATGAAAGGTGCCCGACGATATTCAAACACGCATCACCTTGATGAGCCGATGTGTTATCCATTACACGGCAGATCACAGCTATTACACCTGTCAATAATCTCTTGACAATATCCCTCAAACTATCCCTGCCCTCTCCTAGTCATCTCTTGACAATATCCCTCAAACTATCCCTGCCCTCTCCTAGTCATCTCTTGACAATATCTCACAAACTATCCCTGCCCTCTTCAAGTCATCTCTTGAAAATATCCCTGCCCTCTCCAAGTCATCTCTTGACTATATCCCTCAAACTATCCCTGCCCTCTTCAAGTCATCTCTTGGCAATATCCCACAAACTATCCCTGCCCTCTCCAAGTCATATCTTGGCAATGTCCCACAAACTATCCCTGCCCTCTCCAAGTCATCTCTTGACAATATCCCTCAAACTATCCCTGCCCTCTCCTAGTCATCTCTTGACAATATCTCACAAACTATCCCTGCCCTCTTCAAGTTATCTCTTGAAAATATCCCTCAAACTATCCTTGCCCTCTCCAAGTCATTGGAGATCAGAGAGAGAAAAAATTGTTTCGTATATTTTCTTTTCATTTCTTACATTATTTTTTTTGTGTCTTGATGTGGTCAAATCATCTCAAGATTTTTGTGTCTTGATGTGATCAAATCATCTCAAGATTTTTGTGTCTTGATGTTGTCAAATCATCTCAAGATTTTTGTGTCTTGATATGGTCAAATCATCTCAAGATTTTTGTGTCTTGATGTGGTCAAATCATCTCAAGATTTTTGTGTCTTGATGTGGTCAAATCATCTCAAGACTTTTGTGTCTTGATGTAGTCAAATAATCTCAAGATTTTTGTGTCTTGATGTGGTCAAATCATCTCAAGATTTTTGTGTCTTGATGTGGTCAAATAATCTCAAGATTTTTGTGTCTTGATGTGGTCAAATAATCTCAAGATTTTTGTGTCTTGATGTGGTCAAATCATCTGAAGATTTTTGTGTCTTGACATGGTCAAATCATCTCAAGAATAGAAGTGACGAAACAAATAGAAGTGACGCCAGATTTAATGTATGATGTCACGAGAGAAGGAAAATGACTCGCAGCACATTAAATATATTTATAAAATGACTTAAGGCCTGAAGTTCATACAGCCTATAAGTCTAATAAGCTAAGTAAGAGAATTATACTGCATACTTTTACTCTTATCGTTCCTTTACAATGTCGTTTTTTATTAATTTAAAAAAGAGAGCGTAAAGACATCACTAAATATAATAGTAAACGATGAGTTTTTATCAACTTTTTTCCTTCTTCACACTTGGCGAGGTTAAAGCAATAAGTCGTTAAGAGAATGACGACGCAGTGGCCGAGGCAATGACCCGGGAAATGAAGAACTTCTCAGCTGATGAAGACGCAAAGGTGAACAAATAGCAACGGAAAGAATTCGCTCGAGAATCCGCTATGTTTACTCTCTGACATAATGAAAACGCATTCGTGTTTGTACTTAACGCTGGAACTGGAGTTTACACTTGGAATTATGGGTGACATGACGTGTAACAGCAACAAGAGACACTCGAACGAGACATAACATATATACGAGTATGTTATATTATATTGCTTGGTACAATAAGCAATATTGTCTTCTGGCAATATTTATAAACATATCTGTATAAGTATTTTTATAAATAATGAATCACCCAAATTAATATAAATATAGGTTCATTGATGGCAACATAGTAACATATGTACATGTTTAAATACATTCCAAAATCACATATACACATATATCAAGATAAATAGCAGTAAATATATTGAAAAGATAAGCTATCAAAAAGTATGGGATTATCTCATATAACATCCCCCGGCCGAGATAAACCCCATAAATATAGAGCGAGTCCAGCCGAGAGGACACTAGATGTCTTTAAGTTCACTCCCTTGTACATTTAGATTTTTTTTTTAAAACTGAAAATAAATAAATGCCAGAAAAAAGTAAACTCACAAATACTACCTCAGAACTCAATCATAATATAAATAGGCCAAAACCCGTACGATGGTTGTCGTCAAAGAAGGAATACGAGAATTGAGTTTTGAATACAAGAGAGCGAGAGAGGAATACTTGGATTCTCTGCGAAAGTAATTCGAAATTTGAATCTCGGTGGGTCCGTGATAACTGAAAGAATTTTAAATACCTAGCTAACAACTTTTGAACCGGTGTAAAAGGGGACGATGTATAAATGATATACTCGTATATAAACGAATTCTATATTTATGAATATATATTTTCATAAATGTAGAATTTGTTTTACTATTTCACGGGTTGCAACTAGTAAATAAATATAGGTTCTTTGACTGCAACATACGTCTGAACATACGAGTACATAAATATATTCCGAAATCACACATACACGTTTGTCCACGTCGCACGTCTGTCCCATGGAAATGAGGACTAATTTTATTTTCGCATGACCACCAGCGCCATCTGTGGATGAATTAACTAGCAAAACATTTCGAATATATTCCGTAAAAGTATCAAAGCGCTGGCATCGCTAGTTCATTCGTAATAGCACAACAATTGACAGTACCTTTTGAGTGTCGGTTGGAAAAGTAACAATAGAGCAACGTGCCAACATAATTTTTTCAAAAGCTCTGTTACAATACCCCATCCTATCGGATTGATTCGGAATAATCAATTTATTCGATGAAGAAGAAATCGACTTCAAACTTCTACTTCTCTCCGAAGGAACATATCTCAGACACAGATTCGAAAGGTACAATGGATACATCCCATTAAAGGACTTGAATACAAAGATATAAATTTGAAATCAATCCATCCACGATACTTGAGCCAATGTGAAATTTTAGAAGCGGACTTATACGACAATATTTATGACTAAAATATGTCAGCCTAGCAGCCGTATTGAAAACAGACTCGAATCTTAAAATTTGCATCAGGCAGACAAGAATAAATATTATAGAATTACAATAATTTGGACGCGAGATTTATGTAGTATATATTATGCACATCTACCATGTCCAATTCATTCAAATTTCCACCTCACCTATAAATTTTTAGGAGGATCAAATCCTGGTACCGCTGTTACCTTAGTCGTTTAATTTACTTTTGTCCCGCGTACCACAGACCAGCTCTTCTTAAACTATGGCACCTGGGCCAGTGCTAGTCCACAGATAGATGTTTACTGGGCCGTGTCGAGAGAACATTTAGAAGAATTTATTTATTTATTCAACACTTTTATTGCAAATACAATCTGGCGGGGGTATTGCCAGGCGGCAATCTCTTCCAACCAACCAGACAAAAGTAAATGAAGCACGTAACTACGTGGTCGCCGCATAAATCATTCAAATAACTATTCATCCCTACGAAATCCATAAACACATACGTGAGCATATGCCCACGAACCCCACAAAGACGGACAATCACTCAAGCATTTTTTTTTTCATGTAAAGTGAGATATCATCAATCAAAAGTGAAGGAAGGGATGGTGGAGAGGAAAGGAAAAGAAAAATCAGGAATGAAACACGTTATTTTACTGACTAGAAATTATGTTTGACAAGCACTGCTGTAGGCGGCTAAGGTCGTTTAGTGACATTTAAATATGTCGTATTTTATTTATTTTTATTTCATTTGATTTCAACGGTCAAATGACCTTTTTAGTACAAAATATAACAAAAAAAAAAAGAAAAACAAATAAAGTTCAATATTTACATAAAAGCCACTGCTTTGCTATACAGTAGATAAAAATAGTATAAGACGGACCCAACACAATAACAAAACAAACACATTTGTATATCATAATATAAACACATCCTGAACATAGCCAATTTACATCTCAAATCTATTATCTGGCACTATCGTCGAGAGAAAGGGAAGATGCAGACTCAGCAGAGACACATGACACGCATGGCAACTGATCAAATGTTCAACATCCCTAGGGTTAAAACATCTTTTGTCTAAAGGCAATATGCCTATTTAGCTCCCATGACATACAATAGGTGCCGAATTCAATAAAGGCAAAGGGAGGAAAACAATTTAGGCAGTCGATCGGTGCGTGGTTGTTATTGCGACAGGAGTTTGAGTACTTGGGCTTGCAAGAGGAATGACTTGTAGCAAAGGTTTGTGTGAGCTCTTGACTGTGGTGTTTTTTATTGTTTAATATTTGTACTTTTTTATTTTTATGATTATGTGCGGTATATTGTGGGATGAATGTTTTGGTCTGTCTGGTGTGATGAAGTGTGAAGAGTTTGATTTCGCGTGATGTATACATACTCGTATGTAATTAAGTGTCACTGTTTGTCAGGTTGATGCGAATGTGCAACGGGGTTTTTATAATAAAAAATTGGAAGGAAGTATCGATTTATTTTTTCATGCTATATGTCCTCAGTGAGATACAGGCAAAAGCCTAGTTTACTGGGGACACGACAAATAAAAGGCAACAAACCCAGATCCATTAAAATTACATGTCCAAATTAAATTACCTGTTGTTTTTTCACAAATGATGTATATTTCTTGTCATGTGTAAAATAAATAAATAAAATTTATCTCGGCAGGAATAACTTTTCACTTTACCTTTATAAGTAGTCAGTCATATGAAAGTCCAAACAATGCCCATATTTATCACCCAATCTGTATATTCTTGTTATGCAAGAGTTTTACAATTAATTAGTGGTAACTATTGGGTGTTAACATAAGTTGTGTCCGTTTTTTTCCAAATGAAGAGAACAAGGGGACACAACAAAAAAAAATATAACAAATTAGTCAATAATGTATTCTCCTTCATTATTTTACAACAAATTAGTCAATAATGTATTCTCCTTCATTATTTACAACTTCTTGCCAACGTTCTACAAGCTTTTCAATGACTATGCGATAAAAACCTTTCGATTTGTTATTTTCCAATTAAATGACAGCTTCTTGGTTCCAGTACAGGTTTTTAATAATACTTATATCCTTATCATCCATATCCCGTTCCTGAGGCATCTTAACAAGGTCTGCGTGTTTCACTCTATCGAATGCCTTCTCGTAATCGATGAAACAGGCTTAAATGTCTTTCCGTTGGTCTCGGCATTTCTGCAGTAGCACGTTTATTGCTAATAACGCTTCTTGTGTTCCAAAGCCATTCCTGAAGCCAAATTGAGAAATATCCAGGTCACGCTCGCACTTCAGCCTTATTCTTGAATGCATAATCTTTAAGAATATTTTTAACGCATGTCTCATAAGGCTAATCAGTCGATAGTCATTACATTTTTTGGGATGCTGTTTTTTAGGGAGAGTGATGAATGTGGATTTAAGCCAATCTTAGGGGATGACCTCCGTGTCATAAATAATATTAAATTATTGCTATACTATCTTACTAAGGGAAAATAACTATTGCTATACTATCATAATAAGGAAAAATTAATTATTGCTATACTATCATAATGAGGAAAAAATAACTATTGCTATGTTATACTATCATAATAAGGAAAAAAAGTACTATGTGAACCAGATGCGCCCTGCCCCTCTGGGTCAATTTTTGTTGACACATCATAATGTCACATAGCATAAACTACATTAGCATAACCTACTCATGCAATTAGCAAAATTCCTGCTATGTTATGTTCCTACTATAGAACAGTTAGCCAAATTAGGAATTTTTGAGATCTTTTGAAAATATGTAGGAATTTCGATATGTGTATTGAGTAGTTGAATAATACGAATATATTTTTGTTTTTTCCAGTTTTTTTTATGTTGCGGTCTTGGGCCTCCTGAGCCCTGGCCTGTCTCGCGTTTGTATTATATATGTATGGTAGGAAAAATGTATGTACGTACTATTTTCTAATACTTTTGTTTATGAGTCATGTTAATGTTTATACTTTTTTGTAACAAATTGATTTTGTAATAATTTGCACTCGAAATTGTAATTTGAACTTTATTTTCAATGGTCGATAAAATACCGTACATTGTACTAAATTATTAAATATAATTGTAATTGAAAGTGTAATTATTAATTTATAATCAATATATTTTATTTATTTATTTTCTCAAAACAGACTTAGCCCAATTACTTTGAGAAATAAAGAATAAAAAAAAAAGTAAAATAATGTACTCGTATATGCATACATATATACACACATACATACACATATATTCACACAAACATACACATATATTCAAAGTCACTTAAGTACGTTGATGAGTGCTTTCTAACGCACTCAATCTTAGAAGAAAATTTACTTTTGCTTTTGGTAATGTGATATGAAATATGTCAATATCCGAAGCAGTCCCGTTCAGAAGAGTTAAGGCCCTTCCAACAGGCAAAGCGGCTGGAAGACCCGTTCTTGCGTATGTTATTGAGAACAGTTCTTGCCGGCGTAGTCAAGTGTAATTGTTAGGAACATTTAACGCTAATATTTGTAGTAATATCAATAGTTTCATTTGACAGTAGTATATTTCAGTATTTTTTTGTCCTTTGGTCCGCGACAATTTCTGTCATACAGAATATGATCCGGTCCACCTAGGTATGCGTTTGGCCATGCCTGATCTAAATAGAGCTTTTATTATTTGTTCAAAATGTAGTTTAATCACACGCTCCCATCTCCCCGCGTCATTTCCCGTCCGTTCATCTACTCGTCAAATTATACTCTTCGATGTGGGCTGTCCCCCATATTCAATAGATATTTAATTTTATTTCCGGATTTAGGTTTAACCATCATCATCTTCCAGTATTTTAGCTCATAACCAACGTTCCCTCTAAGGTGTGAGCGTGTGCGACCGCACATCTGTTAAAAATTGTCCGCACACATGTTACCATCTTCCGCACACATCTCAAAGAAAGGAACTTGTAACCATATTTTGTTTTGCGCAATTATATATTTTATTTGATATTTTATGATAGGTTCTCAGGTTCCTTTCTTTGAGTTGTGTGCGGAACATGGAAACACCATATAGAGTCCGCGCGGCGTAAGGAAAGAATCTCCTGGACTTCAACAGGAAGGAACATTATCTGATAAGAAAATATATTTTTTATATATTTACCTACATATTTGAAAAATGTAATTTATGATTTCGTGGTACATTATGTTGACTACTTAGTTTTATATACGCATGAATATACATATTTGCGCACTTCCCTCTTTTTTTCTTGCACATACTCGTATAAGTTGATGGGCCGCACACACAATGAAAAAAATAGGGGGAACGTTGCTCATAACTGAGCATCATGACTCCCATGATAGCCTCCGACGACCGCTCTTCATCCATCGCTGCACTCCGCGGCTGGAAAGGCAGTTTTTAAAGACAGTTCAGCTGCATCATTCACTTGGTCAGTTCAACGCATTAGGATTCTTCCTCTTGTGCGTCGTCCTTCCACGCCTCCAGTAACCACAAACCTGTCCAAACTGTCTCCTTGACCACGGGCAATGTGTCCAAAGAATCGGAGGATTCGTTGGAGGCATATTATTAACAATCTGTCGATGATTCTCAGTTCTTCGAGAATGAAGACGTTAGTTCGTCTTGCTGTCCATGGAATTCAAAACATCCTTTTCCAGTACCACATTTCAAATGCATCTATATTACGTCTCTCAATTATTCTTAGGTTAAACACGAACGCTTAAAGTCAATTTTATTGAGAGTTAGAAATTATGAGATATTGGTTTGAATTAACGTACATACCATTACAGCATTTCCCTGCCGGGGTAGGCTGAGAGGACAGGGCACAAACTTTCGTATCTCAACACACATCCTTAGCCTTCTTCACATTCATGTACAATACCCGGCGGTAAGTAATACACATCGGGCTTAAGAAAGAGACTGTTGGCCATAATCGGCTAGCTTCGGCTTTGTAGAGAGTCGTCTCTGTCACACGATGACGGCCATAATGACTGACAAATCGCGACGGAACACGTGTATGAATGACGACGAATAAAGCCGAAGCTAGCCGATTATGGCAGTCTCTTTCTTAAGCCCGATGTGTATTACTTACCGCCGGGTACTGTACCGTCTCATTCAACTTCTACGATTTCTCTGACTTTCTACATTTATTTCTTTCAAAATATAATTTACTTGGTTCAACCATACTTTCCTTGACCTCCCATCATGCCATCACGTTTCCATCACGTACGATAGCGAACTGTGAGTTACTTATCCACTTCAGTGGTTTTTAACCCGAAGGCTTGAATTGTATTGTATTACACTTTCGTTGTATACATTACAACCTAGCGCGATTATTGACATGTGACAATATCTTCCAACCAACCAGAAAGATGTTAAAGAGGCCTTAAGTGAAAACCAGACTGGAATCCTTTTTAAAAAAATCTGGATTTCAACGGAAATCGAACCCACATTTTCCGGGTTGGGAGACAAGCGTCTTATCAACTAGGCCACTGGGGCCGAAGACAATATTTAATTTCAGCCACGCTCACTATACATTGAAACCATACTACTAGGTAAGTCCAGAAAGTAAGTGTACTGAATTTTTGTAGGTTACAATTTTTTTTATTTAAACAAAAAAATTACGTGGTTACCGTAGTACATATGTAAGCTATTTTTCGACATAGTCGCCATTCCTCTCAATGCAGGTGGTGAAGCGGGGTATCAACTTTTTGATGCCTTCCTCGAAGTAGTTTCCCGCCAACCCCTCCGTCCATTTCTCCACCTCCTCCTTTACCTCCTCGTCGGTTGAAAACCTTTTTCCACCCATGTGCAGCTTCAGGGAGGTAAAGAGATAGTAATCTGAAGGTGCTAGGTCAGGGGAATGCGCGGGATGGTTCAGGACATCCCATTTAAACGAGGCGAGCAGTTCCTTTGTGGCGTTGGCCGTGTGTGGTCTGGCATTGTCGTGCAGCAGGCAGACTCCCTTTGTCAGCATGCCTCTCCTCTTGTTCTGAATCGCCCTCCGCAATTTTTTTAGGGTCTCACAGTATCTTGCAGAGTTGATGGTCTCCCCTTGAGGCATATATTCAATTAAAATTATGCCTTGACAGTCCCAAAACAATTTCGTCAATTTCGTCAGTCACAATTGAAGGTCTTCCGCTCCTCTGATCATCATGCACAGACGTACGACCGTTTTCAAACTCACGACACCACTTGTACACACTCGTAAGATTCATAGCTTTATCACCATATGCAGTTTTCCCCTCATTATAAACCTCAACCGGAGGTTTTCCCTTCCAAACGAGATAACGGATGACGCCCCGTATTTCGCACTTGGCGGGAGATTGGATTTACATTTTTCACGAAACGTGTTGTTACGTCGACATTTCTCAACGTACTGACCTCGAACCGGTCTCGTTGCGGAGGGGAAGGGTCAGGCTACACGGAAGTGTAGCCAACATGTCGAAAAATAAAATCCGTCCGGTCGTGAGAGCCTCAGTACACTTACTTTCTGGATACGCCTGTATATGAATAAATAAATAAATGAATGAATGGAAAGAAATGTGTAACTTCGAGTTTCAATTTTCTAGATTTAGTTGAAATTTAGTTCCCCTATACTCAAGAAAATGTAGCATGGCCCCTGTGACATTTGGAATGTCGTGTCTCAAAGGGATGAGGTAAAATGTTTTTTTTTACAAATCCAATCGTTTTTTTATAAATCGAAAAATAGTTTTTCTCTAAACTGACGTTTTAATTCCTAATTTTCATTATACTGACTTTCTAATGTACTGTATGATTTGTATCTATATTTAAATAGGTCAAGATCTACTATGAATAATTAATACTAATTACGAATTTTTTATTACATGTATAAAAAAATGGAAAATCCAATTATCGTATACCCCATACCCAGCCAATGCAGACTAACGTAGTGACTTTTGACAAAAGTCACCAAATATTATTTGATTTTAACAAATTGACATATTTTTGCTAATTTGTAACAAGATGTATGAATTTGTCATTATTGTTAGTTTTATGTAATGTATTTACCTAAATAACTTGCTATTTATTAGAATCGAGGCTTGTATTAAAGTTGATAAAATAATTAAAATTACTAAACGTCGTTACAAGGTTGTATTGGGGCAAATTTGTGAAATGTCACAGGAACCATGCTACATTTTATATATAAGTATAATAAAAATTGTTAATATTCGATCATGTGGGAAAAGCCCATAACTCTTTACCAAGCGCCCAGTTTAATTTCAACGCATATTAGTTAGTTAACTATTTAGGCTCCTATAATCGTGTCGGAAAGAACTTTCATTCATTCAAAATGACTGGCACGAAATATCAATTTGCAAATGAATATAATTTCGAGAGGTAAAAGCAAACAATTGTTCGCTCTCTTAATACCAATTTCTGTGCGTGAATGAAGATATTGTCGTTTGAGTTTTGTGCATTTTTTTCATTTCGCAGAATCAATTGAGTTTTTTCCCGTCAATATCGGCCGATGCCGAGGTGTTGAGTTGATAATTTTTTTTCATCCACGGTTGTTAAGGAACGGTATTTATTTACTTAACACTTTAATGCGGGTAGATTGAAATATAAATCTTCTTGCAAAGAGACAATTTTTCCTGATTTAAGCGACTTTTGTTTGTTATGACAATTATCAGATCCATGTTTTTTTTATTTTTTATTGTTATTTTAAAAATGATGACCGATTTCCCTTCAAATTCAATCAATCTTTAACGTGTTCCCCGCGGGAAGCACAAATGCCTGTGATCTGACGACAATCCAAGTTTCAAATCACAAATACTTAAAAAAAATGACACAAAACCGGAATAAAAATTGAACTAAAATTTAAAATAATCTTTATTCTAGCGACATCTCTGAAAACCTTGTCAAATAATATATTAGTTTATGAGACATTGTTGAATAAACAGAGCGCCGAATTTTTTTGGTTTTCTCAATATTTCCAGCATTAACGACCTGTCTCGCGGATCGAGTCCTGCGATGAGTCTCTCTTACGTAAATAAACATTACTAAGTCTCCCTTACGTAAATAAACATTACTAGTGCTATATGCATTTGATTGGGTGAGTGTCATGAAGCATTGATTTGATCGTAGCATTCCTTTGTTTATTTTACGTAATGTTAAGTTTATCTCCTTTATTTAATGAGTCTCCTTAAGAGTAATGACTATTATTTATTATCAGAAAATTACTTAAGTGTCATGTTTACTTGGTGTTGTAATCAAATATCAGTGGTTCTAAACAAAATATGTGTTTAAACTTAGAAATTAAAAAACGCTGAAATTGTGCCGCGCACAGGATTCGTGGAATTTGATTTTTAACGCGGTGAACAGGTTAATAAAAATGAGTAAATAAACTTTATTAGTCGAAGTGACAGTTATTTGATTTTATGCATTTTTACCAATAAATTACAATCTCATTTATGCCTATAAAATGAAATTGAGACGGATAAGAATCCAATAATTATTTAAAATTAGTTTCTGCTGCTTCTCTGTTATTAATTTTTTTCTGCCGTAAATAGTAATCAAGGTGCTTGAAAAGGTGAAAATCGGTTGACTATAGATCGAGTGAGTAAGGCGGATGAGGTAATGTTTCGCAGCAACTCGTTAAATTCTTTGAATTGTCAATTGCAAAATGTGAGGTCGTGAAACAAAATTGGTCCTCTTCGACCAATCAGTGCTGGTTGTTTGTCGCGTAGTTTTCGGTTCATAGCTTCCAAATCTTCAATATAAAACTGTTATAATGAATAACACCGGTCGTAGAGCACCATACAGTGACCATTGACTTCCTTTGATGCAATTTTGGTTTTGTAAACTGCTTTGGTGTTTGATCGTGTTCGAGCCATTGCGCAAATATTTTACGGTTATCATAAATGATTCCTTTCTCGTCGCATGTCACAATACGATTAAAAATTGATAATTACGGTTACGCAACAGCAACGAAGAACACACTTCGAAGCGACAATTGTTATGGTTACCATTTAGTTCATGTGCAATCCACTTATCACACTGTTTCCCATTTCCATTTTTTTTAGAACTGAGATGGCGTCATTCGAGGAGAGGCTCCGTCAAGCTGGAGATGGCGCCCGTTCTCCAGACCTAACCTCACTGACGGGGGATTTCGTAAGATTTAAGGAGCAAATCATGACCCTCATGAAGAAGGTGCTCAAGGTTCAGCAGGATCTCCACTCCCGGATTGACAGTCTCGAAGCAGTGGCACGAAGGAACACTATTGTTCCACGGGATCCGAGAGAGTGAGGTTGACTCGCCTAAGGAGGCGAGCATAGCGTGCACTCGGGCTGACCTGGGTGTGGAGCTCAGTTCGGGTGACATCGTCAGCTGTTTTCACTTGGGACGGGGAGCAACGGGTAAGCGGCCCATTGTTGTTAATTTTTACAATCCACTAAGACGCCAAGAGGGGTTTAACAAAAAGAAATACCTCAAGGGAAAGATATATTAATAACTGAGTCCTTGACCCCGAGTCGCTATACTCCGCGAAGCTGCTGGACTAGAGATGGAAGGATTATAGTTCGCCACCGTGACCAAACCTTTCGTCTCACAAGTATGCAAGAGTTGCGATACATTAAGGGAACAAACGAAGTGTCCTTGGATGGTGAGACCCGGGCAAGATCAACGAGGCAGAGCTCTAAGAGGGGAAAATCCGCGAGTTCCAAGTAACACGTGCTTTTGTGTATTATTTTTTTCTTTTCTTATATTTGTAACTGTGTCAAACTGTCAAATTCTCTGTTGTGATTGCGCGGGTGTTGCCGCGTTATGGAGAGCAATAATTCAGCGGAGTAAATGTCATAGAGAATGTGTGAATCGCGTTGATCGTCAGTCAAGGCAATGTTGCCCCGGCCTACTTAGCCCGAATATAGTATTTTGTTTGGTCTGTAAACTGGGTCCTTGAGTCGATTGATGCGTCGGGTGATATATGCTGCTTGTACTGCATTCGACAATAAATTTTGACAGCTACTCTATGCAACTCCGTTGTGGCAATACTCGCGTTCGGTACATACCTTACATTTTTGGTGGCGGGAACAAATGTCAGTGACTCAAACTATTCATTGTTTTGTGTTTACCTGCCGCTGTATATTGCCTTTAAACTGTTTTTTTTTTCTCCTATTATTTTGACTTGCCTATATTTTACCTGCTGTTTTCCTTTTTGTAAATCTATTGCTATTTTTTTTCTCTTTGATTAACGCCTTTCATTATATAACTTAAGGCAATCAACACTAAATGTTGGTGTTCTCTTATTGATTACATTGTAGCTGTAGGAATGTGTACTTATTTTCTTTTTTCTCTCTTCCCCTTGCCTGAACTACGTTAAGTATTACTTTTATATATTTGTTTCTTTTTTCCTTTTCTCTCTCTGTATGTGTATGTATTTTTAATGACTTGCATTGTAAGTCTCTTAAGTTTTTGTAAAGTTTTGAATTTTATGCTTATTTTTTTTTCTTATTTGTGACCTTCAATCAACTAGACAGGGGTTCGACGCGTGACAATGAAATTAATTCACTGTTTCTTGGCTTTATAATTCTGAGCTTGTTTTTTTTTTATTTGTTTTGTTTTTTTCGTTGATTTCGTTTTAGATTTCTGCAACACCTTTATTGTAAAGAGTGTGGATTTTACCCACGATGGATTGGATATCATTATTTAAGCATTAGAAGGGTGAAACACACATGTTTATACGAGTACATGTACAAATCGCTTAAAAGGCAAAAATTATTTTATTTATTTATTTAATGTACGACACGACAGTGTCTTTTATACACAAATGAACATATGACAAGTTATACAAGTTCTTAAAATTATTGGCAAAAAATACAAAACTTTATCTTAAACTAACATGGAGATACAAAAGCAGTAGTAATAATAAATTACAAAGTCATTGTTTAAAATTATTTAATTCTAGCTGTACCCGGCCACGCGTTGCTGTGGCTCAGTCTGGTTAAATGGAAAAGAAAGAAAAGAGAAAGCACACGTTTCTAATATGTTTAATTTCACAATGCTTGTGGGTATACAATATTTTTGATGTATTTCAACCATTCTCAGTCTGTCGCATTCATTCTCTTGAGAACAAAGCAGATCTGAATCTGCAGAACGCGATCGCCGTGCTCGCAACCGTGCATCCTCAAGTCTGGCTGCACGTTGCTCTGCTGCTTCCTCGGCATTTGTCAAATAGGAGTATTATTAAGGAAATATTTGTCAAATAGGAGTATTGTTTAGGAAATACAGAGATAATTGGAACTAATGAAATGTTACGCAAAGAGAGAGATTATTGGAATTAATTAAATGTTAAGGAAAGACATTGCAAACTACGCACGAATTTAATTTGGATTTGACATGTTGCACGCGTCATTAATTAACACGTGAAACTTTTAATAATTCAAATGTATAAAACATACACAGATACATACCATGAATTCAAATGAAAATCAATCGATACAGTTTAAATTCACTGCTAATTGTCCTGAAAAATAATAAAAAACAGTTTAAAAACACCGGAATAAAATTATTACGACCCGACACTATGGGCATGGCAGATAAAAATTTAGTATAGTTTTGCGTTTTAGCAGATGGCGCTATTTTTCAATAAACGTATTTGAAAATTTAATATTTATTATTTCAATATTTAATATTTATTTTTAAATATTTAATTATTTATTATTTAATATTCAAAATCAAAATGGAACAGTCAAAATTTCAAAGCAATCCGTGAATAACTTTCCGAGATGTTTAATTAACAAACATTAACATTTTTATTTATATAGATATTTAATATTTAATTATTTAATATTAATTCCGAAACGTCGAAAATGCAATGTAACATAACTGTCAAGTTTAGCTTGCCTGTGTCGCTGCAGGAGGTGCAAACGTTATTTTTTCTGATTTATAAACTTTTTTATATACAATTGTATATAAATAAAAATATATAAACATTTTCGTATACAAATGCAACCTTTTGTCAAAATTTCAAAGCAATCGGTGAAGAACTTTCTGAGATTAGAGATTTTTAATATACGAACATTTACATTCTTTATTTACATAGTTTTATGCTTTATTTATTGTAGCTTTTATTAAATAATATAATCATTTAAGTTTGTTTTTATTTATTTTTATATATTAATCTTACCTTTCTTTATGAACTCAACGAAACTCACTAACACTCCCAAACTACTTAATCTGGTCTGGCAATAATAACTAGTAAAACACTCAGAGACAAAGTAAGACAATCTCTATAGCTTAGTTGGTAAGGTACCTGTGTTCTGACCCGGGGGCTGTGGGTTCGACTCCCATTGGAACCTTGATTTTTTAAAAAAGGATTCCAATCTTTTGTAGTTTTCCACTTCAGGCCTCTTTAATATCATTCTGATTAGTTGAAAGAGATTGATACATCCCAATAAACCTGCCAGATTGTACGTACACAATGAAAATATAATACAATACAATAACAGAATGTGTAAAACTGAGGACATCACGTTCAAAAAATTTATGAGTTTTGATTTCCTTATATAGTTTACCATGGGTTACCCCGTAAGAAGCTGACCCCTAAAGATATGGAAGGAACGGCCAGTTCATATCCCAGGTGTAATCTATAAACTACAAGAAGTAAAAGAAGACGTTTATCTTGATCGGACCACCTGCTCTATAGAGAGGATTGTCTTGGAACATTAATTTAAAAGCACCTGAATAGTGCTCTAAATTCTAAATCAACTTGTTTTTCCATTTTTTTCTGCATCAGCATATCTTGTACTATATTGTATGTACCATAAGTGTCAGGTTGCTTTATCCTGGTGACTCTAACATAGGTCGATCTGGGCATTCCTGTGATTCTTCTCAATGTTTGATCACTAGGTTGACTGTGGTCTTCCTCTTAGCTTTCTAGCAATGGGCACATCCAGGTGTTTTTTTAAATATCATAATTACATATCTAACATACGAGTATCTAATATATGCGTGAAAAATTGAGCAAGTTGAGAAATTTTGATATTTTGGTAGTATTGTATTTTCTTAGATGATGGAAGAGGGATTTCGAACAGCATGTAGCAAAAGGAAACAAGGTCAAATGCAGGACACTGAAATGTATATACTTGAACCAGACAGTATTAAAAACTGATAGTCCTCAACAGTATTCTATAACAAGCTTTGATGTATTGAAGTAAAACGTGGATGTAGAAAAAGACTGAAAAAAGGCAAATAAATGCTATAGAAATGTGTTTTCTGAGAAGAATACACACATGGCCCCCCCACCATGGTAATGTATATTGTTCACTGCAGCCCGGAACCATTCCCGTAAGAGATGCGGCGTGACATCTTCCTTTGCCTCATTTGCCATTTATTTTTCCCTACATGATCAGTCAGTAGTGTTATAATGTATATTGCACTTGTTATGTATATCTTGTTCACTGCAGCCCGGAATCATTCTCGTAAGAGATACGGCGGAACATCTTCCTTTGTCTCATTTGCTGTTTATTTTTGACTACATGATCAGTCAGTAGTGTTATAATGTATATTGCACTTGTCATGTGTATCTTATTCACTGCAGCCTGGAACCATTGTCATAAGAGATGCGGCGTGACATCTTCCTTTGTCTCATTTGCCATTTATTTTTCCCTACATGATCAGTCAGTAGTGTTATGATGTATATTGCGCTTCTCATTATGTGACTGAGATACTGCAACTTGCAAGTCTTCACAATTTTAAGCAAACTTTGATTAGTGACAACACTGAAGTTTGTCAAGTAATAACCTAAAAACAGAACCAGAATAGAACTAAGTGAGTAAGGTAATGGCAAGGAAATATTTAGCGTGCTCTCTTTGAATTCCAGATTTTATTTCTAGGGGTTCTCAAATTTATTTCTTTCTGATCATGAACTGTTCATCTGAATGTTCAATAATACTGCAAAACAAAAAAGAACTCTTGGAATAATGTTATTTTTCTTACCAGTACTATATAATTGTTGGATTTAAGAAATATAATTTAAGATCAGTGGTTCCCATACGTTTTCGGTTCACAGCACCCTCTGTGTATCAGGAGTTTTTCACGGTGCCCAAAGTCAGAACATACCTAATATTTTCACTTATGTTGGTACTGTTAGGTTAAAAAATAAATGTAATACATATTTAAAATTCCCAAAAATGTAATGTAATAAGTATGTTATTGTACATATTTTGATTAATCATGTTATGATAAATAAATCATACTTAGCAGGACAAGTAAGCCTATTTATTGTTCACCGTATATTTTCTCAAATCTTGGAATCAAACAGGACATATTTCTTTTCCATGATGATTTTAGCACGATACTTGCTTTTTATAACAGCGACCGCCTAAAACACGACTTCACATAAGTATGATATTGCAAATGGAATTAAGACTCCCTAAGCCTTACCACTAAGCAGTGGATTTTCATATTTTACTGATATCCAAAGCTCAGATAGTTCCGTGCTTTCAAATGGTATATGTGGGTTTACTTTTTATTTTGTTTTCTGCCATACATTTTTGTTTCTTTTTTTTCTTTTTTATTATATTTATTCTTTAATCTAGATATGCGAGGGTGTGGGATGGAAGCCCCCTGATGCCCTTGCGGTTGGGCTCGCCCTACATTGATGGGGTGTATCTCGGCCGTGGGAATGTTAGTGGGATGAGCCCGGACCTTTTGGTGTGTTCTCTCTTGAATGTGTTTTTTTTTCTTTTTTTTTCTTTTTTGTCATCTACTATATTTTTTTTTCTGTGTTTATTTTTTTGTATTGTATATATTCCTGTTTCTACGTGTTTAAGGGTGTGGGCTGAAAAACATCTGGTGTCCCCGTGGCTGGGTTCGCCCTATATTTGTGGGGTGTATATTGGCCGAGGGGATGCTATTAGATGAGCCCAGACCTTTTGACAGCTTCTGTGTTTGATGTATTGTCTACAACTTATGTGTTTTTAGAAGTGTTATTCAGGTGTGATCTTGTACATATTATGTTGCTGTCAATAAACCTAATATTTATTTATATTTATTTATTATTTATTTATATTCAGCTTATCGTTGCGCAAGAGAGCGCAATAACATTTTCTTTTTCAACAGAAGTGAATTTAGATAGAGCTTTAACGCTGAATGAATATTGAATCGAAGAGAATTTGATTAAAAAACCAGGTAAATTTCAGTGAAAATTTTGGAATATTCTGCGGCACCCCTGAAGCCCTAGGGCGCCACGGTGCACACATTGGGAACCACTGTTTTAGACAAAGTATATAAATACTTGGTTCTATATTTGTTTGTCCCTGCATTTGTGAATTCTGAGAATTTTACTTACCTCAGTACAGTAATAAAATCGATATATTATGTTCATTAAAATGTATGTACATAGATAAAGTCTAAATATAATGTTTTTACATGTTGTGTCTAGATTAATTCTAAATTATTGTTTTGACCAAATTGTTTTCTTAAGCACCTATCGAATAATTTTTAATCTGAGGTTAAACAAATATTAATATAAAAAGATGACAGCAAACTTCTGATCAGTTGTGTCCAGACAGGCAACCAAGATGGCCGGGTCAGCGAGTTTGTTATCTGGTATTGTTTTTATATATTCTGCTTATTGTAATATACAGTAATCCCTCCATTTAAGTTGTCTACATTTATGCGAATTCACTTTAACATAGTTTATTATGTTGTTTATAGTTAAGGCATTAACGTTGTGGAGGTTTAAAGACATTGTAATTTATTTTTATCAAACACTGTTTATTCCTCTTTTTGTAACGGTATAACCCTACCGGTTTCAAGGCTTTCACCTCATCTTCAGAGGAGCACAAACAAGACTAAATTCTGTTCGAACTGGTACCGATATACACTCTTCAACGGTTGGGGGCTGAGGGGTGAGGGAGGCATGGGACGATTTCGGCCAAGAGCGGAGAGATTTTTGGGATATAACTGTTCACCAGATGTTTGGATCGATGTACTGACTTAAAAATTTCTAGGGCATCTAATCTGTCCAATTTATTTCCATTACTACTTATATGTAAGAATTTGGCAACATCGATAGAAAAAGTATGGTTTTCATAGTGACAATGATTAGCCATTTCAAAATAAATTAGAGCATTTGTTAAGGCGGATTTGTGTTCACGAAATCTCTTTTCAAAAGATCTTCCTGTCTTTTCTATAAAGAATCAGCCCCCAACTGTTGAAGCGTGTATATCGGTGCCAGTTCGAACAGAATTTAGTCTTGTTTGTGCTCCCTTGAAGATGAAGTGAAAGCCTTGAAACCGGTAGGGTTATACCATTACAAAAAAGTGGAATAAACAGTGTTTGATAAAAATAAATTACAATGTCTTTAAACCTCCACAACGTTAATGCCTTAACTATAAACAACATAATAAACTATGTTAAAGTGAATTTGCATACTACTACTAGGGGGTTTCTCACAAATGTTGGTTACTAGGGGGTTTCTCACAAATTTTTTTATTCTCACCTAAACGTATGTTTCATTAGTTATCAGTTGATATTTATCTAGACTCATTAATAAAATAAAAAAATAAAGATTTTTTAACAAAGTGAGAATAGAATATCTAGAAATATGTAAAAGATTATCATCATTGTAATTTGTTTTATCAAACACTGTTTATTCCACTTTTTGTGTGGAATAAACAGTGTTTGATAAAACAAATTACAATGTCTTGAAGCCTCCACAATGTTAATGCCTTAACTATAAATAATATATAAAAGATTATCTATTTGACATATGTATTATTTTATATGCATTATTTTCTTAGGACTAATTACTTGTGTAAATGGAGGGATTAGTGTATTGCACTATATGGGCAAACATTTGTATACAGTATGTATATCATAACATATGTTGTTTATAGTTAAGGCATTAACGTTGTGGAGGTTTAAAGACATTGTAATTTATTTTTATCAAACACTGTTTATTCCACTTTTTGTAACGGTATAACCCTACCGGTTTCAAGGCTTTCACCACATCTTCAGGGGAGCACAAGTCTTGTTTGTGCTCCCCTGAAGATAAAGTGAAAGCCTTTAAACCGGTAGGGTTATACCATTACAAAAAGTGGAATAAACAGTGTTTGATAAAAATATATCATAACAGTTTTTAAAAAAATGTAAACTTGTTTAAAAATCATATTTTCTAATTAAAAAAAGATCACTGATTGATTCATCTTATTTCAGAATTTATAAATAAATAATTTATAAAAATGCAAAAAACCATGACAAATATATAGCATGTTACAAACCGATAGTTTTTCAGTGTCTCTGACATAATATTTTCAATTCATAAAAAATAAATAAAAGCATAAGGCATAATCCAATAATAAAAAAAAACATCAAAATGTCATTTAAAAGTTGCTTTTATTTCCTGAATTTCGATAACATTTTTATTGGTTAATTAATTTTTAAGCTGCTATAACAAACCACATTTGGCAGCTACATTAGTGCCTGAGCAATAAATTAAATAAGTAATTTCCTGACTAATTATATAAACTTTGTTGTAATATATATTTTTTTATATTTCATCATTAACAAATTCATGTTAAGTTAGATAGTAATTATATGAAACAATTTTTTTCCTAAGTACTTGAAAGTAGTAAAAGTTAGATAAGTTATCTATAAGAAGATATTTCCTAATTAATTTGTATTTATCATTCACCAGAAAGTTCAATTTGAGATATATGATATTTTGACCTTGCATGCATTTATCACGTTTACTTGGTTTTCTGCAATTATGATACTTTTCAATAACAAAATCTGATTCAAATACAGTGTAACCTTGATTTTACACTTTTCTAGGGATGAGGATAAAATGTTATAAAATAGGGGAAAGTGCAAATTGTGGGAAATTATATATACATAGTTTTTTTACTACAATGAAAGTGAAAAAATATAATATTATTCATGAATTGCTACTGAATTGTGTAAGCAAAGTTTAATTTATTATTTTATAATATACGAGGTGAATCCAGAAAGTAAGTGCACTGAGGCTCTCACGACCGGATGGATTTTATTTTCGACATGTTGGCTACACTTATATGTAGCCTGACCTTTCCCCTCCGCAACGAGACCGGTTCGAGGTCAGTACGTTGAGAAGTGTCGACGCGACAACACGTTTCGTGAAAAATATCAATTTAATCTCCCACCAAGTTGAATCGAGTGGAGGCCGGGCAAGAGTTTTTGAGGCGCTGCAAACTCCATGGAAATGAATTTCTCTGCTCCATCGTTACTGGAGATGAAACTTGGGTTGCACACTACACGCCTGAAACCAAAAGGCAGTCTCAACAGTGGCGTCACACCTCTTCACCCTCCGCCAAAAAGTTCAAAACCACAATTTCAGCCAAGAAAATCATGGCATCCGTGTTTTGGGACTGTCAAGGCATAATTTTAATTGAATATATACCTCAAGGGGAGACCATCAACTCTGCAAGATACTGTGAGACCCTCGAAAAATTGCGGAGGGTGATTCAGAACAAGAGGAGAGGCATGCTGACAAAGGGAGTCTGCCTGCTGCACGACAATGCCAGACGGAACTGCTCGCCTCGTTTAAATGGGATGTCCTGAACCCTCCCGCGCATTCCCCTGACCTAGCACCTTCAGATTACTATCTCTTTACCTCCCTGAAGCTGCACATGGGTGGAAAAAGGTTTTCAACCGACGAGGAGATAAAGGAGGAAGTGGAGAAGTGGACGGAGGGGTTGGCGGGAAACTACTTCGAGGAAGGCATCAAAAAGTTGATACCCCGCTTCACCACCTGCATTGAGAGGAATGACGACTATGTCGAAAAATAGCTTACATATGTACTACGGTAACCACGTAATTTTTTTGTTTAAATAAAAAAAATTGTAACCTACAAAAATTCAGTACACTTACTTTCTGGATATGCCTTGTAGAAGGAAGATAGTAAAGAAAACTGAAAAAAAATCATTCGTTCAACTATTTTTTAACAAAATATGTCTTAAGGTATTTTCTTAAAATAATCGTAGACCGTACTCTCGAGACAATAATGAATTTAGGAATCCTGCAAGCAGGATTCTTATTTAAGAAATGAATTCTGGATAAAGCTTTTACTATCAAACATGTAGAGCAGTGGTGGCCAAACTCAATAAGGATATGAGCTACTTTTGGAAATTGAAATTGTCTGGTGAGCTACTTATACAGATTCCTTCTTTATCAACGTGATTTTTTTCAATTATAACTGAATTATTTGTTTTGTAATGTCGTTCCACGTTGCAGTTTTTCCCAACAGCTACACTCGCATGGCACAATAAACAAACACATTTTTTATTTAATTTCAATGAAGAAATAATCCTCTTCCCATTCTGTGTGATACTCCTAATGATAGGTTTTAAGTTTTTTTATTGTTATTCATTTTTTTGTTGACAGGGTGAAAAAAAAACAAAATGAATGGTAACTTTGTAAACGTCAAGCTTTGACGGTCGCTTGGAACTGTGTGAATCTGCGAAAGCGAGACAAAGTATATGGCGAGTTCCCATCGTAATACATCGCTGACTGCTTCTCTATTTTACTTAGAAATTCATTGAAATTTAGTTCGAGAAATATTTCATTTCGGAGTCCAATAATAAAATTTGAGAGACAAATTTATAAATATGATAAAATATCCTACGCGAGCTACCGAAATGCCACTCGCGAGCGACCGTTTGGCGACCACTGATCTAGATGTTGCCAAAAAACTTTTACATAAACAATAACAAAAATGTTATTTAATGTTCAACGAACACCGGAAATAAATAAAATTTACGGCTAGCAAAAAAATTATCAACAACAAAGTTCTAAATAATAAAATAACAAAAAAAGTTCAAGAAATAACAAATAACCACAAAATAAACAAATAAAGCTCAACAAACTAAAAAAATATTAAAATGGAGTGTATGTTTAGAAAATAGCGTGATACATACATATATTCGTAATTAAGTCCAACTTTTCAAGTTGGTAAGAGTTTGTGATAGAGGTACATATTAAATTATCAACACTAGGTAAACACAACTTATTTTTTCATGTTTATATATCCTCAGTAAGATACAGGCAAAAGCCTAGTTTACTGGGGACATGAAAAATGAAAGATTATCAACCCAGATTCATATAAATTGACTGTTCAGTTTAAATTACCTGTTATTTGTCTCATTTTCAGAAATGATGTATTCATACAATTACTTGTCATGTAAATAAATAAATAAAAATTTGTAGGTTGCCAATACCCTTATATGACAAAACTTATCGGGTCTTTACCAATACACCAGGTGAAAAAGTGTGAAAATCGCAAAGTGATAGTCATAGAGGTACCCTAAAAGTGGATAGAAAAAGGGCAGATTAAGATTAAGAAATAAAGAAAGAAATCTTAAGATGGTCTGGCCATATTGAGAGTATGGATTGTGAAAGACTTACGAAATAAATATACTTGTATTGTACTTATCTAAAACAGTGCTGCAAACATCACAGTAAGTGGACATCTCACTGTGCTGAATAGTTGCCTAACATCAATGCTTAGAGCACTCTATGGTAGGAAGGTCAATATAATGCTACTTTATAAATTCATAATCACGGATTTGTTTGTTCTCTCAACGTAGACAATGAGACTTAACATGAGCATCCTCGGAATATTGGTCACTAAAGAAAGAGATAAATATAGATTAATATCATAATAGTACTTTTTATTTCTTTCAGCATTCTTCCTCATATTCATGGTGTCTTCAGTTCACCCATACAGAACCACTCAACATGCAATGGGGGAGGATCAACCAGCTAGTGGGGTTAATAGATTTGCCCAAAAATTCTACAAGGTATGATTTACATAACTTTTTAATTAAAATATGTTTGTATATTAATAGTCTATCTGTCTTCCAAAAAGGGAAATAAAAACTCTTCTTAAAAATAGCATGTAAAGTATAATATATATCCCGCAATCACACACACATTCAAGAGAGAAGCCACCGTAACAACACCCTCCCAGCCAAGACACACCCCCACCATTAGGTGAGCGAGCTAGACTACGAGGACACCAGAGATTTTTTAGTCCACACTCTTCAACACAAACTATTGTATAATATTAAAATTACAATAAATCAGCAGTAATATGAAAAATGTTAAAAGAAAGAAAACCTTCACATTTTTTTACCCTCCTGAACATGTATCATAAACTATAATACATTGAAATGATAATAAATAAGAAGTAGTATAATATTCCACCGGCGCTTCCTTTGTCCAATTCTTCAAATCCACTGGAGGGAGGTCCTGCAACGCTCTTACTGTAAACCTATACAAGATATGATTGTAAAGGCGAAATTGCGATAGCTAAGCAGGGTCCACATGTCTGTGGCATCTGCGGAAGGGAGTGCGCATCTAGGATTGGGCTATTTTCTCACAGAAGATCACATGATATACGTGGAAGAACAATTCAAGATTGACGTTGGAGTGGAAAGATTATTGACGGAACCCAAGTGAGACATGACAACCAAGTCAGGGAAAAGACAAAGAAGAACGTGAACTCCTCTATATGACAAAGAAGTTTAATATTGCATTGTTATTGTTCCACAGAGCGCGGTAGAACAAAACCCCGGTGAGAACCTTTTCATGTCCCCCATGTCCACAGAGTCTGTGCTGGCTCTACTGTCCCTCGGAGCTGAAGGGGAAACCCTGCATGAGCTCAACAATGCAATGCAGGTGACAAGCACTGAGCAGGTGGGTGAATTTTTATTTAGTTTTTTTATCAATCTGAGATGCGATTTTCCCCCTTATTATAAACCTAGTCCTTTTTTTCTGCACTCTTTACTTTATTAATATCCACACTTGCTAGATATGTTTGAAGATTTTCATGACTGTTTTCTACTAGTTTGAAATATTTCTTAGTTAGTGCCATCTTGAATTGGCTTCAATTATGTTCAATGCTTTAAAGGCGTCACAGCCTTTAATGCTTTGGTAATATTTTATGAAATCATACTACAACTACTTTGAAAAGTTGTTCATCATTGCAAACATTGTTCGGTTAAAACATTGTTTGGTCGCAAGCAAACACAACACCGCAGCAACTCCGAAAAACATTTTAAACTTGACCACAGTTGTATTTGAATTTCTATATTCTTTCTTAGGTCAATTGAACCAGTAGTGAATGAAGCCTTAATGTTAATGTTTTACCTTGGTAATATTTTTGACATCATCCTGAGAAAGGATACTGCAACTCATTCGAAATGTCGGTCATCATTGAAACCAACTCAATACCGCAGCAACTCTAAAAATAATTGTAAACTTATCCACAATTGTATTTGAATTTCCGAATCTTTGTATTCTTCCTTAGATCAATTAAACCAATAGACATATTGGTATTCAAATTAATTTCCAATGAACCATGAATATGAGAGCAATGATGCTTTCAAAATGTGGATACATTTGAAACGAAAATTATATTTTCTTATCATTTTAAAATATGAAAATGAGAATCAAACTTCAAAATACCTAAGCATTAATATAATAAAACAATTAAAAATCTACAATTATAACTCCTTTACCTACTGCGATCCTCACTTGCTTTTGTGTGTTGTAAAAGCTAATTTAAATTATTATTAATATTAAAGCTACTTTATAATCTAAAGTATTTCAGCATGCTATTTAAACAGCTGAGTGAATAGTAGTAATGGCAATATTTTAAAGCTAATCTTAAGATGAAAGTGGCAGGTAAGACTTTTACACTGAAGCTTAGAAGATCCTTTTTCTTTCCAATTGGGTGGTTGATTTTTATTTTTGGAGAGGCACTGTCGGTCTTCCCACTGGATAATATTATTGTTAAAGCAGGAACAAGTTATCTGGTGTGATGTGCAAAGAATTTTTGAAATCATTGTGGAGAGCTTGTTTTTTCTCACCCAGAGGGGCTCGTTACCATTCTACTGAAAAAAGTTTACTTTCCATAATGGGAGAAAAGTACGAACCTGCCAATAAAAATTGTATTTCCACGCCATAAATAGCTATATAATTAAAAAAAAAACTCTTAGGATAAAGTCCACTACTTTGCAACAGCTCACTTAACTAAACCAGTAAATATGACATTTATAACAATATTTTTTCTTTCTTTGCAAATCCAATTTATCACGGATACGCACAGTGAAGTGGATATAATTCATTCAAAAGGAAATAATAACTTAGTAAAAACTAAATAAAATAAATTAATGGCTTCAAAATTATTGTTTTTTTTCTAGACCCGCAACGAATTCAAATCTTTCATTGAAAAATTGAACAGACTACAGGGTGTTACTCTGAATGTAGCCAACAAGATTTTTGTCCAGAAGAATCCAAACTATACACTTAAGGACAGCTTCAAAAAAGATGCTGAGGACATTTTCAAATCTGAAGTGCAGTCTGTCGACTTCAAACAAAAAGCACAAGCTGTTGAGATCATCAATACATGGGTGAGACTGAGACTGATGGAATTAGTTTCCTTTTATTTTAAGAAATCTGATCATAAGATTAGCAAATTGTTACTTTGGAAGATCTGGAATTCATATTTTCCATTTATTTATTTAAAAATATTAGGTAGTATTTTTTCAAATCATAAAAAGTTAAGAGGGATATCGAACGGCGTACAATAGGAAACAAAATCGATGAGGCACTAAAACATACATAATCAAACCAGACTGTATCAGTTAAGATGATAGTCCACAATGATATTTTGGTGCCAACTTTGATAAAGTGGAGTGAAACGCAGAAGTGAAAAAAAAGACTTAAAGAAGCTGAATAAATGTTGTAGAAATGCATGCATTGAGAAGAATACTTGGGGTGACAATGTATGACAGAATAAGGAATGTAGTGATTAAGGATGAATATGAATTCCAGATCTTTCAAAGTATTGTTAATGTGTTAAGTAAAATGAAGATACGCACGCTAAGATGGTTTGAGCATGTGGAACAAATGAATGAAGAAAGACTTACAAAACAGATATATACTGCAAATATGAATGGAAATGAATGAAGAAAGACTTACAAAACAGATTTATACTGCAAATATGAATGGAAATGAATGAAGAAAGACTTACAAAACAGATTTATACTGCAAATATGAATGGAAATGAATGAAGAAAGACTTACAAAACAGATTTATACTGCAAATATGAATGGAAATTATGTGAGAGGAAGACCAAGGAAAGTATGATTGGATCAAGTGAATGATATTTTGAATGATGGAAATGTAGAAAATCAGTGAAATCGTAGAACTGGTCCTCCTTCTCGTCCTAGCTGGGCCTTCTAGTCGAGGATCCCCTCGCCATTCCAAGTGCCGTGGAGTTTTTTTTTTTAAAAGAAATGAGCCGTTTCACACCAGCAAACTCATCGGCTATACCGTTGTACTTGAAGTGAGACGATCACGGAGTTCAAATTGGTGACCTTCCACACGGAAATCCAGTGCGTTAGCATACAGCCATGCACCTCATGAGAAGGTGTATGGATGTAGAAGGGGGCTAAGGATGTGTATCGAGATAGAACAGAATCTATTACAATGTGAATCTGTGATTTGTGTGAACATTTTTGAATTATCAAAATTCATAAATAGTTTCATCTTCCAGTGTCATATCAATTGGTTAAAGGATAAGGAAGGGAAACAAGGAAGTGGACTTCCTGAGTGGGCACCATCTTCGAGTGTCGTATCAATCACAATCGACACACATGATACTGTTGCTTACTGCACACAATTGACACACACGATACTGTTGCTTACTGCACACAATTGACACACACGATACTGTTGCTTACTGCATCGTCGACAAAAAACATATATTATTTTTTTTAATATGGTGTCACAAAATAAATATTTGAATGTATCTAAAGTTAAATACATTTTTCCAATCATTTAAGGGGGAGAGTTATGTTATTTTTTTTTGCTAGGTGAAAGATAAAACTGAAAGAAAAATTAAGGAGCTGGTATCAATAGATACATTTTCAGATGACAGCAATATCATTTTGGTCAATGCCATATATTTCAAGGTAAATGTTTTATATTAAAGGTAATTAATTATATTAAAGCGAAACACGTGCATCTCAAATCATCAAATCATTGTTCACTAGTGCCATTATTCTAGTTTAAACCAATCATTTATACTTTATTACCAAAGAACTCCAAATTTGAATATTTGCAAGACCAAACAACTCCTGGATGACTCAATGCTCCAAAATCCTGCAGAGAAGCGGCCTAGATGAAAGCGACACCCAAAACCGAAGAACATACAGCCTGAGAACGAGGAGAGCCGACCCCAACAGCCTACCTAGGCAATGAGTTGGGACAGTGCGAGGAAGAAGAAATTTGGAAGAAGAAAAATCTATCGAGTAAAATAGTACAAAAAGCTACAATATTCTAAACAAATATAGCGGTAAAAGGGTGCATAAGGGAACACGATCGCTGTGATTTATTTTTGGGTATTTTATATAGAATTAGTTCGGGTCTGGATGAAATAAATGACACATGCGGGATACGATTATTCAAGGAATGATCGATCAAGATTCCATTATATTACAAAAGACAAAGATCGTCTCAAAACTGAGTCAGGCATTGAAGGACATGAAGTGCCAGACTTTGGGCTCTCCTGGGATGGGAGGTGTTATATACAATTCGTAGTGACAATAAAAAAATTTAAAAAATTCCTTACACTCAATATATTACATTCAAAGTGTTACTTCCAATCATAAAACAAAATTTTTTTAGGGATCATGGGAACATCCATTTGATAAAGATTTTACATATCCTGGAGATTTCTTTGTTAACCCAAACCTGAAGAAGAAAACTGACTTGATGCGCCTAACAGCCCATTTGAAATATGCCAAGATTCCTGAGTGGGATGCCAAGGTATGTTCTATGTTCTGATCTATATTCCTGAGTGGGATGCCAAGGTATGTTCTATGTTCTGATCTATATTCCTGAGTAGGATGCCAAGGTATGTTCTATGTTCTGATCTATATTCCTGAGTGGGGTGCCAAGGTATGTTCGATATTCTGATCTATATTCCTGAGTGGGATGCCAAGGTATGTTCCATGTTCTGATCTATATTCCTGAGTGAGATGCCAAGGTATGTTCTATGTTCTGATCTATATTCCTGAGTGGGATGCCAAGGTATGTTCCATGTTCTGATCTATATTCCTGAGTGAGATCCCAAGGTATGTTCTATGTTCTGATCTATATTCCTGAGTGGGATGCCAAGATATGTTCTATGTTCTGATCTATATTCTTGAGTGGGATGCCAAGGTATGTTCCATGTTCTGATCTATATTCCTGAGTGGAATGCCAAGGTATGTTCTATGTTCTGATCTATATTCCTGAGTGGGATGCCAAGGTATGTTCTATGTTCTGATCTATGTTCCTGAGTGGGATGCCAAGGTATGTTCTATGTTCTGATCTATATCTTCTCAAGCATTGGATAAATAGGACTTATCTAAAAATATATTTTCTTCCATGGGTTAGTCTGTTGGATGCCTGTTCCCAGCCTGGAGGTAGCAGGTTCAAATCTTGTTGGAATCCAGGTTTTTAGGTTCCAGTCTGCTTTTTCATTTGTAACCTCATTGATTATCTTTCTGGTTGGTTGAAAGAGATTGGCACATGGAAATAAATCTGCCAGATTGTACTATATACAACGAAAGTGTAATACAATCAAATACTTTTTTTGTTTATTTTCCACATTACACAGATTCATGGCCAAGCTGGTAAGACACCTTTATCAACTAAGCCACAGAAACTGCAGTCTTCTGACCCGGAGTGGGTTCAATTCCCACTGGAATCCAGAGTTGAAAAAAAAAAGGTTTTCACTTAAAGCCTCATAAATATCTTTCTAAATGATTGGAAGAAGCTGCCACATTGCAGTAACTCCATAAGGTTGTGCTGTATACTGGGAAAGTGTAATACATGATTCGCTCAGGCGCTGTTATAGCTGCCAGATGTGATTTTTTTATTAATAGTGGGTTCAAGTGCCGAGTTAGAGTGCCCTTGAGGAGAGTTTGCTCTCTAAACTATTAATAGTGGGGTTCAAGTCCCGAGTTAGAGTGCCCTTGAGGAGAGTTTGCTCTCTAAAGTATTAATAGTGGGTTCAAGTCCCGAGTTAGAGTGCCCTTGAGGAGAGTTTGCTCTCTAAAGTATTAATAGTGGGTTCAAGTCCCGAGTTAGAGTGCCCTTGAGGAGAGTTTGCTCTCTAAAGTATTAATAGTGGGTTCAAGTCCCGAGTTAGAGTGCCCTTGAGGAGAGTTTGCTCTCTAAACTATTAATAGTGGGTTCAAGTGCCGAGTTAGAGTGGCCTTGAGGAGAGTTAGCTCTCTAAACTGCGCAATGTAAAATTTTCATTTGAAATTTCTCCTGTAATATACACATGTGTAATGTGAGTGAATAATTCATTCATATGAAAGAATATTAAGGAGGATTTTTCTCATACAACTAAGCGTTGCCGAGAATATATCCACTGTGTCACTCAATTGGTTCAATATCTCACCACACACGTCACCGAGTGTTTAACCATCAAATTGGTTCAACAAGTTGGTTCATAAAATAGTGGAGGATTTTTTTGTATGCTTGTAATTATTGAGAACATAAAGTCTAAGTACCTCTAATATTGCGGGGCTGTTGAGAATGACATTGCACAGAATGGCTTAGCAAGTATATTACTCAGAAGTGTAAGATGTGTGTGGATGACAGGGACACAACTGCAAAGCATGCAGTTGCATCTAGGGCTGAACTTGGCAAGGTCCCAAACTCACGACAGATAAATAAAAAAAAATTTATTAAACTAATTTATTTGGTCAAAGCCTATTTCAAATAAGCGCTGTCTTATTCTTGTTCTTTGTATATTTTAAAATACTTAAAGCATTTTGAGTGTCATTAAATTGTGATTTGTAATATACTCAGAAAGTGACGGAGTTCGTTCATTAAAAATATTTATGCCCAATTTATTGCGTACATCCATTAATGACAATATTTGGGTAAAACTTAGTCCATTTTCCCTCCTTACAATATGAATAAATAAATAAGAAGGCACCATGCCCAAACTTTGTACCGAACCCCGCATTTTTTGAGGCCAGTTGTGGTGTAATAGATTCGAAAGAAAGTATGAATGCGGAGGAGGTGAAAATTGTGTGCTTGGATAAAAAAATAAAGGAAACAGTTCTCTCTGCTGCTTACCCTGCAAAGGACATGTGTATTTATTTACTTTTACCACAGGTCTTGGAGTTGCCGTACAAAAATTCCAAAATGTCCATGGTGATTGTCCTTCCTAACAACATGGGTGGAATTGAAGCCTTGAAGGGAAAGATCTCTGCAAAGACGACCGACATTATTACCGAATTGACCAAGATGGAAGTGGTTGAGGTGGACGTACAAATTCCCAAATTCCGCATTGAAACAACTATGAACCTGCAAGAAATATTACCTAAGGTAAAATTAATATCTTTTAACCAGTGTTCCTTAATCCGGTAAGACTTATCGTCCAACATAATCATTATTTGAAGATGATAGTTAAAGGCAATAATGGCAGTGTCAATGATATGATGGATATTATAATAGAACTATTTGAAGATGATAGTTAAAGGCAATAATGGCAGTGTCAATGATATGATGGATATTATAATAGAACTATTTGAAGATGATAGTTAAAGGCAATAATGGCAGTGCCAATGATATGATGGATATTATAATAGAACTATTTGAAGATGATAGTTAAAAGCAATAATGGCAGTGTCAATGATATGATGGATATTATAATAGAACTATTTGAAGATGATAGTTAAAGGCAATAATGGCAGTGTCAATGATATGATGGATATTATAATAGAACTATTTGAACATGATAGTTAAAGGCAATAATGGCAGTGTCAATGATATGATGGATATTATAATAGAACTATTTGAAGATGATAGTTAAAGGCAATAATGGCAGTGTCAATGATATGATGGATATTATAATAGAACTATTTGAGCATGATAGTTAAAGGCAATAATGGCAGTGTCAATGATATGATGGATATTATAATAGAACTATTTGAACATGATAGTTAAAGGCAATAATGGCAGTGTCAATGATATGATGGATATTATAATAGAACTATTTGAAGATGATAGTTAAAGGCAATAATGGCAGTGTCAATGATATGATGGATATTATAATAGAACTATTTGAGCATGATAGTTAAAGGCAATAATGGCAGTGTCAATGATATGATGGATATTATAAGAGAACTATTTGAACATGATAGTTAAAGGCAATAATGGCAGTGTCAATGATATGATGGATATTATAATAGAACTATTTGTAGATGATAGTTAAAGGCAATAATGGCAGTGTCAATGATATGATGGATATTATAATAGAACTATTTGTAGATGATAGTTAAAGGCAATAATGGCAGTGTCAATGATATGATGAATATTATAATAGAACTATTTGAACATGATAGTTAAAGGCAATAATGGCAGTGTCAATGATATGATGGATATTATAATAGAACTATTTGAGCATGATAGTTAAAGGCAATAATGGCAGTGTCAATGATATGATGGATATTATAATAGAACTATTTGAACATGATAGTTAAAGGCAATAATGGCAGTGTCAATGATATGATGGATATTATAATAGAACTATTTGAACATGATAGTTAAAGGCAATAATGGCAGTGTCAATGATATGATGGATATTATAATAGAACTATTTGTAGATGATAGTTAAAGGCAATAATGGCAGTGTCAATGATATGATGGATATTATAATAGAACTATTTGAAGATGATAGTTAAAGGCAATAATGGCAGTGTCAATGATATGATGGATATTATAATAGAACTATTTGAACATGATAGTTAAAGGCAATAATGGCAGTGTCAATGATATGATGGATATTATAATAGAACTATTTGAAGATGATAGTTAAAGGCAATAATGGCAGTGTCAATGATATGATGGATATTATAATAGAACTATTTGAGCATGATAGTTAAAGGCAATAATGGCAGTGTCAATGATATGATGGATATTATAATAGAACTATTTGAACATGATAGTTAAAGGCAATAATGGCAGTGTCAATGATATGATGGATATTATAATAGAACTATTTGTAGATGATAGTTAAAGGCAATAATGGCAGTGTCAATGATATGATGGATATTATAATAGAACTATTTGAAGATGATAGTTAAAGGCAATAATGGCAGTGTCAATGATATGATGGATATTATAATAGAACTATTTGAACATGATAGTTAAAGGCAATAATGGCAGTGTCAATGATATGATGGATATTATAATAGAACTATTTGAAGATGATAGTTAAAGGCAATAATGGCAGTGTCAATGATATGATGGATATTATAATAGAACTATTTGAGCATGATAGTTAAAGGCAATAATGGCAGTGTCAATGATATGATGGATATTATAATAGAACTATTTGAACATGATAGTTAAAGGCAATAATGGCAGTGTCAATGATATGATGGATATTATAATAGAACTATTTGAAGATGATAGTTAAAGGCAATAATGGCAGTGTCAATGATATGATGGATATTATAATAGAACTATTTGAGCATGATAGTTAAAGGCAATAATGGCAGTGTCAATGATATGATGGATATTATAAGAGAACTATTTGAACATGATAGTTAAAGGCAATAATGGCAGTGTCAATGATATGATGGATATTATAATAGAACTATTTGTAGATGATAGTTAAAGGCAATAATGGCAGTGTCAATGATATGATGGATATTATAATAGAACTATTTGAAGATGATAGTTAAAGGCAATAATGGCAGTGTCAATGATATGATGAATATTATAATAGAACTATTTGAACATGATAGTTAAAGGCAATAATGGCAGTGTCAATGATATGATGGATATTATAATAGAACTATTTGAGCATGATAGTTAAAGGCAATAATGGCAGTGTCAATGATATGATGGATATTATAATAGAACTATTTGAACATGATAGTTAAAGGCAATAATGGCAGTGTCAATGATATGATGGATATTATAATAGAACTATTTGAACATGATAGTTAAAGGCAATAATGGCAGTGTCAATGATATGATGGATATTATAATAGAACTATTTGTAGATGATAGTTAAAGGCAATAATGGCAGTGTCAATGATATGATGGATATTATAATAGAACTATTTGAAGATGATAGTTAAAGGCAATAATGGCAGTGTCAATGATATGATGGATATTATAATAGAACTATTTGAACATGATAGTTAAAGGCAATAATGGCAGTGTCAATGATATGATGGATATTATAATAGAACTATTTGAAGATGATAGTTAAAGGCAATAATGGCAGTGTCAATGATATGATGGATATTATAATAGAACTATTTGAGCATGATAGTTAAAGGCAATAATGGCAGTGTCAATGATATGATGGATATTATAATAGAACTATTTGAACATGATAGTTAAAGGCAATAATGGCAGTGTCAATGATATGATGGATATTATAATAGAACTATTTGAAGATGATAGTTAAAGGCAATAATGGCAGTGTCAATGATATGATGGATATTATAATAGAACTATTTGAGCATGATAGTTAAAGGCAATAATGGCAGTGTCAATGATATGATGGATATTATAAGAGAACTATTTGAACATGATAGTTAAAGGCAATAATGGCAGTGTCAATGATATGATGGATATTATAATAGAACTATTTGTAGATGATAGTTAAAGGCAATAATGGCAGTGTCAATGATATGATGGATATTATAATAGAACTTTTTGAAGATGATAGTTAAAGGCAATAATGGCAGTGTCAATGATATGATGAATATTATAATAGAACTATTTGAACATGATAGTTAAAGGCAATAATGGCAGTGTCAATGATATGATGGATATTATAATAGAACTATTTGAAGATGATAGTTAAAGGCAATAATGGCAGTGTCAATGATATGATGGATATTATAATAGAACTATTTGAACATGATAGTTAAAGGCAATAATGGCAGTGTCAATGATATGATGGATATTATAATAGAACTATTTGAAGATGATAGTTAAAGGCAATAATGGCAGTGTCAATGATATGATGGATATTATAATAGAACTATTTGAGCATGATAGTTAAAGGCAATAATCGCAGTGTCAATGATATGATGGATATTATAATAGAACTATTTGAACATGATAGTTAAAGGCAATAATGGCAGTGTCAATGATATGATGGATATTATAATAGAACTATTTGTAGATGATAGTTAAAGGCAATAATGGCAGTGTCAATGATATGATGGATATTATAATAGAACTATTTGAAGATGATAGTTAAAGGCAATAATGGCAGTGTCAATGATATGATGGATATTATAATAGAACTATTTGAGCATGATAGTTAAAGGCAATAATGGCAGTGTCAATGATATGATGGATATTATAAGAGAACTATTTGAACATGATAGTTAAAGGCAATAATGGCAGTGTCAATGATATGATGGATATTATAATAGAACTATTTGTAGATGATAGTTAAAGGCAATAATGGCAGTGTCAATGATATGATGGATATTATAATAGAACTATTTGTAGATGATAGTTAAAGGCAATAATGGCAGTGTCAATGATATGATGAATATTATAATAGAACTATTTGAACATGATAGTTAAAGGCAATAATGGCAGTGTCAATGATATGATGGATATTATAATAGAACTAATTGAAGATGATAGTTAAAGGCAATAATGGCAGTGTCAATGATATGATGGATATTATAATAGAACTATTTGTAGATGATAGTTAAAGGCAATAATGGCAGTGTCAATGATATGATGGATATTATAATAGAACTATTTGAAGATGATAGTTAAAGGCAATAATGGCAGTGTCAATGATATGATGGATATTATAATAGAACTATTTGAACATGATAGTTAAAGGCAATAATGGCAGTGTCAATGATATGATGGATATTATAATAGAACTATTTGTAGATGATAGTTAAAGGCAATAATGGCAGTGTCAATGATATGATGGATATTATAATAGAACTATTTGAAGATGATAGTTAAAGGCAATAATGGCAGTGTCAATGATATGATGAATATTATAATAGAACTATTTGAACATGATAGTTAAAGGCAATAATGGCAGTGTCAATGATATGATGGATATTATAATAGAACTATTTGAACATGATAGTTAAAGGCAATAATGGCAGTGTCAATGATATGATGGATAGTATAATAGAACTGTTACTATATTCATTGCGCATCATTTTGGTTTTAATCTAACTTAGAGATCTCTTTCTAGCTGAATTTATTTAGAGGTGCTTATTAAGTTTTTTTATGGTATTTCTAATAAAAAAAACTATTTTTCATTTACTATCCATATTTAGTACCGCATTGGTATTGATGGTGCTCCTGGGTAGTTTGCAACTTGCACTCTCCTAATTGAAAAAGGCTTCCCCTTTCCATTTCTCATAACGTATTTCGAACAACACAACAAACCAGTACAGTTTATGTCTTGTATTTAGATAAACAGTTACTAAGTGTTTGTTAATTATTAAAATGCTAGGCTGACGCATTGAACAGTGGTGGTTATCATTAGAGTTTTGATATAATTTGAAGTGAATACATTCATCATTGACACGTTTATCTAAATCGTTCTTGTACACATGTTTATAACCCATTTATGAATCTTTGGGTGCCCCCTTTGACTTGGCACCCTGAGGCAAAGACCTAACTTTGCCTGTTAACATATGCAGCTCTGCCTTTACCAATAAATATGCTACATTTCCCATTTTAAATCAAAAACATTTTTTGACATGAAGCAAAATGCGTCGTAACATTGCGCAATTGATGATTAATGAATAATTTAGGCTACATTACCTCATCCGTCTTACTCACTCGATCTATCACTAACCGATTTTGACTTTTTCATGAGAGAAAATATTTAATAACAGTGAAGCAACAGAAAATGCCCAAAGAATTTTTGGGGTCTAATCCACCTGAGTTTTATTATAAAGGTTCTTAATTGGATTAATAAAGGGGATTTACTCTAAATATTTGACAAAAGTGTGACAAAGAGATCTGAGGATCTAAAAGAAGGACAAATTTTAATCCTGTTTCATTGTTAAATATCTGCATATTTTTTAGATGGGTATCAAACGGATATTCGACACTGAAAATATAGAGCTGCAAGGTATGATGACTCAACAATGCAGCATCCACGTGACCAGCTCGGTCCAGAAAGCTGTCATCGAAGTAAATGAGGAAGGAGCGGAAGCCGCAGCAGCTACTGGTCAGTATTGAAACTAACAAAGTAAAAGTCCGCCTTATTATTAAGCTTAGACAGTATGATATATGGTAAGCATGTCCCAAAGTCAAGTCTCCTCAGGTTTCAGATGGAACTTTAAAATGTCTGCAAGTCGCAAGCATTGCTTTTTATGCGCTGCACTATAATTATATTTTATGCGCATGAATTATGTATATCAAGCATTTGGAACTAAAGGGCCACTGCAAGCCTTATTTTGCCAAACAGAGTAAATAGGCAACTCCTTATGATTGATGTGGATTGTCAGCTATTTGATGGATGAATAATGATTGAATTGTACTGTATTACATTTTCCTTGTATACGGTATAACAACCTCTTCCAACCAACCAGAAAGATGTTAAAAAGCCTTGAATGAAAACTAGACTGAAACCCTTTTTTCAAATATTTGGGTACCAATGGGAATTAAACCCGCAACCCCCTGGCTGAAAAGAGGTGTTTTACCAACTAAATAATGAAGGTAATCTACTACGATTGATTGTGTATTAGTTTATTATTATCATATCTGACATTTCAATCGCAAGGAGACTAAAGTTCCAGGACAAAAAAATAAATCCAAGTTGCTATAGCCTTTTGTTTGGCAGAATTTATTTAGCGCTTTTTTATTTGTTCAACATTTTTGTTAAAAAGCGTGTAAATTGCAGAATAAACTAAATTTATATAAAAATAAGGTCTAGGAATAAAACCAGTACAGAAAATACTGTGCCAAGAAATAAACTTGAGATCCTTGCTTACTTAATATGAATGCTAACCATTAGACTATTAACATTACAATATACAAGAATAATAATACAGTTATCCGTCCATTTACGCGGATAACTGATTCTAGTAAAACAGCGCATAAATGATAATGGCGTAAATGGATACTTAGAATTCAAAGTATCCATTTACATAGAATTCAATGTAAATAATTTGAATGTTATGTAAAATGGATACTTTGAATGCTATGTAAATGGATACTTTGAATGATATGTAAATAAATACTTTGAATGCTATGTAAATGGATACTTTGAATGCTCTGTAAAATAGCCGATCGTTTACACATTTCTCCATTTCTTATTCTTACTTAGTTAAAAAATATATACAGAATTATTTGACACTTACTCGTAAATGAGAAAAATTCTACACAAGAACTGAAATTAAAGTGACAGATCTATTTCGCTTTACAAAAGCATTGTCAAACTGTACTCAAGATATTGCTTATAAAACTTATATAGCAAATATTTCACAAACTGACTTTAAACTAACATTAAAATTGTTTAACACGTTCACTGCGTATAAAATGTCATACAGAGATGCTGAAAATTTGCGAATTTTTGAAAACCCATAACTTTGTTAAAAATCAAATTCTATTTTATATTGAAACATCATATACAAGTGTATTCCTTCGTGTCTTCAAAACACATGAAACCGGCGACGAATCCTTATCGGGAGACGTTTATGAGTGCACTCAACATTCAAGGCTATTTTGTATGTACACGGGAGCCGTGTTCGACGCAGTGAACGTGTTAAGTACGAGTTGACTATCCTGACATATTGGGTACCAACAGCTAATAACTATAATATTATTATATTAACCGAGCTTTGATGTAAAACAAGAAGATAGATAATCTCTTTCTGGTTGTGGTCCCAACATGTCAGGATAGTTGGCTCCTATTAATTTTTTATGTTAATTTTAAGCCATAGATTATAAAATATTTTGTTATTAAGCTTGGTAAACAATGTATTAAGTACAGTTTGACAATGATTTTTTAAAGGGGTACAGATATGTCACATTTATTTAAGTTATTGTATAGAATTTTTTCACATTTATAGTATGTGTTAATAACAATTTATGGAAATATAATCATTCTTGCCCATACTGAAGAGTTTATTTCACCACCACCGAAACACGCTAACTTACTAGCATTAGTCGATTGGTATGGTCTAAGCCATAGATTTTACAATAGTTTAGGTCTTTGCTTTGTTATTTTTAAAACGTGGACGTTCGTTAAAAACAGAGTTTTTGGTTTTTGGGATTACTGAAAAAATATATACTACAGAAGACCACTGTTAATCCAACTCGGGATAATTGAGCCCTGAATAGTTGGTGCTCTTCTGTACATCATGTGACAATCACTTCCATACTGGAACCTGCTAACCCCAGGCTGGAAAACAGGCATCAACAAGACTACAGAGGTTGTCTAATAAATGTTTTTTTTACTGCTTTTAAGAATTTTCAGGTACTATATCAAATTTATTAATGATTTATTGTGATATTTGTGCCCCCTTATCTCCGGATTAGAGGCTGTCTTAAAACTCTTAGTAATTAATTAACCTTAGAAAACCAAAACCGAATACAATCCCATTGTTGCCAACTTGTTCAAATAATTTTTTTATATTTTTCAGAAATGGAAGAGACAAGTAGAAGCTTGTTTGCAAGACATCATGTTAAGAAGTTCATGGCAAACCATCCCTTCATGTTCTTTATGGTTGCTAATGAGCAGATACTGTTTATTGGCTCATTTGAGAAACTGAAATAAGTTTTTTTTTAGAACTTATGCTATTTTTTTGTAACTACTGAAATTTTCTTAACCAATGGGATAATATTTAATTTAGATTTTAAATCAAATTACAAATAAATTTTTAGTTATTTTCTTCAGCTTTCGGTTAGTCTAATATGAGAATTATTTTACATACATGTATTTAAACTATTGGTTGTGAGTTCTGACTTTAACCAAGCTGTAAAAACTGTAAATTTTGCCTTCTTCTTGGTTGATTCCTCATGAATGAGTATCGTGACCTTTCTGGCCCAACTTTGCTCACAACAATCCTCCACCTCTACTGACTTTGAACCTCTCCAAGCACCACTATAACAGAGAACCCTGTTGCATACCTAACTTAATCAATCCATGGAGTAATGGTCCATCTCTGCCTCGTCATCTCTCTGCACTGCCCGTAAGCACAAGTCTTTTTCAACTCTTGAATTGAATTGGAAAACCCTGTCAATGGATTAATTGTGGACAGCCTGTCATGAATTCGAAGTGTTTCCATCACCACAACATTTCAAATGCATTAACTTTTTTCTCATTTTTGCACTCAAGAGTCCAGATCTCAGCTCCATTTAATAAAATGGAGAAGATCAAGGAATTCTCTTAGTCTTTTTATGGTTGCTAATCCTATTGAAATGTTGTGATTCCTTCATAATGTATTATGTGTGGGCTATATAAAAACTGAAGGCTTTAAACTGATATGTTAAATATATAAGTTTATGGCCTTCAGTTTTTTGTGCCTTTAAAGACTTATCCCATTGTATTGCATCATTTTAAAAGTCTCCAATGAAAGAAATAAAGCATTTTTGATTTTCAAATATAACCCAACTCTGGAGATAAACCATAAGAAGATATGTTTAAAAGCAAATGGGTGCAAGTGCAAATAATTAAGTTGTAAATGCTCACGAAAATTTCAATTTACAATAAAATTTAACAATAAAGTGTTTATTTTATTTTTTTAACTCCCGTGTTATTCGTGAATTTTTCTAGTATTTTTTTACCTGCAATTGAAACTATTGAAAGAAGAGTGTCGAGTCAAGACAAGTGAGAATCCAAAGACAATTGCGTGCGGGTCTTCTACGACCCGACGAGACATTCTGAAAAGAGATTTTTATAACCACAATATGGAAAAAAGTATTTATTAGTTACCGTCAACTATGGCAACTTTACCATATTTTTCACGAAAAAAAATCTTCACGATAACCTTTGCCCTTAGATAGGATAAAGTAAAAAACTGCCATTCATTTTATGTATTCATTTATCACTAAAGCTATCAATTTTATGTATTCATTTATCGCTAAAGCTATAAATTGAGTTATTGGAAAAAATAGGTCATAGGTAAAGAAGACACTAAATGGGCAAATTTACCTACTCAAAATATTTAAACTAAAAGAGAACCTGGAAATGCAGAGTAGGTCAAATTGCCATTTTTTTTCAGTGCTGCAACTCTTTTCTCTCCGATTTGTATTGACAGGAAACAGCATACTGGCAATATTGGTTATAGGTAAAGATGCCCAAGGTCCATGTGCATTTTTCATACAAATTCATTATTTTCTATAGGGCTGCTACAAAAAAATATTTTATTTTGTTGAACGAATTTCCACTTTTAGATTTGGTTTCAAACAAAGGTCAAGGTACCTGTAGTAGACACTTTGGGAATAAAAGCCAGTGTTTTTCGTAAAACCTTTTTATTTTTAGAATAAAAAAGTTAAATTAAATGGAAAAGAAATACATGATTAAATGGTTTTAATATTTAAACTTAATGTTAAAACTTAATAATGAAAACAAATTGTATAATATTGAGGTAAGAAATTGAAAATCTTAATTATCATTGTTATAAGAATAAGGTTATAAGATTCAGAAGTTATAAGATTCAGCGTCACAACAAAATGCCGCCTGTTGAACGCACGTGTCATCCCGATCATCCTGTACGGCTGTGAATCTTGGCATCTCACCAAGGCTCAGGAGCGCAAGATACTTCGTTTTGAAAACAGGTGTCTCAGGAGGATATTGGGAATCAGGTGGTATGACCACATAACAAACGACGCTGTGCGCGGGCGCACCCGGCAGGGGTCTGTCATCTCTGTAATTTGGAAGAGGCGACGGTCCTGGCTGGGACATGTTCTAAGAATGCCTGATGATAGTTGGCCGAGGAGAGTGCTGTTTTTCTGTCCATTGGGGTCCCGACAGCCTAGAAGACCCTCTCTCACGGTGTACCGTTCCTATGACAAGGAAGTCAGAGCGTTAGAAATGTCGTGGAGGGAGATTACCAAAACCGCTCTGAATGGAGAAGACTAGTGGCCTCCCTATGCTTTTAAAAGAAGGGTGAATTGATTGATAAGAATAAGGTTGAGTAGTGCTTGATTTATTTATCTTGATCGGGTTTGGTTCTCTTGATCGGGTTTCCTTCAGCTAATTGAGTAGTGCTTGATCTATTTCTCTTGATCGGGTTTCCTTCAGCTAATTGAGTAGTGCTTGATCTATTTCTCTTGATCGGGTTTCCTTCAGCTAATTGAGTAGTGCTTGATCTATTTCTCTTGATCGGGTTTCCTTCAGCTAATTGAGTAGTGCTTGATCTATTTCTCTTGATCGGGTTTCCTTCAGCTAATTGAATAGTGCTTGATCTATTTCTCTTGATCGGGTTTCCTTCAGCTAATTGAGTAGTGCTTGATCTATTTCTCTTGATCGGGTTTCCTTCAGCTAATTGAGTAGTGCTTGATCTATTTCTCTTGATCGGATTTCCTTCTTCATAATTGTTTACTTGGTTGTACTCGGGCATTTTTTTATAATTTTTTTGGGGATTGTAAGGACATATTCCTGTTCCTCTGAATGCACTAATGATGTTTTTATTCTTATCTTCTCTTAAATTAGCGTCCTCAACCAGCTGTTTCAACAATAAAGGGAAATGTCTTTTGTTCAGAGAAGACTTTCGGATTTTCCATTTCGTATTTGAGTAAAAATTTTCTCCACGATTTTACAGTGGACCGAAAAAGGCCACATCGAGTGGCTACGTTAAATGAGTCGATGATGAAGGCAGAAAGACAAACCTTATATTGTGCAGCTCACATAGTTCTACGGCTTCGATATTGATGTTGCATGAAAGGTTGTCACCAATAATCACCTTTGAACTCTCTAGACCACGGTATTATTATAGTTTTAAACCAATCCAAGAATGTTACGGAGTCAAACCAACCACTTTTTGTTATGTTGTATCAAGCTTCCTCAAGTACCTCCTCATACCATTTTCTCCACAGGCATTCTGACTTATAGACTACATACGGTGGTAAAATATCACCATTGGCCGTTCTAGCAAACATTATTGAAATGCTGTCTTTCGAATCATTCTGGGTATTTGATCCCACGCCTAAAAATGCACTTGGCAGCTCCAGGGTCATCGCTGAGATTTGTTTCGTCATAATTTAATAAATGACTCGGTGGCACACCTTCAATTGACACTTTTAAATTTTCAAAAAATAGCTCGAAATCCTCGAGTGACTTTTCCGCCCGGGTTTTTTTAATGTTTTGGGTAGACCTTAATGAAAATTCATCAGCGTGTCTTATTAAAAAAAAATTAACCAATCATCTGGAGGTTTAGTTTGAGACATGAGCTTTATTATTTTTCATAAAATTTGTCTAAGTCATAAACTACCATACGAAGATCCAGCTTCGTCAAACAGAATCCATCTTCTGAAGAAGCTATTAAAACTTTAATATATTTAGATTATTCCTCCTCCGTGAGTCTATGCGGTGGACCAGGTTTATCAGTATACAGATTTTTTTTTTCAATTATCCTCCGAGGAATTCCAAACTTTTTCTCCACACCATAGGAACTTAAGGTTTCTTTTAACCAAATCAACCCCCAGCAACAGTGTTTCCTACGAATAGTTTTTGTAAGGCGTAACGTTGCCTCGCTTCATGCTGTGGCAACTTTACCTAACCTCAACTAACATTACCTAAACGATTATCTCCAAAAACAGTTGAAGAAAAGACTTTTCAATTACGTTTTTATTTTCGTAAGAATATATTACATATTCAGTTTACTCGTCTCAATTCGGTAATTATCGAGATACGGACGAAATTTGGACAGACTTTTCTAAACAGCCACTCTGAACACGTTACAAAAACAGCAACTTGACAACTGTAGCGGTGCTGCCAATAAAAAAAAATCTAAGGGTTGCCTTATGAGTAATATAGAATACCACAGAGAAATGAAGTTACTACTACTATTATAACGCAATTTTCTTGCTTGTTTCTCTACCACTTGATAGAGGTAGGTAAAGTTGCCATAGTCGTCGGTACTTTGAAGTAAATAAATTTTCTTTTATATCGCATCTTTTAAGAATGCAAACATGTTAATATCTCGGCCTAATGCTAAATGGCTTACGTGGCCCATAGTGCATAACGAGTTTGTCATGTCTGAAATATGGTGCGCATGGTAATTTGACAGCTCTATTTCTTGAAGATCTAAAAATTCATTTCTTGAAGATCTAAAGTTTCTTCATATATTGGGTGTTAACATAAGTTGTGTCCGTTTTTTTCCAAATGAAGAGGACACAACAAAAAAAATTACAACAAATTAGTCAATAATGTATTCTCCTTCATTATTTACAACTTCTTGCCAATGTTCTACAAGTTTTTCAATGCCTATGCGATAAAAACCATTCGGTCTTGACTCTTGAAGGAATTCGTCCAACCATGTTCGCAATTCGACGTAATTATTGAAGGAAACGCCGCGCAAATTGTTCGAAAGCAACCTGAAAAGATGGAAATCGACGGCGCGAGGTCTGGAGAATGTGGAGGGTGCGGCAGAATTTCCCAACCAAGCGTTTGAATGACATTTTTCGTAATGTTGGCGATATGAGGGCGGGTGTTATCGTGTTGCAGAATAACGCCATATTGCCGATCAGGCCTTTTTTCTTGAATCGCAGTGTTGAGCCACTGCATTTGCATAATGTATAGCTCCGCGTTGACTGTCTGATTGCGTTCAAGTATCTCGTAGTGGATGACGCCTGGCCAATCCCACCAGATGCAAATCATCGTCTTGCGCGGATGCAGACCTTGTTTTGCTCTGGGCGTTGCTTGTTGACCATAACTCACCCGTTTTTTCCGTTTCTTTATATTCACATAAAGGCACCATTTTTCATCACCAGTAATGATGTGGTAAAGGAACCTTTGCTTGTGGGCATGCGTAGCTCGATGACACGTGAGCAAACCAGCAGAAATAGTCAAACGTTGATTTTTGTTGTTTTCACCCAAAACATGTGGAACCCAAGCGTCAAACGTCTGGACTTATCCCATTGATTTAAGATAGCGGTATACAGTCATGTGACTACAATTCATCTGCTCAGCCAATTATACGGTGGTTTGAAGGGGATCTTCATGAATAATATGGTTTAAGCGGTCCTCATCGAAGTCCACTGGTCGTCCGGAATGCTCCATGTCTTTCAGGTCAAAATTACCGTCTTTGAAACGCAAAAACCATCGACGAGCTGTATTTTAATTCATAGCATCTTTACCGTACACTTCGCAAATATCGTGAGCAGCTTTGACAGCTTTATTCCCTCGATTGAACCCTAACAGAAGAAGGTGTCGAAAATGCTCACTTTCGTCTACTTGACATTCCATTTTGAAGGCTTGTAATCAAATAAAATAATATATGTAACGTAAAAGCAAACACAATATCGTGTAGAGCAGAAAATTTTCTTTCGAATGACGTATAACATTTACCATTTTGTTTCACTTTTGGCGCTCATTTTTAAATTGGAAAAAAACGGACACAACTTATGTTAACGCCCAATACATATTGTTTTTAAAAATATACCCAATGTCAGTTTTGGAAAGCGACTAAAAAAGTTGGCCACCACTGATTTAAAGTATAGTCATATATTAATTTTGACTTTTTTCTGTTAAACGTTTTAAATGTCTAGCCCAAAAAAAAATATTTTCTTTATTTATTTTACACATGACAAGAAATATACATCATTTGTCAGAAAACAGGTAATTTAATTTGTACACACAATTTTAATGGATCTGGGTTTGTTGCATTTCATTTGTCGTGACCCCAGTAAACTAGGCTATATATGGCTTGGTGATATATATGTAACATAAATGTCTACCCTAAAAGAAATATAGCTTGGTGATATATATGTAACATAAATGTCTACCCCAAAAGGAATATGGCTTGGTGATATATATGTAACACAAATGTCTACCCCAAAAGGAATATAGCTTGGTGATTTATACGAGTAAATATAAACATAAATTAAAAAAATTAAAAAATGAGTGATGAAGTATTCTTCAAGTAAACAGGAGTTTAAACATATCCGAAGTTAAAGAAGAAGTGCGTCTTTTATTTAATGAACCATCAACATGCCCCCAATTCTTCTCTCCAATGGCAGAATTTTCCCGCTCCACAAAATGGATTTTTTTCTTAGAGCTTGATCTCTTAACGAAGGGTCTGTCTAAGAAATGGCCAGTGTCGGTCAATACATTTGGAGACTCTTTCTCATCCAAAGTGTTGCTGGCTCCTGGAGATGCTTCTGGAGACACGGAAACTGATCCAAATGGATTCTTGTATATTTCAGATATTATATGCTGCAACAGAAAATAAATCTTTTAAATTTATTTTTCTATAAATACAATATATAATTTTATCATTTCATTTTACCAGATTATTTATTGATACATACTATCATCACGGTGTGTCCCTTGCGGGGTAGGCAGAGAGAACAGATCTCCAAACTTTTGTATCCATGCACACAACTTTCGCCTCCTCCACATTAATATATATCTCATCGTGTACAATCTTCTATTATTCATATTTCTCACTTTACCTTCTTTCAAAATTTTGTCCATTTGGTCCAGTCATGTTTTCCATCTCGCATTTCTGACTTGTACATTCGCTTAGTCATTCTTTCAATATTCATTCTCTCCACATGTCCAAACTATCTTAAAGCCCCTTTCTTCATCTTACTTAAAATATCAATTTTATACATGCATTAATTTCTGTTGTCTTCATTCCGTCTTTTTTGACACTCCTCAGTGCACGCATCTTCACAGCATTAATCTTACTCTTACCTTTCTTCTGCCAAGTTCCAGTTTCACTTCTATACATCAAGATGGGCACCAGCACACTATTATGTATTGTCATTTTTGCTACTATTGATATTGCGCGGTTGTTGTACATAACATTAAGTGCTCCGTTCACCTTGTTTCCTGTCGCTACTCTTTTTTCAATGTCTCTTTCAATTCCCCCATCACACGTAAACATACTGCGCAGATAACAGAACTCATCAACCTGCTCCAGTTTTTCTAAGTTGACCAATACACCACACACACTTTTTATCACACATTTTGTAAATGTAAATGATTTATAACATAAAGTGGAAAAAGGAATCTGTGTTGCGGTTTGTAAGTGTGTCCATTGAAATACGTTCATGAAATTTACTATGTTGGCATGGCATACGGCCCACAGTATTCTGAGCCCTGGCCTATTGTTTACAGTATTAGTATGTACTTCTTTTAAACAGCAGTTTGTTTAAATCATATTAGTGTTTTTCCCACTCTAAATTTTGATTGAATTGAAAAATTGTTTGAAGTTGAAATCGTCAGTAAATTAATGAATGAAAATGCTATTTAAGAAGCAAGTTGAGGAATTCTACTATTTGTGTAATATTTTCTCGGATGATAGAGGAGTTAAGAGAGGATATCAAATGGCGTGTAGCAATAGAAAACAAAGTCAATCTGCTAAGATGATAGTCCACAACAGTATTTTAGTGCCATGCCTGCTTTGGTCTGGACACGTGACTCATATGCCCGAGTATAGGCTCCCAAGAAATGTCCTCTTTGGCGAGCTGATAGAGGCACGGTGGTCAGCGGAAAAGATATAAGGACATACTGCAAAAGACACTTAAAAACATTAACACTCAGCTCAGCTGGGAACACACAACAGCGGATAGAGCCCAATGGCGTGGAACTGTAGTTAGTAAACAGGGAACTAACTGAAAGCACACAATGGTTCGATATTTAATACTCTAAGAACAAACAATAAAGATGTTGGTAGACTTACCCTTGGAGACAGAGAGGGATCTTTAATTTGAGTTTTCAAATGATCTTCCACATCCTTCTGCATCTCCTCAAGTGGTCTGGTGAAGAAGTCCACAGCCAACTCGAGGAAGCCACGCCTCGGCTTATCTTTCAGAAGTTTCTCAACGAACAGTTCAATTAGAGCGCAAACCTTTAATAAACCAATTTAAAAATACCTTTTTTTTTAACATTTCACCTTTTTTGTGATGTACAAAGTTTGGATTCCAATAATAATAACAGGACAATTTACCAACATGTAGCACTGTTTAAAAAGAAAACACTCCTCAAAAGTACTCTAGGTCACTCAAGATTGGAGCCCCAAATTAGTGACAGATTAAAAATAGTACAACATTTGAATACATAAGTTGAATGTAAGGATAGAAAGGTATCAATCACATCATCCCCATCATCGGCATCATGCCACGTCCTTATTGGGATAATTAGAGAGAACAGATCTCCACCTCATTCTATTATAGCACACATATTTTGCTTCTATCTCATCTTGCATACTCTCCTTTTAAAAACACTTTCAGAATTCGACTAATTTTATCATCCCACGTTTTTTTCGGTCTTCCTAAACTTCTCGTACCCTCTATACTACTTGAATAGATTTATATACATTTTTCATAATTCATTCTTTCTACATGACTGATCCATCTCTATACTACTTTATTCATCTTAATCACCGCATTTACTTTCAATCTATATTTATTCCTAATTTCCTTTTTCTTTTTTATTCTTTCATACATTTATTTTCCGCATATACAGTAGAGCGCTGATTATCCGGGACTTAATTATCCGTGATTTGGATCAACCGTAGTCCTCTGGAGTACAATTTTTTTTCAGTAATCCCAAAAAAATTCTTTTTCAAATTCTCAAATTTATAACGAATGTCTACATTTGAAAATTACAAAGCGAGGACCTAAACTGTTATAAAATCTACGATTTACATTACGCCAATTGACTAACGTTAGTAAGCTGGCGGTGTTTCTCCGCATCTACAAAAATCAAAGACTTTTTAAGTGAGTAATTATTCTCCATTCAAATTCGGTTGTTCGCAGTCAGTGAACATTGATAAGTTGGTAACATGCATTGAGAATAGAGAATATATTCTAGAAGCACAATCATTCTATTGTATTGTATTATATTACACTTTCATTTTATACAGTACAACCTGATTGGCTAATTGCCATGTGCCAATCTCTTCCAACCAACCAGATAGATGTAAAAGAGACCTTAAATGAAAACCAGACTAGATTTTTTTTTTAAATTTGGATTTCAGCAGAATTTGAACCCGCAACCTCCGTGTTGGGAGACAGACGTCTAACGCAGTGCGTCCCAATTACTTTCATGTAACGGCCCCCTAAATCTGAAGTCATTAATTCCCCCAGAAAACAACCGTACTTTGTAAGAAAATATAAATTTTATAATATAATGAATGGACATGTGCAATAATTTATCATAAATATTTTTAATGAATGAGCTCCATCGCTTTCCGAATGTATCACAAATCAAAATTTAATGACAACCAAAAAGCATATTTCAAAATATACAAAGAAAAAGAATTAGAAGCCTTTTTGTAATAGGCAGTCCTCACCTCAGGGTGGTGCTGCAGATAGACCTCATTCTCAGAACGCACTTGCATGCACAGGTCCGCCAACCCCTTTTGTTGCTCCACTGTCAGCGTAGCGCACTCCTTTATGCTAGCATCTGGCACTCTCTGAAACTTGTGCAGGACTGCACCTTTGCATATACAACGGTCTTCGTGTAAAGCCTGGATAGTAAAAGTAACTCGTTTGAAGAAATAAATATAGGTTTATTGATAGCGTCGCCATTTATTGGGCCTGTTTTTTCATTTTTTTTTTTAAGAATAGATTTGACCAAAGTCATAGGTATCCTTATACCCCTGAATAATGGGCGAAAAATGCATATGCGAGGAGAGTAGCACAACAAGGGGTTCGAACCAATAACCTTCCGCATGGAAGTCCAGTGCGTGGTTGCGCAGTCATACACCTCACAGTATGTAATATTGATAGCTACATACACCTCACAGTATGTAATATTGATAGCAACATACACCTCACAGTATGTAATATTGATAGCAACATATCCTGAAATTACACATATACTCATATTTCAATGTAATGGAAAAGAAAATACATTTCAGAGAGAAGCTATCAGTTGAGAAACTCTTCCACTAATAGAAGACAAACCCTGCCACAAGAATATCAAATGTTTTTACGTCCACACCCTTATTCACCTAATTATAATACAATAAAAATAAATTAGAGTAAATTAGTAGTTAATACAATTATATGTGTAAACTCAATAAATATGTATGAGAATATATAAAAATAACTGATGTATGGGCATTCCACAACTATCATAATTCCACAACTGATATCTATCAGCTCTTTACAGTGAGCTCGACCATTTTTATTTTTGTTTACTTATTGACATACGATAATAAGGCCGGCAGACGGTAATAACTAATCCAATCCAGCTTTAATCCAGCTTGTACTAAAAGCAATGGAAGTATGAAATAATATACAACAAATTGTGAATGGCCTATCGATGGGACAGGATATTTTCGCTGGACCTTTGAAGATCCTTTTTCATCATGTTGTGTGGTTGATTTTCGTTTTTATAGTATATATCTCATCACTGGCTAGTGTTATTGTTAAAGCAGGAAAGAGTTACATGGTGTGATGAACAAAGATTTTTGAAGTTGTTTTTCCTGCTGAGAGGGCTCGTCACCGTTTTATAGAAAGAAATAAACTCTCTGTAGTAAGAGAAAAGTATCAACCTGGTAAGAAAGATTATATTTCTATGCCATAAATTACTATTAAATTGAAAAATAACCAAGGAATTGTGCATTTCTTTTTTTTAAATTAGATCAAAATCCTTTTTTTTTCAATATATTTACGTTCAAATAAATATTTTTTTTAGGGATTTGTTATAAGTAACTTACCATTGTATTTTTGTAATGAGTATTTATAATTTTGCACACAAAAGTAAATATGACAGTTTCCAAACAAAAGAATATCTATTCTTATTTTAAATTAGTTGTACTCAATATGAGACATCTTAAGCTGGATTCAAACTATACTGAATTACTGTGAATGTTGACCTATAGTTCGGAAATTCTAGGATAAGTCCTGTGACAGCTCACAAATTTGCCCCAATACAACCTTGTAACGATGTTCAGTAATTTTAATTAATTTATCAACTTTAATATAAGCTTCAATTCTAATAAATAGCAAGTTATTTAGGTAAATACATTGCATAAGGTTGTATTGGGGCAAATTTGTGAGCTGTCACAGGACTCATCCTAGAATTTCCGAACTATAGTGATGATTTGTTGGATGTATCGGGTGTATGCGTCATCATAAAACACGTTAGGATTAGTTTCTTAATTGTTTAATGTGTGTAGATATTTAGTTATATTTTGATATTTGTTTAGTAATTTGATATGTAAATTCTTGATGTTATTTGGTATTTGCAAAGACTTGGAAACGAGTTTTGCAACAATTTAGATATTTTTAATATAAGTACAATAAATATAGTATTTGTCAGAATATCACAACAATATTTAGAAATAGCTACTAACTTTGTGCTCTCCTTTATTAATATAAATAACCTAGTATAAATGAAAAATTAAGGACAACACTGCCTCTGGAGTTCAGTAACCCTGCATCAACATGTGGAAGGTTTCGATTCTGCAAAGCGACTTGCATCTCGTTCTACAAGTGAACCTATGTGTTTTTTTTATATCCCAAGATCTGTCCATAAAATTCTCAAAAAAATCCATATTCTATGTAAGCGTTATTCCACTAAAAACAAATCTGAGTTCTTTACCTCTATAAAATAAGTCTTGGACAATTACGTAAGCATAAGCAATTACAAGTGAAGTTTGGTAATATTTTGTGGTATACGTACATAACATATATTGAACTTAAATATACATATAATTATTAAATAATTTTAAACAATGACTGTAATCTATTATTACTATTGCTTTTGTATCTTCATGTTAGTTTAAGATAAAGTTTTGTATTTTTTGTCAATAATTTTAAGTACTTGTATAACCTGTCACATGTTCATTTGTATATAAAGACACTGTTGTGTCGTTAATTAAATAAAAATAAAATAAAATAAAAAATTGTGTATGTAAAATATATGTTTGTTAGGGTCCGTGCGGTGTCGCGACCGCAACGGAAATGTACCTTATGCACCGTCACCACGAGACTATATCGCAAGCCAGCGGGCCTCTGCAGGCGCACAACTTCCGAAAATTGTGACATTTCGCGAGTTGTGATGGCAGGCAGAGGCGAAAACAGGCGCTTGCGATAAGCGATTGACCGTACATAGGAAGCGAAAAGGCGGCCAAATAAATCACCTTCTCAGTTCACTCTGCCTACTGTGTTTTACTTGCGATCATCTAGTGCCTAAGAGGAATATCTTCACCTGCCTAAGAGGAATCTCTTCCCCCCGCTACCTTTTCACCAATCTACGCCTCTGAACATGATCGTGATTCCCTGAGTATCATGCAGCAGCCATCCACCTATGTTACAGTTCTTTGTACCGGTGTCGTACAGTTGGATATGATGTTGATGTGGTTGTTGAGATAATGTTGTAATTGGAATTATGTACTTCTCTGTTACATTTTATAATTTAAGGATGTGAATGTTTCAAGTTAGTGTTTTAGTATTAAAGACCAAATAGATGAAATTTGTGATTAAGGAATGAGATGACTTGATCACAGATCTAGCCTAGTCGAGTGGTTTTATAAATTCACGAAATGCTGGGCTTATGCATTTTTTATATATAATACTTATTTTTTTTTTTACCCTGGCGAGTTTATTGCCATGTGGCAATCTCTTCCAACCAACCAGAAAGATGTTTTTATAGGCCCTAAGTGTTAACCAGACTGGAATCCTATTTTTAAAAACCTGGGGTCCAGCGGGGATCGAACCCGCAACCTCCGGATCGGCAGACAAGTGTCTTACCACCAGGCCACGGAGGTCGTCGTCATACTTACTTGGTGAAAGAGTACAGAGATTGGTAACTTCTGCTTCTATGTTTTCCTTATCTTCTCTCTTAATCCTTCCAGCATATACTCGAAAAAAATCTACAACACTCCTGCTCCTACAAAACATCCCGTGTGCACATCTCATCTGGAACCTAGGGAATAATACAATATACAGGCGGTCCTCGACTTTCGCACATAATTGGTTCCTGAAAATGTGTGCGAATGTTGAATGTTCGAAAGTAGAGGGATGTAAAAAAAACATCAAAAATTCTATTTTAAAATATTTATCAATATACATAATTAAGTTAACGAGGCGTGTTTAAGTGCTTTCAGGTGTTTTCTTTATAAGCTTGTCAAGAGTTAGTTGAATACCACCTTTTTTTTTCTTTTCTTGATGAAGAGTTCTATAACATGCCGTGTCTTTCTCAATCGCCCTACGTACTTGAGATATACGGTCTCCATTGGGATCACATTCTTCCATGATAGTCACAAATTTGTCAAGATGCATGAAGGCTTCACTCATATTTTTGACTGTCAAAATCTTGGCGATTTAATCAGCTTCTTCTTCCTCACTCTCATTGTGTATTTCATTTGACTCTTGTTGCTCAATTAAGTATTCATTTGACAGAGGTACTGAGTGAGATTCAATCAACTCATTAACATCTTCATTGTTGACGTCCAAGTTTAGTTCATTCATTAGGTTGACTATTTCATCTGAGATAGTTTCCGGAGTTTCTTCAGAATTTATAAAATCACTCATCATTTGTGGGCATAATTGTTTCCAGGAACCTTTCATTGTTGACTCTTTTATTTCAGCCCACGTGTCTCCAATATTGCTCGGAACCCTAGTGACGTCACGATTCCGAGAAGTCCGCTACTCTAGGTGACAATATGTGAGTGAGCGCTAACTACCGCGCTCCGTGGGAGCGTGGAAGCGAACAGTTTTTGCATTATCGACAAAAATCTTTAAAAAATTATATTTTTTTAAATGTGCGAAATAGCGAATTGTGCGAAAGTCGAGTGCTGCCTGTATACAATTCCAATAACATCTACTGCAGTGCGGAAGACAATGGGAAACCACCGCATTATTTTTCCCAAGAAAACCACATAAATATGCTCAACAATTTGTAGGTCATGTTTCTTAGCATTGAGATGATGAAGAAAAAGACACGCGTGTAACATTTGTGACAACCAAATCCATATTTTTTTTACCAATAGGACGTAAAAGAGTGGGCAGATCCAAATCGATGGCATCGTTTTAGAATGCCTTGCCCTGAATATGATGAGCTGGAGAAGAGATGCTGCAGACAGAAAGAAGTAGTAACAGATATGATGGGTGGGGATGAAGTTTGAAAGAAGTGGTAACAGATATGATGGATGAGGACGAAGTTTGATAGAAGTGGTAACAGATATGATGGATGAGGATGAAGTTTGAAAGAAGTGGTAGCAGATATGATGGATAAGGATGAAGTTTGAAAGAAGTGGTAACAGATATGATGGATAAAGATGAAGTTTGAAAGAAGTGGTAACAGATATGATGGATAAGGATGAAGTTTGAAAGAAGTGGTAACAGATATGATGGATAAAGATGAAGTTTGAAAGAAGTGGTAACAGATATGATGGATAAGGATGAAATTTGAAAGAAAGTGGTGACAGATATGATGGACGAGGATGAAGTTTGAATAAATGAAACATTTGTTTCTTTCAAAAAAATTTATTGAAAAATATAAACCTTTATACAAATATTTACATAGTAGTTTTTTGTGAAGTCAAATATCAAATAATTTTATCATTCCTATTCAATTAGACCAGGGGTCTCCAAACTATGGCCGTCGGGGCAACATCGGCCCGCGAGCACCACCAATATGCCCGGTATCCGGCCCGTCATAGTTTATTTTGATTACATTGTAAAATTTACAATGGAAATAAATCATACAAAATAATAATCAATGTTTTTATTTAACGACCAATTAAGAAACACAATAACTGACATACATAATGAAATTTAACATTATAACTGTAATGAATGATATGAGATTTATCCTAAAAACTTCCAACCACCAACCGAAATTGTGAACGGAGCGGAGTCCACCCCCGCACCCTGCGCCATAGATATCTCACTCACCGGCTAGTCCCGATATGAAAATTTGCGAGTAATTCAAAACTACAGTATGTTGGTATGATGAGCTAGCTAGGTCTCGGCCCTTGGGACTTAGTGGAGCAGTCAAAGGTGTGGTCCTTAGACTACAAAGTTTGGAGACCCCTGAATTAGATAAGAGAATCTTATAAATGGTAATAACTTATTTCCAAAATACAGTAGAGTGCCGATTATCCGAGGTTATTGGAGGACACTCGAGCCCTCAAGTTTTTACTCATAAATAAGATTCAAATATCAGTCAATGTAAAAAGATCAAATATACAAGAAAAACATAAAATGTTTTAAACAAACAGATTACAAACAAACAATATGGAAACTTCAGTCACCAAATACAACATTTTTATTTTAACTTACATACTTAATGTATATATAATATTATAAAAGACAATCAGCTACTTTTCTATAATTCAAGAGTTCAACTCATAAACCAATCAAGAGTCAAAAAATACGTAACGAGTTATAAGAAATAAACTGTGCGGTATTTGAGTAAACTGCTTGTGGATATGTGCCTAGTGACATCATTGGTTGTAAAACAAAATCACTTTTAGTTTGAATTCACATATATGCCATTTATGGGTATATTGTCGCTTGTTGATAGACTGTTTTTCCATAAAAAAAAATCAAAATATGGTTGTTATGTGGTTTATGAGTTTAACTCTTCAATTTTCCATCCTGTGAATAGAGGACTAATGTGCATATATTGGTTTATTGAGTACATACTCGAACATACACAACAGTGGTGTGGCATCCATAGATGTTATGGAAATGAAGCATACTCTGATGGTATATTGAGTACATACTCGAACATACACACCAGTGGTGTGGCATCCATAGATGTTATGGAAATGTAGCATCCTCTGATGGTATATTGAGTACATACTCGAACATACACACCAGTGATGTGGCATCGATAGATGTTATGGAAATGTAGCATCCTCTGATGGTATATTGAGTACATACTCGAACATACACACCAGTGATGTGGCATCGATAGATGTTATGGAAATGTAGCATCCTCTGATGGTATATTGAGTACATACTCGAACATACACACCAGTGGTGTGGCATCCATAGATGTTATGGAAATGTAGCATCCTCTGATGGTTTATGATTTTTTACGTGGAAAAAATGTCGTTTAAATTAACATTACTTTTAACAAGCACATGCAAGAACAACAATATTAACAGCATCTCTCAATTCAAGTCACGCCACACCACTGACACACACAGCACTTCTTAGCGTGAAAATCCAGCCAATGTGGATGTAAGGAGCAAAATCAACATCCTAGCATACCAGCAGTCCAAAAGTCAACCTCATCCGTCAACCTCATCTGTGCATGGTGCACCTGCTGGTCACTGACCAGCATCTTTCCACGTAAAAGGAGAATGAAATGACTCCTGTCACATAAGGGGAGAATGAAATGAAAAAATAAATAAATAATCTAAGACAAAAAATAACTAAAAATATTGCAGTCTTATTTCTATGCTTATGAAATGAATCCCTGAAAAGAAAAAATGCTAAATATGTTAAAAAAAATTTAATAATTCCCAGTTACCAGATTTGCTAATTGAATAAAATTTCTTCCACGTTCTAACCTAATAGTAGTGAAGCACCCCATAGTCAAAATATTTTTAGCTATTAGAGGCTTATATACACACCATTTCACTATCGGGCAGACAGAGTGCCAGACTTCCCTATCTCAACACACTGACTTTTACATTTCCTTCTTCCAAAATATCATACACTTGATTCAACCATATTTTCTTTGGTCTTCCTCTATCACGCCATCCACTCACATTTGCATTGTATATTTGTTTTGTTAGTCTTTCTTCATTCATTCGTTCCACATACCCAAACCATCTTCTTCATCTTACTCAACACATCAGCTTTGAGTTCACATTCATCCCTAAACAATTCATTCTGTATTCCCTCATAAATTGGCACACCACGCACTTCTTAATACAACATTTATTCAGCATATCTACAACATTTATTCAGCTCTTTTCAGTATTTTTCCACATCTACATTTCACTGTCATATAGTTGGCACTAAAATACTATTGTGCACTTTTAGCAGATTTTGATAGTACTGTTCAAGTATATACGTTTTAGTGCCCCATTGATTTTGTATCCTATCCCTACACACCATTAAAAAAACTCCTTTTAACTCTTTCATCAACTGAGACAATGATATCCAAATAGCAGAATTCCTTGCTTCAATCTTTCATTATTCGCCCAAATATCACTATTACTTTTACTTTCACACTTTTCTATCACCACGACTTTTGGATATTGCAATATTCATTCTCAGATCTTTCTCTTTACATCTCTCATACAATTTACTTATCAAACTCGGCAAAAAAAAACTATTATATACAGCCCACATATGGGTGTGACAAACATGTTCACTTCCCGATGTGTCTCGAGGTCAGCTGGGGGTATACTGGTTCATACACGTTACTGTAACTCGCCACGCTATATCGTGTTGGTGGCCCCTTACATATACACCTTACACCACGTGATATGGCACGGTTGGCAGTAAACATGTCGACTATGGAAGTTGTAATTTAAAAATAACCTGTAGGTAACTAAAAAAGTTTATTATCAAAATTATAGGAGAAAGATTAGCTACTTAATCAAACAATAAAGACTAGATATAATAATAGTGAATTCCAACAAATCATACCGAATCACGATAAATAATTAATTAAATTCTAAAACCGGTATAAAAAAAATCAACCTTAAAATTTCAAAATGATGACTTATTGTAATCCTCTAATATAGACCTTTGCTGTTAGTTACTGAGATTTAGGATGTACGAGGCGTATCCAGAGAGTAAGTGTACTGAGGCTCTCACGACCGGATGGATTTTATTTTCGACATGTTGGCTACACTTCCGTGTAGCCTGACCCTTTCCCTCCGCAACGAGACCGGTTCGAGGTCAGTACGTTGAGAAGTGTCGACGCGACAACACGTTTCGTGAAAAATGTCAAACCAATCTCCCGCCAAGTGCGAAATTTTGTAAAAAGGCAAGAGTTTTTGAGGCGCTGCAAACTCCATGGAGATGAATTTCTCCGCTCCATCGTTACTGGAGATGAAACTTGGGTTGCACACTACACGCCTGAAACCAAAAGGCAGTCTCAACAGTGGCTTCACACCTCTTCACCCTCCGCCAAAAAGTTCAAAACCACAATTTCAGCCAAGAAAATCATGGCATCCGTGTTTTGGGACTCAAGGCATAATTTTAATTGAATATATGCCTCAAGGGGAGTCCATCAACTCTGCAAGATACTGTGAGATCCTAAAAAAATTGCGGAGGGCGATTCAGAACAAGAGGAAAGGCATGCTGACAAAGGGAGTCTGCCTGCTGCACGACAATGCAAGACCACACACGGCCAACGCCACGAAGGAACTGCTCGCCTCGTTTAAATGGGATGTCCTGAACCATCCCGCGCATTCCCCTGACCTAGCACCTTCAGATTACTATCTCTTTACCTCCCTGAAGCTGCACATGGGTGGAAAAAGGTTTTCAACCGACGAGGAGGTAAATGAGGAGGTGGAGAAGTGGACGAAGGGGTTGGCGGGAAACTACTTCGAGGAAGGCATCAAAAAGTTGATACCCCGCTTCACCACCTGCATTGAGAGGAATGGCGACTATGTCGAAAAATAGCTTACATATGTACTACAGTAACCACGTAATTTTTTTGTTTAAATAAAAAAAATTGTAACCTACAAAAATTCAGTACACTTACTTTCTGGATATGCCTCGTACATACAGAGTTAACCAAATTTTTATTTTTTGAGAAAAATAAAAATCTCTTTAAATAAGGGAAAATGAGGGATAAGTCATTTATCCAAATCTTTTTATTATGTACATTTTCCGATGGTTTATCATAAATTTAATTAGATAAATTTTTGGTGAACTATTTTTTAACTACTATTTCCTTTGAAATATTCAAAAAAATTACCACAACCATTTTTTTTTATATTTAAAAGAGAAATCGAAAACCACTTCAAACTATAAGAAACCTTCGAGTGTCAAAAACTTAAAAATAATCTCATCAACATTTATATTCTCACTGATATCTTTTCGAAATCGAACTCAACTGATATCTTTTTGAAATCGAACTCAACTGATATCTTTTCCAAATCGAACTCAACTGATATCTTTTCCAAATCGAACTCAACTGATATCTTTTCCAAATCGAAAACATAAATTTCGGGAAGATTTTGTATGAAACCAAATCGGATTGAATATTTTCAACGTTTATAATGGAAAAATATAAAATGAACTAATGAATAATCCGGGTTACACTATACACTTTAGTGGAAATAAATATTCCCTTTATGATCTAACCATGTTTTAACAACCTACATGTATTTGCCATAGCATAAATTTATCCTTCATTGGTTTTCTATATTTTTTGCTTCTGGGTTTCTTGTTTTTAAGTTTTACACATTCAGTGGGTACTGTACATCCCCATACCCCGCTTTATGGTGGGCACTGTACATCCCCATACCTCGCTTTACGGTGGGCACTGTACACCCATACCTCGCTTTACGGTGGGTGCTGTACACCCATACCTCGCCTTACGGTGGGCACTGTACACACACACCTCGCTTTACGGTGGGCACTGTACACCCATACCTCGCCTTACGGTGGGCACTGTACACCCATACCTCGCTTTACGGTGGGCACTGTGTCATAATTTAATGCATTTTTTCAGCCATTGTTTTCCCAAATTTTTGGCATCATTATGAAGATAGATAGGAATAAATTGCTTTTTCTATGCTTGATGCTTTTTTATTATGGTGACTACGCTGTAAGCGGTCGTGTGTCAAATGTAATTTAAACACTTGACGATAGTGGCCACCCTAGAAGGCTGATGACGATAAATCAAAGCTTTAATCGAAAATAATCAGCATTCTACAACACATGAGAGTGCTGAGATACTAAAAATATCAAAAACAGATTTACAGAATAAAGTTATATGTACTAGGTTAGTCAAAAAGTTTTGAAAGCGACATCTATGGAGCAGTAGAAAAACCAACATTTGTACGCCATTTTAATATTTCATCTTTCATAAGAACGTACTCAAAATTTCATTTCGATCTGTCAATTCATTCTTTGTTTACAAGCCATTTGAAGTTGACGTGTCAGTGTATTTTTTAACAATGGAAAAATCCGAATATCGTGCAGTGATTGAATTCTTTGTTTTGGAAGGTTTATCGGCTACTGAGATCCATGCAAAGATGGTGAAAGTATTAAAGGACTCTTCTCCTTCATTTCCAACCGTTCACCGATGGGTTTTGGAGTTTAAGCGTGGCCGTACAAGCGTTGAAGACGATCCACGCTCAGGCCGTCCAAAAAGTGCATCAACACCAGAAATCATAGCGAAAATACAGGATATGGTTTTGGAAGATCATCGATCAACTGCGGATGTGATAGCTGACACCATAGGCATCTCACATGGAACAACATGGCATATTTTGGCTGGAACAACATGGCAAGTTTTGGGTTTCAAAAAACTGTGTGCACAATGGGTGCTGCATTTGCTAACAATGCAACAAAAACACGTTCGAATGCGACTTTCTGAGCAACATTTGGAGCAATTTCGAAAGGATAAAAAGGATTTTCTGCGTCGATTCATCACTATGGATGAGACTTGGGACCATGATCCTGAATCAAAACAAGAGGCTAAGGAGTGGTGTGAACCAGGCACTTTGGCTCCGAAGCGAGTTCGTGTCCAGAAATCGGCCAAGAAGGTGTTAGCGTCAGTTTTTTGGGATGCAAAAGGAATTTTATTGATAGATTATCTCCAAACTGGTAAGACAATCAACTCTGATTATTATTGTGACCTTTTGGACCAGTTGGATGAAAAAAATTGTGAAAAAAGACCCGGTTTGCAGAAGAAAAAAATCATTTTTCATCAAGACAATGCACCTGCTCACACAGCTCAAAAAACCATCGCAAAAATCAGTGAATTGGGGTACGAATTATTGCAGCATCCACTCTATTCGCCAGATTTAGCTCCCTCTGACTTCTGGCTGTTCTCACACCTCAAAAAATTCCTTCGTGGAAAGCATTTTTCATCAAACGAAGAGGTTATAGCCGTCGTAGAGGAGTATTTTGCAGGCCTTCCAGAAAGTCACTTCCGTGATGGGACAACAAAGTTGGAAGATCGTTGGACCAAGTGTATTGATCTTATGGGAGACTATACTGAGCAATAAAAGTGATTTCCCCCCAAAAAAAATGTATTTTCATTTCCGCTTTCAAAACTTTTTGACTAACCTAGTAAACATAAAAAAAATTGTGTTCGAATTTGATCTAAAAATACACTATTACTTTCCAGACAACCTATTACAATAATATTTTTTATTGCATCAAATCAGATTGTTAGGTTGCCTTTTTATTGCATCAAATCAGATTGTTAGGCTGCCTTTTTATTGCATCAAATCAGATTGTTAGGCTGCCTTTTTATTGCATCAAATCAGATTGATAGGTTGCCTTTTTATTGCATCAAATCAGATTGTTAGGTTGCCTTTTTATTGCATCAAATCAGATTGTTAGGTTGCCTTTTTATTGCATCAAATCAGATTATTAGGTTGCCTTTTTATTGCATCAAATCAGATTGTTAGGTTGCCTTTTTATTGCATCAAATCAGATTGTTAGGTTGCCTTTTGGTGCACATTTTTAAATTTGGAAAAAACTGACACAACTTATGTTAACACCCAATACGTAAGAATTAAACACAAAATATTTTTTTTATTAATTTGAAATATCGAACAAAGATATTTCAATCTTGTATGAGAAAAGAATTCGAGCCACTTAAATGAACATTTTTTTCACTTCCACTATAATATTGTGTTTCATAATAAAAATAATTGAATTACAATTGTTTTTATTTTTTATATTTAAATATAATAACAACATCTTCATCTCAATGTTTCAACAACATGTTGCAAACAAATCAGTCATAGTACACAGTTCAGTATCAAATATTATCACAAGTCGTCCTCGCAACAAACTCTCAATTTAGGTAATACAAAGCAAAGCCCTCAGAAATAGTTGTTCAACATTTTAACAACATTTTACTTCAATTTATGTTTGAAAAGGAAATCAAATCACTTATCAAGTAACGAGTTACAATATTGAGGTGTCCACTTCTAAAATAGCACTGGTTCATTTTTCTAGATTGATAAATGTTTTTGAATGAATCACACATACATCGGTTTTTATCGGGGTATTTTGTACTATACTCAAGAAAATGTAGCATGGTCCCTGTGACGTTTGAAATGCCACGTCTCAAAGGGATGGGGTAAAAACGTTTTTTTTTACAAATTAAATAGTTTTTTCATAAATTGAATTTTTTTTTTTCTCTAAACTGACATTTTAATTCCTAATTTTCATTATACTGATTTTCTAATGTATTGTATGATTTGTATCTATCTTTAAATAGGCCAAGATCCACTATGAATTATTACGAACATTTAATTTTATGTATAAAAAAAATCCAATTATCGTAAACCCCATCCCTAGCCAATGCAGACTAACATAGTGACTTTATACAAGAGTCGCCAAATATTATTTGTTTTTAACAAATTGACGTATTTTTGTTAATTTGTAACAAAATGTATTAATTTGTCATTATTGTTGGTTTTATGTAATGTATTTACTTAAATAACTTGCTATTTATTAGAATTGAGGTTTATATTAAAGTTGATAAAATAATTAAAATTACTGAACGTCGTTACAAGGTTGTAACGGGGCAAATTTGTGAAACGTCACAGGGACCATGCTACATTTTCTTTAGTATAAATATACAGTTAAAGCTTTACTTTAACAAAAATTAGTATCAATAATATAAATAAAAAATATTGAAGAGTTTACTGCAATTCAAATGTGACAACTTGTCAATTGGCATTATTCTAGTCTTCAGTTGGTAAATATAACTCGGAGTTCACTTAATATATAATTTTTTACTCGTATCTACCCACAAACTTATTCAATCATATTTCACAAGAGTTTTGTCGAATATCTCTTTTTTCGTCACATATCTAACATGAGTTTAATCACTTATCTCATATCAAAGATTTGGTCACTTATCCCATAAACTTTCATCAACTAAACTAATTTCACAGAAACCTCCTGTTCCGTCTTCTCTCGGGCGAGGAGAGGTACGAAGGATCTCCGTAGACCGTGCTGTCACTTCCCAGGTTGGCCGGACTCGACGGCGGAGTGGACGGCTGCAGCATCGGAGATACGGATGAGAGTGGAGAGCGAGAATGATAATTCATACTCCGGATGGTCGATGAGAGATCATTGAACGGTCTCGGTGAACCTACAAAACAATCAACAATTTTTATTAATATTTATGATTCTTATCTTGTATGGTAGAAACACATGTTGCGGAGATAAATGTAATGAGTTGAATTAGAAAGTAATTTATTGTTTAATATTTTAATACGGAATCCACAAAGTTTAAGTCAATATATTAAATAAAAAATATATGTTTGTTACATAATCATTACTAATCTTGCTCATGAGATCTTTTCTGCATGAGATCTTTTTCTTTCATCCTTCAAGATGCGATTGACTTTAGGAATTTTGCGATCGGTCCAAGATAGATTTTAAGTTGGAAAAAGAACTCTGTATTGACGAAGGGGTTAACCTGTTAAAAGGATACCTGTGTTGATGAAGGGATTAACCTGTTAAAAGGATACCTGTGTTGATGAAGGGGTTAAGAAATATTTAACAATAAATTACTTTATTTCACTAATTACATAAATATCCAATACACATGTTTGTACAGTACCCGGCGGTAAATAATACACATCGGGCTTAAGAAAGAGACTGTCGGCCATAATCAGCTAACTTCGGCTTTGTAGACTGTCGACCGACTATGGTCGACTTATCGCCGGGTACTGTTAAATTCTGAATAATTGTTGACAATGTCAGACTTTCCCATCACGACATACATATTTCCCCTTTTCAATATCTATACATCTTTTCATACAACTCCTACGATTTCTCTTACTTTACATTTCCTTCTCTCAAAATATCATTCACTTGATCCAAAAATACATTCATTGGTCTTCCTCTATCCTCTACCCCACCCTCCACTCATTATTTCCACTGTATAAAAAAATCAGAGTGGTCTTCTTCATCTTATTCAACACATCAGCCTTAAGTTCACATTCTTCTCTAATCACTTCATTCTGTATTCTGTCATACATTGTCACCCCGTGTATTCTTCTCAGTACATACATTTCTACAGCTCGGCTCAGTCAGGTTTATATTTAAGCACTGGAACCAATCACCCGCCTAAACAAAGGGATTACTACATATGAAAAATGATTACCTTGGACAGGAATATGCCTGGCTTTCAGAACTGGGCTGATGTAGCTGTTGTACACTAAAATGAAGACATAGAACATTATTTATAAATTATTAACAATAAATACAAAATATTCTGTTTTGACTTTGACAAATATAAAGTTGCAAAATAAACCAATTCATACATAAAATAAATTAATATGTTCACACGATAAACTAATACATTACCACAACAAACTCATATACTCACACGATAAACCAACCCTTTCATATAAATAAACCCATACATTTGCAAAATAAACCAATATAGTCGTAAAATAAACTGATACCACTGCATAATCAACCAACACAAAATAAACCAATAGATTAACACTGTAAACCAATATGTTCACAGAATATACCAATTCACGCACATAATATATCCACAATAAAAAAACACATTACCACAACCATCTCATACGCTCACACGATAAACCAACAAATTCATACAATAAACTCATACACATGCAAGATAAACTAGCACAAAAACTCGTAAGATAAACAAATAAATTTGCACAATAAACCTTAGATTAACACTAAACCGATACGCTCATGGGATAAACTAATACATACACATAATAAACCAATTTCACACAATAAACTAATACATAACCCATTATACTCACACGTTAAACTAATACACTTGCAAGATAACCTAATAATTTGTACCTTCACACAATAAATAGATTAACACTAAACCAATACGCTCACAGAATAAACCAATATGTGCACAAGCTTCATTCACCTACAAGATGGACTGAAAATCTTCCTCAATAGTGTGGGTTTTTGAATTACTACAGAATCCTCTTAACACGTTCACTGCGTATAAAATACTTAATGTCATACAGAGATGCTGAATATTCGTGAATTTTTGAAAACCCATAACTTTGTTAAAAATCTAATTCTACTTTCTATTGAAACATCATATACAAGTGTATTCCTTCGTGTCTTCAAAACACATGAAACCGGCGACGAATCCTTATCGGGAGACGTTTATGAGTGCACTTAACATTCAAGGATTCCCGTGTCCATACAAAATATTTGTATGGACACGGGAGCCGTGTTCGACGCAGTGAACGTGTTAATGGACTACTGATTCAGAGAACAAAATCCATCAAAGATTTTAGGGAATTAATTTAACAGTAGGATCTCATTTGGTCCTCACATTGTGTGAATTATATGGTATTGGGATTTGTTGTATGAGTTTCTAAGTCATTTATAATGGGAGAGTTTCTCAGATCCATTTACAATGTGCTGGTACGCAGCAAGTTAAAATGAGGAGTCCGCAGGAGACGGTGGTGGAGAAAGTCCTAAAGAAATGTTTGTACTCTGCGAAATTTCCCCTAACCATGTTGGGATACTATTTTGTATTTGTAGGCGTAATTAGGGATCTGAAGTTCTCTTCATATATCTTGGGATTGCTCGCAAGAGCAACATCAAATTCGACTCTATTAGAAAAGATAGTTTTAAGTTTCTATCAGCTGTTTGAAATGTAGAAACATCGATCTGTCTCAATACTTTGTTTAGCGGGCTGTCCCATTTAAATAGGGTAGCTCTGGTATTGACATCTTCAACATTTCGGAAAATGTTTTTAAAGAAGGCATATTGAACATTCTGAGTAATGGGAATTAGTTGTTCAGGTAATTATATAATTAGGTTTTGCCTGTACTGTAAAAGTTCGTTAATTTGGAATTCAGGGGACCGAATTTCACGAAAAAATTAATATTACGAATTACACGATCACTAAAAAGAAATTTGAATTTGCATTACACTTTCCAACGACTGAAAATTTCGAATAATTAGAATTCATAAATACGAGGCGTATCCAGAAAGTAAGTGTACTGAGGCTCTCACGACCAGATGGATTTTGTTTTCGGCATGTTGACTACACTTTCGTGTAGCCTGACCCTTTCCCTCCGCAATGAGACCGGTTCGAGGTCAGTACGTTGAGAAGTGTCGACGCGACAACACGTTTCGTGAAAAATGTCAAACCAATCTCCCGCCAAGTGCGAAATACGTGGCGTCATCCGTTATCTCGTTTGGAAGGGAAAACCTCCGGTTGAGGTTTATAATGAGGTGAAAACTGCATATGGTGATAAAGCTATGAATCTTACGAGTGTGTACAAGTGGTGTAAGCTATTTTTCGACCTAGTCGCCATTCCTCTCAATGCAAGTGGTGAAGTGGGGTATCGACTTTTTGATGCCTTCCTCGAAGTAGTTTCCCGCCAACACCTCCGTCCACTTCTCCGGCTCCTCCTTTACCTCCTCGTTGGTTGAAAACCTTTTTCCACCCATGTGCAGCTTCAAGGAGGTAAACAGATAGTAATCTGAAGGTGCTAGGTCAGGGGAATGCGCGGGATGGTTCAGGACATCCCATTTAAACGAGGCGAGCAGTTCCTTCGTGGCGTTGGCCGTTTGTGGTCTGGCATTGTTGTGCAGCAGGCTGACTCCCTTTGTCAGCATGCCTCTCCTCTTGTTCTGAATCGCCCTCCAAAATTTTTTAGAGTCTCACAGTATCTTGCAGAGTTGATGGTCTCCCCTTGAGGCATACATTCAATTAAAATTATGCCTTGACAGTCCCAAAACACGGATGCCATGATTTTCTTGGCTGAAATTGTGGTTTTGAACTTTTCTGATCATCATGCACAGACGTACGACCGTTTTTAAACTCGCGACACCACTTGTACACACTCGTAAGATTCATAGCTTTATCACCATATGCAGTTTTCACCTCATTATAAACCTCAACCGGAGGTTTTCCCTTCCAAACGAGATAACGGATGACGCCACGTATTTCGCACTTGGCGGGAGATTCGATTGACATTTTTCACAAAACGTGTTGTCGCGTCGACACTTCTCAACGTACTGACCTCGAACCGGTTTCGTTGCGGAGGGGAAGGGTCAGGCTATACGGAAGTGAAGCCAATATGTCGAAAATAAAATCCATCTGGTCGTGAGAGCCTCAGTACACTTACTTTCTGGATACACCTCGTACATTACGAAATATATAGTTTTTCGATTTAACAGTAGAATTTATTACGAAAAGTTGATTTCGAGTCCTATAAAATGGCAAAGAATACAAATTACGAATTATCGTTCTAATTAATGGACTTTTACTGTATATAAATCTGATTTGGTATACATCTGATTACGTTTATGCCACAGAGGAAGTGGATTGTACATTGAATGTAAACTAATAAAAGTGAATGTTTACATACACTAAAATAAACAGTGAATGTAGAAGAACTGGGTCGTATGAAAATAATAAATCCATAATCACTAGTGATTGCATAACCTGTATTTAAAACAAATATTGTTTTTTTTTAAATAAACTTACCCCACATAGTTATCATGGCGCAGGCAACAGTAAAAACCAGGGTAACGAGGATCACTACATTGTCCTCCAAGAGTCTCAGCAAGGAAGAGGAGCCGCCCCCGGGGCACACGGCCCCCATCAGGGAGCTGCTGGAGCCAAAGCTCACCGACACCTGCAAAACAACAGATAGGAATTAGAATCTCCATAGAAATTAAAGAAAATCGACGATGGAATGATCTGATAAACGGTTCTACCATTAAGTACTTAGTAAAATGATTCCAGGATTGCTCTGGATAGTGAATTCATAAAAAAAAAATAGTTATACCATCGAAATCACCACTGTCAATAAAGAAAAAATAATGTGACAATATGTTAAATTAACTCACCTCAACATCTTGATGTGTGAGCCTTGATAGCACTCTGAGGTGTGTCCTCAAAGTGCCCGCAGATCCCTTGGTGCCGGTCACAACATAGCGGGACACGGCCTCTGATACTCTCTCGGGACCTTGCACCAACAATGGGACCTCGCTTCCCACCTCCACCTGCAATCAGATATTTGGTTTATATTTGACCTTTGTCATACTCACGTCAGCATATGCTGGAATGAGCTACCCTTCCCCTTGAAAGAGCGGATAAATTCCTACTTTTAACTGTCATTCGATACTAGAAATACTAAGTTTATATGTTCCCGATAAATATAGCGGTGCAAAGAATCTCCCTCTGCTATACATACTAACTTACAGAACAAATATGGCTAAACACTCAGTCGCTCGTGGTATAGAGATAATGAAACAACTGAGTGACACTATGGATATATTCTCAGCACTGGCTAACAGTATGAAAATAATCCTGGCTGATAGTCTTCCCAAAAGAGACCTATCTGCTATCATAATCGCTGGGACTTACAGTCGAGCATTCTCTCGCCATTTCAACTTCAATTCAGTTGGAAAGCAAAGCCGTGCTGTGGAGTTTTTGTTTCTCTCTTTTTTTTCTCCTCTTTAATCACCCTAGTGCCAATTACATGTCAAATACAGCTAACCCGTATCCCGTATGCACCAGCAAACAATAGCGGTCATAAAAATACCTAACTTGTATTTCGTCCGCCACATGTACAAACAGCCTCCAAAAATCTTCTCATCAGTTCGTACCTAGACTGCATTGCCTTTGTATCTTGTCAAGTTTTTTCCCCCGTTTTTATGTATATTTATTGCGCCAACTACTTGCCATATTTCTAATCAAATCCTCTTAATTTAATTATATAGGGTCTTTCAAATTTAGCACTTTTTTAATTCTTGGATAAAATACAGATGGCGTCGCGAACTTGCCTTGGTCTTGTGACACTTGAGAAGTGTAATGTATGGCATTTATAAAAATGGAGTCGTATACAATACGACAACGCCTTCAAATTGTTAAATTATTTTATGAAAATGGGCGTTCAGTGAAAAATGTTTTTAGAAAATATTTACGGGTTGCGTAATCGTCCACCTGAAAGCACTATCAATCGAATTGTTAAACAATTTCAAGGAACTGGTTCGGTGGAAGATAAAAGAGAAAGATATAGCCGTAGCGGTCGTTCACAAGATCATATTGATTTGGTCCAGAATCGTGAAAGTGTTGCTGAAGACCCAGAAATGTCCATTAGTTGACGTTCGCAACAAGTTGGACTCGGTGAATCCACAGCATGGCGTATTTTACGAAAAGATTTAGCTCTGAAGGCACATAAGGTTCAAATAACACAGGAACTAAAGCCATTGGATCATGCAAAACGTCGTGTATTTGTCAATTGGGTCAAAGAACAACCAGATGAATTAAAAAAAGCGCTTAATTTGAAAGACCCTATATTTATATAAATATCTGTTTATTTAGTGTTTGTATCGCATATTTTATTTTTCTTTATTTTGTATCATTGAAGTTTTTATTAGACATTGTTTGGTTATCGATATTTTATCGAGTGTTTATATCAGAGTGGAAGAGGAGATGCAGAGCTTTCCTGCTAACCAATCCCCAGGATTGAAACTGAAGAAGAAAATATCGGACATTTTTGGAGTAAAATCTTTTATATGTATGCAAAAAAGTTAGGAAAGAGACGAGGTATTATTGTCAAGGTAGTAAAGTAGGTCATTGTTTGGATGCTTTAAAATTTATACGAAAAGAGTCTTGTGAAAAATATGTAAAAAAAAAACTGACAAGCATGATAGAAATTATTACATAAAATTAACTAAAAACATTTTATTTTTACATACTTTTGTGAAATCTACTTTTTCCACATGAAGTTAACTTTGCATTACGTCTCTGTTACATAGTATTTTCCAGAATGCAACCACTACACAAATTAAGCGATGACAATATGTAAACAAACCTTAATCTGTTCCAACACTTCCAGAGAACCCATGACCTCCAGATGCGCGGCGAGGGCAGGCGGCGGTGATAGATGCAGTACAGGGGTGAGTAGTCTTGCTGCCCTCAGAGGACGTGCACCTATGATGGCGGGAGACAGGGCACCCGTCCGCGCCACGATGGACAGCTTGCTGGCTGTAGAACCATTGGACAGGGCCTCAGGGTCGGAAACTGACTCCGGAGACCAGGTCACACGACAACCGTACTTTCCTGCAAACCAAAGTTCTTATATAAGTCATACAAAGAGAAAAGGAGTATTTTCAGGCCTTCCCTAGCAACACTCAGAGAACAATTGATACTTAAGGACACTGTATCCAGTATGTCAAAGCTAGCATAGGAAAAATAAAGCTAGACTGCGCTATCTAGCACACTTATATTGCATGAAGGGCACCGACCCTACAAAAAAGACTCTTCAGCAATCCGATGGGATGGAAAAGAGTAGGAAGACCAAAGTCAAAAAGATTAGAGTGTGTTGTACTGTCGCACTCTAGGTGCAACTGAAGGAAGGGTGCTACTGAGAGAAAAGCGGTATAACATCCTGGAGGCAGCCAGGATCTATCTATCATGAGTTGTAATGCATTGAATCGCATTACGTTCTCATTTAATACAATATAACTTAACAGGTTTATTGGCATATGGCAATATCTTCAAATCAACCAGAAAGGCGTTAAAAAGGGCTTAAGTGAAAACAAACTTGAACTTTTTTTTTATTTAATCTTTGTAGCTACACGGCAAACGAGGCAGCGGAAGACTACGTTTCTTAGTAAAAGAACTCGAGGTAGTGGTTTGGGTGCAGTTCTACTGTGTTGTTCCACGCTGCAGTTAACAAGATAAATATTGCCATGATGGTGGTCAACTTCCAATAGGAGACAACACCTTGAAAAAAAATATAACAATGAATCTAGTACAGACAAATGCTTCATATTGGGGAAAACCATAAAATGTGATAATGCAATTCTGGGTAACATTATTAAAATGTTAGTACATAACATACCCTTTTGGGGTAGGCAGAGGGGAGAACACCAGACTTTCATAACGCAACATACATCTATCACCTTGTAGGGAATACCTACGTCCCTAAATAAATTGTCAAACATACAGGGTCAACGACCGATGAATCAACCTCTGGACATCTACAATTGTCACATGCCAGAAACGTCAACAATGTGTACTCGCAAATATTATTTACGCGGCATGCCACGGTAGAGGGAGAGCGCATCGCTTTGTCTCGCCGTTTCGGCAAATAAATATCCTACCCGCTATACTGGGGCACGCGCAGGAGTGAGACAAAGTATATATCGCGGGCGCATTCACGCACAACTATAAAATACCTACTTGTAGACAAATAAACATTATTATTCACTCGACCATTCATTGATTATTTACTCTCACTTTTATCCGCATTCCTGAGCTTTGTATTTATTTTAAATACAAGACAAATCAAAATCATCACGACGTATCAAGTTAAGCATCACGCTAAAACCTTTTCTACATCCATACAGCTCCTACAATTTCTGACTTTTACATTTCCTTCTTTCAAAATGTCATGCACTTGACCCAGCCATACTATCCTTGGTCTTCCTCTATAATGTCGAGCTAGACTCAACATTATACGATGCAATTTGTAAAATTATTTAAAATTATTAAATCTGATTTTTTTTCTTTCAAATACTTTGTAAAAGGGATTGAATTTGTCATACAGATTTTCTACGCAGTTTTAAATTGTTATTATTATTATTATTGTATTAGGTGTTAACATAAATTGTGTCCGTTTTTTTCCAAATTTAAAAATGACCACCAAAATTAACACAAAATGTAAAGGTTATACGTCATTCGAAAGAAAATCTTCTGCTCTACAAGATATTGTGTTTGCTTTTACGTTACATATATTATTATTTTATTTGATTACAAGCCTTTAAAATGGAATGTCAAGTAGACGAAAGTGAGCATTTTCGACACCCCCTTCTGTTCGCGTTCAATTGAGGGAATAAAGCTGCCAAAGCTACGGTGAAGATGCTATGAAAGAAAGGACAGCTCGTCGATGGTTTTTGCGTTTCAAAGACGGTAATTTCGACCTGAAAGACATGGAGCGTTCCGGACGACCAGTGGAGTTCGATGAGGACCGCTTAAACCATATTATCCATGAAGATCCCCTTCAAACCACCGTAGAATTGGCTGAGCAGATTACTTGTAGTCACATGACTGTATACCGCCATCTTAAATCAATGGGAAAAGTTCAGAAGTTCAGCGCTTGGGTTCCACATGTTTTGAGTGAAAACAACAAAAATCAACATTCGACAATTTCTGCTGGTTTGCTTGTGCGTCATCGAGCTATGCATGGCCACAAGCAAAGGTCCCTTTACCGCATCATTACTGGTGATGAAAAATGGTGCCTTTATGTAAATATGAAGAAACGGAAAGAATGGGTGAGTTATGGTCAACAAGCAACGCCCAGAGCGAAACAAGGTTTGGATCCGCGCAAAACGATGATTTGCATCTAGTTGGATTGGCAAGGCGTCATCCACTACGAGATACTTGAACGCAATCAGACAGTCAACGCGGAGCTATACATTCTGCAAATGCAGCGGCTCAACACTAAAATTCAACAAAAAAGTCCGGATCGGCAATATGGCGTTATTCTACAACACGATAATGCCCGCCCTCATATCGCCAACATAACGAAAAATGCCATTCTCGATTCTCCAGACCTCGCGCCGTCGGATTACCACCTTTTTCGGTCGCTTTCGAACAATTTGCGCTGTGTTTCCTTCAATAATGACGTTGAATTGCGGACATGGTTGGACGAATTCCTCGAGTCAAGACCGGATGGTTTTTATAGCACAGGCATTGAAAAACTTGTATATTATTGACTAATTTGTTGTAAAATAATGAAGGAGAATACATTATTGACTAATTTGATGTAATTTTTTTTGTTGTCTACTCTTTGTCTCTTCATTTAGAAAAAAACAGACACCCAATATTAGGACCAACAGTCATTAACAATAGACATAGCGGTCTTTCAGGAATTCAAGGTCCAAGGGATACTTTTATAATGTTTGCAGGTAGTTGGCCATATGGTTCAAGTACCTATACTACTATTATCAGTAGTGAAGGGCCTGTCTGTGTCCTCGAAAAGAAGTGCGGTACGTCTTGGAAAAAAATATTCAGTGTATTTTCGTATTTTGTTTACATAAATACGTCTCAGTGTTCAAATTATTTTCATAATAATAATTTAACTCTTACATTGTTTTATTTGTTTTACGTGCTAAATAATATAAAACTAAAAATGCTACGAATGAAAAGAAAGATCAGTAACCAATGAGTATGAAAGTAGTGATGATGAATATATAGATTTTACCAAAACATGAGCCACAGTTTTCAGTTCCTTCTCAAACCGAGACCGATTCTGATGAAGAAATTATTTTAAGAGTTAGGAGACTTATCCAGTGACACGAACACCAGTGACACGAACACCAGTGACACGAACGTCAGTGACATGAACACCATTGACACGAACACCAGTGACACGAACGCCAGTGACATGAACAACAGTGACACGAACACCAGTGACATGAACAACAGTGACACGAACACCAGTGACACGAACACCAGTGACACGAACACCAGTGACACGAACACCAGTGACACGTAACAAAGCGATGATGAGGATATGGATAGTACCGAGCAATCTACTTCTACTAGTCAGTATGTCAGAAATGATGAAACATTATGGACAAGCATCACTGAGAACGACAATTATCTTCATGTCACAAAACTTCTCAGTTGGTGAAAATGTGAATTCATACATTTTATTCAATGAATATGCTACGAAGGAAAATATGCGAAAAATTTAGAAACAAATTATTGACGAGTCTAATCGGAGACATTCGTGCACCGATACAAAAACTGGTCAGATTATCCACAGATTATACTATCCGGCGTTTGGATGGGAAGTCATTTTATTTTTCCCATAAAAAACACAAGGACTGTACGGTGTGTTCCCGTCAGAAGGTCAAAAACTACATTCTATTGTGGTAGGAAGCCCGGCCTTCATCCAGGAGAATGTTTTAAAAAGTACCATAGTTTCAAAAATTATAAATAATTCTGGTAAATAAATTTGTTGAATATATACATTTATATTTATTTACTGCCTTACTACTTAATATAAACAAACAAAAAATACGCACTCTACACTGTTCCAATACAACACTTTATTGAGACCCTTTTTTTGTGCAACACAACACTTTATTGAGACCCCTTTTGAGTTGGTGGTAGGTAAAAAATAATAATTAAGGAGTGCAAAAGATTAAGGACTATCATCTTAGCAGATTTTGATACTGTCCGGTTCGAGCATATATATTTTAGCGCACCATTGACTTTGTTTCCTATCGCTACACATCGCTATATATTCTTTTTCTTCCGTTATAACTCTTCCATCATCTGAGAAAATACTACCTTAACAGCAGAATTCTTCAACTTGCTCTAACCTTTTATTGATCTCCCATACATTGCATTACTTTTCCTTTCACACTTTTCTATCACCATTACTTTGAATTTTGCGACATTCTCAGATCTTTCTCTTTACATCTGTAGGGTACCCACGACCCTAAAATATTGTCAACATGCAGGGTCAACGACCAATGAATCAACCTCTGGATATGTACAATTGTCACATGCCAGAACGTCAACACTGTTTACACGCAAATAATATTTACATCGCATTCCAAGGTAGAAAGAGAACATATCACGCCGTCTCGCCGTTTCGACAATAAATATCCTACCCACTGTATTATCCGCAGCGCTTGCGACCACCTCAACACGCGCAGAAGTGAGATCGAGATATACCTCGGACGCATTCACGCGTCCCGTTCTGAAAGTCTATATATACCTACTTATCGTTGAATAAGGGGCACTTGTTATTATTCGCTTGACCATTCATTTCTGTTTATTATTTATCGACTATTCACTCTCACTTTTATCGCATTCCTGAATCGACGTATTTTATTTTAAATACAAACAAATCAAAATCATCACGATGTATCAAATTAAGCATCCCGCTAAATTGATGATCCCGAACAAAAAGGAACACAGAATTCGACTAAAGCGAATACAGAGATGTTAACAACATCATTATCAGCACGTCCTACTAGGACACACGCTAAACATCTCTCTTATCAAACAATTTACTTATCAAACTCTGCAGTTCATATTCACTCTCCAACACTACCATGTTATCTGCATATAGCAATACACGTACGTTCCCATTCAACAGTTGTATTCCAGTAATTGATCACTGTAGCTCCTTTACCCATGAATATATGTAAATATTGAACAACCGGGGTGAAATAATGCATCCTTGCATATTAATAAAAGACAAATGAGATATTACGCACCTACTGTAACGTCCAGTACGGGCTCCACAGAGACATGCAGTAAGGGCAGGCTGTCAGAGTGCTGCTTGAGCTCACAGGAGAAGGGGAAAGAGCTCATCTCTTCCAGCAAGCACTCTTTGTCAATGGATAGCTAGTAATAAAACACACACACATAAAATGAGTTGAAATGATAACACATTGAATGGAGATAGACTCCTGAGACAGAGCATAGCTGGAGTTACTGAAAAGATGGAAACATGTGATGCCAACAATGGAAGATTTATTGATCATCTGCTCATCCTGTGAAAGAATGATAACTGTATTGTTATCATTCTGTTCCCTTCACTTCCAAGTTTAATTTACAATGGTAATGATTTATATCAGATGCAAAATTTACCACGTTAGTGAGTTTGTCATGTTCGTCATGGTTTGCCAGCACCAGGTGGGCGGTGTAGGGCTTCTCGTCAGTAAAGATGTGCTCCTTGTCACCCTCCAGGAAATACAACTGCAAACACACAAATTTACATTACATTAACAAATGAGGACTCCGTGGGATATTTATATTTACAAAAATATACTTTATGTAGGATGTTTATATTTGTATGCAGTTGAGTAGCCCTGCATCAACATGTATGAAGGTTTTAATTCTGCAAAGCAACTTGCATCTCGTTCTACTAATGAGGCCATGTGTTTTCTATATCTCAATATCTATCCATAAAATTCCCACAAAAGTCTCAAAAAATCCAATATTTGTTCTATGTATGCGTTATTCCACTAAAAACAAATCTGAGTTCTTTACCTCTATAAAATAAGTCTTGGACAATAACGTAAGTCTGCTTGGTGAAGTTTGGTAATATTTTGTGGTATACATACATAACATATATTGAACTTAAATATACATATAATTATTAAATAATTTTAAAACAATGACTGTAATTTATTATTACTACTGCTTTTTGTATCTTCATGTTAGTTTAAGATAAAGTAATAGGTAAAGCGGAAAGTAATGACAATTTTTATTAGGCGTCACGTTGAAACCAGTTTGCCACCAGTTACCGTTGGGTTAACACGTCGTGGTTGGTATCGTTTTGAAGCTCGATTAATATCCTTTCTGTTTTGATGTTTTTTTTGGTTTTGGTCCAAAGTACAAAACTGCAAAAGCCAGAGATTGAAGAGACAAATTTGCGGTATTTTATGCTGTTTTAATTCGATAAAGGATTGAAGTCAAAATAAGCTACCCAGACCATCTGCGATATTTATAGAGACATCTTGAATCCTCGGAAGTGCCAAAGATGGTTTCAAAAAATTGAAAGTTGTGAAAGGGAATCGAAGGACAAACCAAAAATAGGAAGACCTCTTAAAATCGACGATGACACTTTAAATTCATTAGTGAGGTCCGATCCGCGTAAAACCATCAAGGAATTGTCACAAGATATCGGTTGTCCATGAACAACAGTGAAGAACTATTTGAAAAGGCTCGGAAAACAAAATAGACAAGGAAATTGGGAGCCGCACGAACTTTCTTCAACGGCCATGGAACAACGAATAACAATCTGTTCATCTTCACTCTTCAGATATGAAACTGATCCATTTCTTAGAAAATTTATTACTGGGGATGAGAAGTGGGTCCTTTACACCAATCCGAGGAGAAAAAAAAAACAAAAAACGTTGGTTTTCGACAAACCAGGTAGCTGTGTCTACCCCTCAGCCGATATTGACTCTTGGATATTTTGGAAGTTGGATATTTTGGAAGTTATTCATTATAAATTACTAAAATCTGGTCAGACTGTTACAGCAGATGTGTATTGTGCCCAAATCGAAAGATTAAAGGCAGAACTGCTTAAAAAATGATCAGTTTTAGGAAAGAATCAGAGAAGAATTCTACAACATGATAATGTAAGACCACACGCAGCAAGGATTACGCAGGACAAAATAAGAGAGCTAGATTTAGAAGTTCTGCAGCATCCACCATATTCACCTGATATTGCACCTTTGGACTACCGTCTTTTTAGGTCGATGGAACATTCCCTTCGAGACAAAAAATCTACGAATTTCGAACTAGTCCAAAATCACTTGGAGTCATATTTTACCGAAAAACCGCCAGAATTATACGAATAAGGTATTAAAAAACTGCCTATTCTGTGGAGGAAGATCATCGGTAACAACGGTAATTATTTAACGGAATAATATTGTACAGTTTTTGTTTAAATCCATTTTTTGTCGCATCAAAAAAAATTGTCATTACTTTCCGCTTTACCTATTACTTGTATAACCTGTCTCATGTTCATTTGTATATAAAGACACTGTTGTGTCGTTAATTAAATAAATAAATAAAGAAATCCTTTATGTGGAATATTTATAAAGAGATACTTTATGTGGGATATTTATAAAGAGATACTTTATGTGGAATATTTATAAAGAGATACTTTATGTGGGATATTTATAAAGAGATACTTTATGTATGTGGAATATTATTAAGAGATACTTTATGTGAGATATTTATAAAGAGATACTTTATGTATGTGGAATATTATAAAGAGATACTTTATGTGAGATATTTATAAAGAGATACTTCATGTGGGATATTTATAAAGAGATACTTTACGTGGGATATTTATAAAGAGATACTTTATGTGGAATATTTATAAAGAGATACTTTATGTGGAATATTTATAAATAGATACTTTATGTGGAATATTTATAAAGAGATACTTTATGTGGAATATTTATAAAGAGATACTTTATGTGGAATATTTATAAAGAGATACTTTATGTGGGATATTTATAAGGAGATACTTTATGTTGGATACTCGTATTTATATTTATAAAGAGGCACCTCACCACCGTAACTCTTTAATATTCAGCTCTACTCAATTGGTTATAAAGCCCAAGATTTGTCTTAACGACACTGTTGTGTCGTTAATTAAATAAATAAAGAAAGAAATCCTTTATGTGGAATATTTATAAAGAGATACTTTATGTGGGATATTTATAAAGAGATACTTTATGTGGAATATTTATAAAGAGATACTTTATGTGGGATATTTATAAAGAGATACTTTATGTATGTGGTATATTATAAAGAGATACTTTATCTGAGATATTTATAAAGAGATACTTTATGTGGGATATTTATAAAGAGATACTTTATGTGGGATATTTATAAAGAGATACTTTATGTGGAATATTTATAAAGAGATACTTTATGTGGAATATTTATAAATAGATACTTTATGTGGAATATTTATAAAGAGATACTTTATGTGAGATATTTATAAAGAGATACTTTATGTGGGATATTTATAAAGAGATACTTTATGTGGGATATTTATAAAGAGATACTTTATGTGGGATATTTATAAAGAGATACTTTATGTGGGATATTTATAAGGAGATACTTTATGTTGGATACTCGTATTTATATTTATAAAGAGGCACCTCACCTCCGTAGCTCTTTAATATTCAGCTCTACTCAATTGGTTATAAAGCCCAAGATTTGTCTTAACGTTAAATAAAAATATTAAGCTATCGTTTAAAAAATATAGCTAATTGAAGAAAAAATTTATATTATTAATTGATTTGGTATTTTCGTTGCCAACTTCATTCCAAGATGACGTTGGGATAAAATTTTCGTAGCCAACTTCATTCCAAGATATCAGGATATTTTCATTGCTTACTTCATTCCAAGATGACAGGATAAAATTTTCGTTGCTATTATCATTCCAAGATGTCATTAGGACAGAATTTTTATTGCAAACTTCATTCCAAGATGGCGTTAGGATAAAATTTTCGTTACTAACTTCATTCCAAGATGTCGTTAAGATAATATTTTCGTTGCTAACTTCATTCAAAGATGTCATTAACATAAAATTTTCATTGCTTACTTCATTCCAAGATGGCGTTAGGATAAAATTTTCATTACTAACTTCATTCCAAGATGTCGTTAAGATAATATTTTCGTTGCTAACTTCATTCAAAGATGTCATTAAGATAAAATTTTCATCACTAACTTCATTCCAAAATGTAATTATTTTTTTCATTATACAAAATTAAAATTTGAATTTTAAAAACTTCGTTTTTATCAACAGAATCAGGTAATTATAAAAAAATTATACCTTATCAGCATGCCTTGTGAGCACTGGGGCATTGGCTCTGAGCGTAGAGCCCCCCGCAGAGAGATAGATGTGTGAGGGAGCCGGCCTGTCAGCCAGTACCTGCACCAGCCCATTGGAAGTGACGCGCAGGGCCAGCTGGTCTGAGCTGCCCCACCCTGCTGAGGGAACACCGCTCCGAGCGCACCACATGTCTCCCACAGTCGCCGTCATCTGAAAGGTGCGTAATAACAGTCACAGACAGATAGAGTTGAAAGGAGACTCCACTACGAGAGCGCAAAACATCCTCGACAGATATTATTATTAAACAAGATCCCTGTGGAATCGCAAGGGCGCGAAGAGAAACATACATACCATCATGCGATTACAAAGTGCCAGACTTTTCTATCTTGACAGATATCTTCCGCCTCATCCACATTCTAACTTTCTATCTTTCCTTCTTTCTAAATATCATTCACTTGATCCAACTTTAGGAACAGGTTGTTCCTTAAAGGAGAGATGATGAGGATGATTGTTGATAAATAAAACTCATTCGAAATCGGAATATGCAAAGAGGTATTTTATTGATAAACGTCGGTATTTATAATATTTGGAATGTGTGCGCAAGTGCGCAAGAGATATATCGCTGTCTCGTCTTTGCCTTACAATATGTTTATTGTCGTCAAGTAGGGTATTCGTTGTTTTGACTGACAGCGCGGAAGATATGTTGCTCTCTCCTTTCCTCATGGAATGCGGTCTCCGCTAGTAGTGAGTTGAATGACCGACCGTGTGAACTTTGCCCATTGTCTGTTTCGCATTGTGAAGCATGCGAGTTTGATGACCGGGCGGGCAAAGGTCGCCTCGAGGGTTCAGTGACCACACATATAGTCACTACACAACCATAATTTCCATGGTATTCTATCACATCGTTCCACTCACATTTGCACTACATATTTGTTTTGTTAGGAGAATACAATCTCTATATTTTTCAGTTATTTGTAAGTGGTAAATATTTGCAAATAAAACTCCATGATAACGACTTCTGTGACCTAGTTGATAAGACATTCGTCTTCCAAACCAGAGGTTACAGGTACAATTCCCGTTCAGTTCAGTTCAGTTCGGTTCGATCCCACCACCACCCATGCTATTAAAGGAGACAAAATAAATCCTCATCCAGCGCGATCTACACTAGGAGATACAAAATCTTCTCTATTTTCTTTATGAGCGATGTCACGTAGTCACGAAAAAGGAACTGCCCAAAGGGACTCCTTCTCCGGCGGCCTTCTCATACAACTCCTACGACTTCTCTGACTTTTTACTTTTCCTTCTTTCAAAATATTATACACTTGATCCAACCATTCTGATACTGAGAACAAGCGAGAGAAGAAGAATGTGGTGCTGGAGAATGATGTTATGAATTCCATGGACAGCAAGGCGAACTAAAGTCTCCATTCTCGAAGAACTGAGAATCACCAATAGATTTTCGACAATATGCCTTTGACGGATCCTTCGATTCTTTGGGCACATTGCTTGTGGCCAAGGAGACAGTTTGGAGAGGTTTGTGGTTACTGGAGGCATCAAAAGATGACGCACAAGATAAAAAATGCCAATGCGTTGGACTGATCTAGTGAGATGCAACTGGACTACCCTTAACAACTGCCCTTCGAGCCGCGGAGTGCAGGGATGGATGGAAAAGAGTCATCGGAGGCTATCATGGGAGTCACGATGCTGTCATTAGCTACACGACAGGATAATGATGATCCAACCATACTTTCCTTGGTTTTCCTTGATTACATCTTCTGTTTCCATTTATGTGACAATAACACATCGATCAATAAGTCCCGGGACTTACCAACAGATGGCGCCTCTAATAACAAATCAATACCATTCTCAGTTAATACCAACCTTTACAAGTTACGTGTCAAACTTTCATGACATTGTGTAGTGTTTACACATTTTTGTATGAACATTTGGTCATGAAAAAGCTTTTTTCGAAATGGGTGCCGCGTTTGCTCACAATGGAACAGAAACTACGACTCATCGATGATTCAGAGTGCTGTTTGGCACTGTTTACGCGAAACAAACAGGAGTTTTTGCATCGGTATGTGGAATGGATGAAACTTGAATCCACCACTATACTCCGGAATCAAATCGGCAGTCAGCTGAGTGGAGAACAGCCGATGAAAGTCGTCCAAAGCGACCAAAAACTCAACAGACGGCCGGGAAGGTTATGGGCTCCGTATTTTGGGATGCGCATGGTATAATATTCATAGATCACCTTGAAAAGGGATAACCATCAATAGTGAATATTACATAGCGTTATTGGAGCGTTTGAAGGCAGAAATTGCAAAAAAACAGCCCCATATGAAGAAGAAAAAAGTTCTCTTTCATAAGGACAATGCACCGTGTCACAAGTGAACAAGAATTAAGCCAATAGCAAGCAACATATTACCTGTTGAGGATGAATGGCTGCCTGCACTTTCAATGACACAAAGTCAGAGAACTGCTTGTCCGAACTGATGTCTGTCATCTTGAACATGGACCTTCCGGGATCAGCCAACAAGATCTGCAAGGAAACAAATTACAATACTGTACTCGACACATCTACTGGTAGAAATTCAACATTATTTATTTATTTATTAATAAACGTTACAATGTAGAGATTTCTGACTTTCTACATTTTCTTTTTTCAAAATATAATTCATAACCATATTCTCCTTGGTCTTCCTCTCTCTCGTCTTCCACTCACATTTGCAATACATATTTTTGTTCACATGCCCAAAACATTTATTTTTTTATTTTGTTTTAATTATTTTGTGTACATGATTAAACATGGTACATCTAGCGGGCTTATTGCTATACAGTATTTTTTTTCTAACCAACCAGCTCTTCTTGGATACAGTCAACTGTTTTAATCCATGACCGATTTTACAAAAATATATATATATATATTTGTTTAAATTTAAATAAAAAAAAACAAGGGATCTCTATCAATAATGATTTAACTAAAGGAAGGGAATTTGTTTAACCGGTTCACTCCCACGAGCATGTTGACGCGCTCTCCGACTCAGTGCTCGCCAGGCCGGCCATACAAAATGAACACTCTCCTTTGAGCTTGTCGCAAGCCAATATCAAATACAATTTGTAATAATTTATAAATTATAACACATAGTGACATCTATTGGAATGGTCAAGAAATACTTAAATATTACAATTTACCGATATTATCAAAGTTACAGTCATCTTTCTAAAAGCTTTCACTGACGGTCAATACGTGTCTCTGATACAGGGTTACCGACTACATTTTTTTGCGACGTAATTGCGATAATTTATAATGACTTCATTTGTAGTTTTGTTCAGTGGTTGATTTTTAACTTTTGTGCGTTATTTTTGTTAATTTTTCAAAGTATTTATTTACAAAGTGTTTTTTCATTTATTCTTTGTTTATTGGCGGTAGTTTTGCGGCATAATACGACGTTTATATAGACTTTTTACGGTTTTATTTTATAGTTTATTTACCTTTTGCGCTTTATTATACATCATACAGATAATTTGTTCATTTTAGTTTACAAAGTATATTATATTCCACTATATTTATAAGTAAACGTGTTTTCTGTGTCAAGTTGTGACAACCCTGACATTTTGTGAATATTTAAACTGTGTTTTTCTGAGTGAACGGCAGCTCAAACGCCCCACGGTGTATATATTTAGTAAGTTTTCATAATATCCTTTATATCTGTATACAAAAAATATAAAATTTTTACGTTTTATTTTTGTTGAAAAAATCCCGGCCTGCTGGGTGTGGCCATACTAATAACTTCCGGCACTTAAAGGGTTAAGGATAAGGAAAGGAAACAAAGGAAAACTAGGATAAAAGGATATTCTCTCTTAAAGTTAAATAAGGATGGTGTCCATCTGATAAATCTTGGAAGTTAATTCCACAGTGACGCCTGAAGATGTGTAAAATGTGATATGATGTGTTGGTATGCAAACAAGTCTCACATTACCTGATAAAATTAAAATATAAAATTTTTTGTCATATATAAAAATATAAATTCATTTCTGATGTCTTCGTTCCGCCTTCTTTCATACATTGACACTCGGATTTTTTTTCATAGTGCACGCATCCACAGCATTATTACTATATTAATCTATAATCATAATAGTATAAAATGTGATACAGAAGTCCTTAAAGAAAACGGAGAGTGGAGTGAAACTACAAAATCAGAGGAGATAATTGGAGAAGTGTAAGAATTGGAGAGGAAAATATCTAACCTCGATAGAAGTGTTCTGCTGGTTCCTGAGCTGCACAACATCACTCCGCGTGGTGAGCCCCCTGAGCTGGGTCACGTCCCCGGCGAGCCGGCGGCCTATGGCATCGTGGCGGAGAGCAGACACACGCAGGGACAGTCCCTGGGGCAGAGCTGCCAGCCCCGACATCCTGGCTCCTGCCATCAACTGCAGGCTTGTGTACTGCACTGGAACAACCTGCGTATACAATATTTCATTACTTCACAGTTACAAGCTTTTTTATCTTTTACATAATGAAAAAAGATACAATAATAACTCAGCAACAGTTTAAAGACATAAGACATTTCAATAATTATATAAAAATTAGACATTTCAATAATTATATAAAATTTACATATTCCCCTTCTCCCATCATATACATATATAGCACCTTCGTTGTATACATTACAACCTGGCGGGCTTATTGGCGTCTAGCCAACTAGGCCACGGAGGTCGTCATTATTTTTCTAACCAACTAGGTCACGGAGATCGTCATTATTTTTCTTACCAACTAAACCACGGAGGTTGTCATTATTTTTCTAACCAACTAGGCCACGGAGTTTGTCATTATTTTTCTAACCAACCAGGCCACGAAGGTTGTCATTTTTTTCTCACCAACTAGGGCCCACGGAGGTTGTCATTATTTTTTTTACCAACTAGGCCATGGAGGTGGTCAGTAATTTATATGCTTAGACACCGTAGACCTGCTGGCCGACTAACTAGGAATTCCTATTTTAAGTCAACCTACTTATCACATGTGACAATCGAATACGCTCATCACTGAAAACAACATTAAAAACAGAGTCTAGAAAATGAGATTTACACTTTTCAGTTGAATAAACAAAAAAGAAATAACCATAGTGGTAACATGTGACAAACCAAAAATAACCACTCAATATTGATATATGATGAATAAACATAAAGAATTCTGTATTAAAACTTAACCACCCATAGACAATAAGATCCCCAACACTATTTACTAATGTGGAGCAATGCTCTTCTCTCAGGCTCATCAATGTCCTGAGAAAGGAGCAATTGCTTCAGTGTATATTTGAGCTTTGATTAAATGAAGTAAATGACTTCCATTCTACTGGCAATGTGTTATACACCCTAGGAGCTTAAAAATTATGATGCCTTTGGCCAAAACAAGTGTTATATTCTCTCTACTATTGTCCCTTCCTATAAGCTTCAGAGTTCATGTCTTACGTTCAGAGCGTCAAAATCTTAAAAAAGTTTTTCACTTGGATATCTTAAGAGCTTTTTCAATAAAACCTTGATAATTAGTTTCTGTATCCTCTCAATTCTATCCATTATAGTTTTGGATGCTCCTCCACTCCTCTATGTCTCCGAATGCTGGACGATGTATAACTCTTATTCCAGGCAACAAGAAACTGCTGAAATGCGCATGCTAAGATGGTCAGCTGGTGTATCCCTAAGAGACAAAATAAAAAGTTCACGCATTCGTGGAAGCCTAGGTGTTACAGACATCAACAGTAAGATGGAGGAGAGGCAGATGGATTGAGATGGTGTGGGCACGTTGGACGCAGAGCACCCTATCACATTGTGAACCAGGCAATCTCCATAGATCTTCCTCGAATAACAACCAGAGGAAGACCAAAGAATTCGTGGGTGGTGCAAAAAGATAACCTGATGCAGAGACACGGCCTGGGGGACGTAGTCCGGGACAGAAGAGCATACAACCTGAGGACTAGGAGGAGAGCTGACCCCAACAGTCTTTGCAGACAGTGAGTTGGGATGGAGCCAGGGAGAAGAAGGATGCTCCTCTCCACACAATCAATCCATACCCTAATTTTGCATTGTAGAGGATTAACACATTTTTTTAGACAATAATATTGATATGGTTATTCGAAAATTGACCCATTAACTTGCTTTGTGTCTTGACTGAGTGATTTAATATTACAAAAGGAGTGAAGCAAGATCAATGTCGCTCTCGGAGAATTCTCCCCGCCGGTACTCTATCGAAGATCAGTCTGAAAACCCTAGATTAGTCAAATCTTAAAATGCGTCCAGTTCAATTTGTTCTTGACTTCATCACGGAAACTATACGGGGCCTAATGTGTCATACATACTACTAAGGTCCAAGAGCTTCCAACTTGAACCATGCCGGTTACACCCATCACATGGTCAGGCGACAACGTTATAGTAAAAATTTATCAACCCTCTACCCTCAGTAATATGTCGACAAGAGCTGATAGTGGACGTGTTGTTTCATTATATTCTGAATTGTTAAAAATTGATTATTACACGATTATCAAGTTTCTTTCAAAAGAATGGAAAAGCCCGGCAGAAATTAAACTAAGTCGTTCAAAATCTCTATCATTCGATGAATACCCTTCCCTATTGGATCGATTCGGAACAATCAATTTATTCTATGAAGACGAAATTGACTTCAAAGTTTTATTCATCTGAAAGAACATTTCTCAGACATTCTGATATATAATTTATTGGTATTATGAAAAAAATGGATATGTACCTCGATAGCCGTGGTGATATGCTGTGCAGTAGCCAAGATAGGATCCGAACCCGTGACAGTCAACACCGCCCGACCCAGCCTATTGAAAGAGGTCACCTTGCCCTGAGGAGACACCTCCACCAGGGGAGAGCGTCCAATGTTACCATCCTCTTCTGTTACCCTGAAAATTAGTTATAAGTAAATCAAAACTGGAATGAGATAGAGTGGCATGTTGGCCCCACTGTTATTCAATATAATTTTAGATTTTATCTTGCTTATCTAGATTGATGACGAACATCAGGGGGGTTGCAAAAATGTGTGTGACATTATGGAATGGACGTTTTGGTCTGTCTGGAATGATAAAGTATGCGGGGTTTGACTGGAATGATACATATTGTATTGAGTCTCATTGTTTATCAAGTCGATGCGAGCTTGCAATGGGATGTATTGTATAGTAAAAAATCAGAATAAAAACACTAATTTATTTTTCCATGTTACATGTCATCAGTAAGATATAGGCAAAAGCCTAATTTACTAGGAACACAACAAATGAAAGGCAACAAACATAGATCCATATAAATTGTGAATCCATTTTAAATTACCTGTTGTTTTTTCATAAATTATGTAGTTATAAAATTTGTTATCATGTATAAAAATATAATTTTATTTCTGATGTCAACATTCTGCCTTTTTTCATACATTGACACTCCACATATTTTCCTTAGTGCACGCATCACCACAATATTAATCTTACTTTTATCCTTCTTCTACCAAATCTAAGTTTCATTCTCATATGTCACGATCGTATTGTAATTTTTATCCTTCTACCAAATCCAAGTTTTATTCTCATATGTCACTATTGTATTGTAATTTTTATCCTTCTACCAAATCCAAGTTTCATTCTCATATGTCACTATCGTATTGTGATTTTTATCCTTCTACCAAATCCAAGTTTCATTCTCATATGTCACTATCGTATTGTAATTTTTATCCTTCTACCAAATCCAAGTTTCATTCTCATATGTCACTATCGTATTGTAATTTTTATCCTTCTACCAAATCCAAGTTTCATTCTCATATGTCACTATCGTATTGTAATTTTTATCCTTCTACCAAATCCAAGTTTCATTCTCATATGTCACTATCGTATTGTAATTTTTATCCTTCTACCAAATCCAAGTTTCATTCTCATATGTCACTATCGTATTGTAATTTTTATCCTTCTACCAAATCCAAGTTTCATTCTCATATGTCACTATCGTATTGTAATTTTTGCTAGTTTTGATATAGCGTGGTTGTCATATATCCCATTAAATTTTATTTATTTATTTTACACATGACAAGAAATATACATAATTTGCGAAAAAACAACAGATAATTTAATTAAGACACACAAATTTAATGGATCTGGGTTTGTTGTCTTACATTTGTCGTGTCCCTAGTAAACTAGACTTTTGCCTGTATCTCACCGAGTATGAAAAAATAAATCGATACTTCTTTACGATTTTTGATTTTATAAAACCCCGTTGCACATTCTCATCAACCTGACAAACAGTGACACTCGATTATATATGTATACATCACGCGAAAACAAACTCCTCACACTTCATCACTCCAGTCAGACTAAAAACATTCATCCCACAATATACCGCACATAATCATAAAAATAAAAATATAAAACAAAAAAGTTCTCTGTTATCCTTGTTACCTGTCGCTAACCTTCTTTCAATGTATCTTTCAACTCACCCATCACACATAAACATACTACCCAGATAACAGAACTCACCAAAAAAGTTCTCTTTATCCTTGTTACCTGTCGCTAACCTTCTTTCAATGTATCTTTCAACTCACCCATCACACATAAACATACTACCCAGATAACAGAACTCACCAAAAAAGTTCTCTGTTATCCTTGTTACCTGTCGCTAACCTTCTTTCAATGTATCTTTCAACTCACCCATCACACATAAACATACTACCCAGATAACAGAACTCACCAACCTACTCCAGTTTCAGTGTCATCATGAATATAAATGGCTTTTCTTGTTCCAAATATAAAATTGATAAAATTTAAAAAATCAACCCAGGATCCAAGACTTTCCGAGATAAATAAACACATTTAAGTACTGAAGACCTCGAGAGATGCAGGGAAATATGGAAAAACATCTGAGATTGATTGGCATCTGTTTTAAGAATTTTGGTTGTCAATACCATGGCAACAATGCCACGAAAAGTACATTAATTACAAAAACGGTAGTAATTAGTCAACTCACTTGAAGGTGACCTTCTCGAGTTGGTAGTTAGTCTCCAGCAGCGTTTGAGAGTTAGGAGCCAGCAGCAGAGGATCGGTGTTGAGGGAGGGAGTCACCAGGCGGAGGGGATCCACGATCGACACCTCCAAGGAGGCTGACCAAGCGGTTCCTCGACCCACGGATATTCCTCGTTCGGCCTGTAAAAAATTATACGAGGGTGAATTAAATAGTCCGCTGTATCAAGATGAATTTTCCATTTTTGCCAAGCATTTCCCACATACCATGGTGACATGCAAGAGTTATTGGGATCATCGTTCATCTTACACATACATACCATGATGACATGCAAGAGTTATTGGGATCATCGTTCATCTTACACATACATACCATGACGACATGCAAGAGTTATTGGGATCATCGTTCATCTTACACATACATACCATGATGACATGCAAGAGTTATTGGGATCATCGTTCATCTTACACATACATACCATGACGACATGCAAGAGTTATTGGGATCATCGTTCATCTTACACATACATACCATGACAACATGCAAGAGTTATTGGGATCATCATTCATCTTACACATGCATACCATCATGCCATATCCCTGTCAGGGTAGGCAGAGGACAGAGTGCCCGACTTTCTTATCTCGATTCACATCCTTCACCGCTTCTATAATCCATACACCTTTTTATACAACTCTTATGATTTTTATAACTTTCTATATTTTTTTCTTTCAAAATATTATTCACTTGATCCAACCATACATACTTTCCTTGGTCTTCCGCACCCTTCACTCACCTTTGCACTATATATTATATTTATTTTGTTAGTCTTTCTTCATTCATTTATTCTACAAGCCCAAACCATCTCAGGTACTGTTTTTTAACTTACACAACACATCAGTCTAAGCTCACATTCATCCCTAACCACTCATTCCACATCCTGTCGTACATTTATTCTTCTCAGTACACAGATTCCTACAACATTTATTCAACTTCTTTTAGTCTTTTTCCACGCCCATATTTCACTCCCATATAACAAAAATGGTACTAAAACACTGATGTGGATTATTGTCTAAGCAGATTTTGATAGTGTCCGATTAGAATATATGTGAAAGCGCTATATACTTTGTTTCCTATCGCTACACGCCATATTATATCCCTCTTCAAAGGCCCAACCCTTACCCAAAAAGCAGAATTCCTCATTTTGATTGAAATCTTTCACTGTAGTAAAACATTCATAAAAAGTGGACGGTTGAATTGAAATGTGATTGGAAGAACATTGAAGATGACTCTCGCAGTGGAAGCCCTCCAATCAACCAGAAAGATGTTACTAGGTTAGTCAAAAAGTTTTGAAAGCGGAAATGAAAATACATTTTTTTTTGGGGGGAAATCACTTTTATTGCTCAGTATAGTCTCCCATAAGATCAATACACTTGGTCCAACGATCTTCCAACTTTGTTGTCCCATCACGGAAGTGACTTTCTGGAAGGCCTGCAAAATACTCCTCTACGACGGCTATAACCTCTTCATTTGATGAAAAATGCTTTCCACGGAGGAATTTTTTGAGGTGTAAGAACAGCCAGAAGTCAGAGGGAGCTAAATCTGGCGAATAGGGTGGATGCTGCAACAATTCGTACCCCAATTCATTGATTTTCGCGATGGTTTTTTGAGCTGTGTGAGCAGGTGCATTGTCTTGATGAAAAATTATTTTTTTCTTCTGCAAACCGGGTCTTTTTTCACAATTTTTTTCATCCAACTAATCCAAAAGGTCACAATAATAATCACAGTTGATTGTCTTACCAGTTTGGAGATAATCTATCAATAAAATTCCTTTTTCATCCCAAAAAACTGACGCTAACACCTTCTTGGCCGATTTCTGGACACAAACTCGCTTCGGAGCCAAAGTGCCCGGTTCACACCACTCCTTAGCCTCTTGTTTTGATTCAGGATCATGGTGGTAGACCCAAGTCTCATCCATAGTGATGAATCGACGCAGAAAATCCTTTTTATCCTTTCGAAATTGCTCCAAATGTTGCTCAGAAAGTCGCATTCGAACGTGTTTTTGTTGCATTGTTAGCAAATGCGGCACCCATTGTGCAAACAGTTTTTTGAAACCCAAAACTTCAGCCAAAATATGCCATGTTGTTCCATGTGAGATGCCTATGGTGTCAGCTATCACATCCACAGTCGATCGATGATCTTCCAAAACCATATCCTGTATTTTCGCTATGATTTCTGGTGTTGATGCACTTTTTGGATGTCCTGAGCGTGGATCGTCTTCAACGCTTGTACGGCCACACTTAAACTCCAAAACCCATAGGTGAACGGTTGGAAATGAAAGAGAAGACTCCTTTAATACTTTCACCATCTTTGCATGGATCTCAGTAGCCGATAAACCTTCCAAAACAAAGAATTTAATCACTGCACGATATTCGGATTTTTCCATTGTTAAAAAATACACTGACACGTCAACTTCAAATGGCTTGTAAACAAAGAATGAATTGACAGATCGAAATGAAATTTTGAGTACGTTCTTATGAAAGATGAAATATTAAAATGGCGTAGAAATTTTGGTTTTTCTACTGCTCCATAAATGTCGCATTCAAAACTTATTGACTAACCTAGTATATTTATTTTGTTAGTCTTTCTTCATTCATTTATTCTACAAGCCCAAACCATCTCAGGTACTGTTTTTTAAGTTACACAACACATTAGTCTAAGTTCACATTCATCCCTAACCACTCATTCCACATCCTGTCGTACATTTATTCTTCTCAGTGCACAGATTCCTACAACATTTATTCAACTTCTTTTAGTCTTTTTCCACGCCCATATTTCACTCCCATATAACAAAGATGGTACTAAAACACTGATGTGGATTATTGTCTTAGCAGATTTTGAGTGCCGGTTAGAATATATGTAAAAGCGCAATAAACTTTGTTTCCTATCGCTACACGCCGTATTATATCCCTCTTCAAAGGCCCAACCCTTACCCAAAAAGCACAATTCCTCATTTTGATTGGAATATTTCACTGTAGTAAAACATTCATGAAAATTGGACGGTTGAATTGAAACGTGATTGGAAGAACATTGAAGATGACTCTCGCAGTGGAAGCCCTCCAATCAACCAGAAAGATGTTATATCTTTTTTTTTTTTTTTTTTTTTTCTCGTTCTTGCTGACAGTTAACCTGAGGTGGTATATGAGGGTTTACTTTTTATTTTGTTTTCTGCCATACGTTTTTGTTTTTTTTTTTCTTTTTTTTTCTATTTATTCTTTAATCTAGATATGCGGGGGTGTGGGATGGAAGCCCCCTGATGCCTTTGCGAACGGGCTCGCCCTACATTGGTGAGGTGTATCTCGGCCGGGGGAATGTTTGTGGGATGAGCCCGGACCTTTAAGTGTCTTCTCTCTTGAATGTATTTTTTTTGTCATCTATATATTTTCTGTGTTTATTTTTTTTTATATATTCTTGTTCTACGTGTCCAAGGGTGTGGGCTGAAAAACATCTGGTGTCCCCGTGGCTGGGTTCGCCCTATATTGGTGGGGTGTATCTTGGCCGAGGGGATGCTATTAGATGAGCCCAGACCTTTTGATAGCTTCTGTATTTAATGTATTATCTGCAATTTATGTGTTTTAGAAGTGTTATTCAAATATAATCTGTACATACTATGTTGCTATCAATAAACCTATTATTTATTTATTTATTTATTTATATGAAAACCACACTAAACCCCTTTAAAAAAAATTATGTTCCAACAGGAATTAAACATTGGTCATCAAATATATTCAATATCAATATGATGCAAGGTAAAATGTAAAAAAACCAAGATATGAAAAGATAAATGAAAGATACTGCAAGACGTTATGATACTGTAGGGTACCCACGTCCCTAAATATTGTTAACATGCAGGGTCAACGACCGATGAATCAACCTCTGGATATCTACAATTGTCACATACTAGAAACGTCAACACTGTGTACATGCGAATAATATTTACACCGCATTCCAAGGTAGAAAGAGAACACATCGCGTTGTCTCGCCGTTTTGACAAATAAATATTCTACCCACTGTGTTAGCCGCGGCGCTTCCGACCACCTCAGCACGTGCAGGAGTGAGATCGAGATATACGGCGGACGCAGTCACGCGTCCCGTTCTGAAATTCTATATATACCTACTTATCGATGAATAAAGGTACTTGTTATTATTCACTTGACCATTCATTTCTGTGTATTATTTACCGACTATTCACTCTCACTTTCGTTCGCATTCCTGAATATTTGTATTTTATTTTAAATACAAACAAATCAAAATCATCACGACGTATCAAATTAAGCATCCCGCTAAATTGATGACCCCGAACGAAAAGGAACACAGAATTCGACTTAAGCGAATACAGAGATGTCAACATCAACATCATCAGCACGTCCTACTAGGACACACGCTAAAATACCAATGATGTAACGATTCCGATGTAAGTTTGCAACAGGTTCGTACAAAAGAATGAAGTAACTTACCGTCACATTAAGATGGATCTTGATCTTCCCAGCACGTGCGGCAGTCAGTCTTACAGAGACTCGGTCAGTATCATCCAACTCTACTCCTGAGAAATTTAAAATTATTACAATTGAGTATGAATGAATCTTAGATTTGTAACTTATCATTGTAACATCAAGGGTTTCGCCTCTTACGTCTCGTAGATTCAAGATCTTACAGTTTGTGGACTCCTCAGTTTTACCTAAAAAAAATTGTTTACAATGTATCAGTTTCCCAAACTTTTTCGCCTTGTAGACCAGTGTTCCCCAACCTTTTTAGACCTATGGACCGGTAAAAAAAGGAATTTTTTTTCGCGGACCACTAATACTGAAATAAAAATGTTTTTTTTATTTAATATTTTTTTAATCTTATATCGTGACAGATGGACATATGTAACTATAATTGACAAATATACATATAACAGTTAAACAATTTTAATTGTAACGTTGTCTGATACAATTAAAATTTAACAAAAACCATGGAGTTTTTGCAACAAACTAATGCGAAACCTGCTGTTTCATCTTTGCTAATATATTGGATATTCTTGGCTGCAGTGCTGTCTCTGACAGACGAAGTGCTGCATTCACGTCCAGTCTATTCTTTTGTTTCGATTTTATTGAGGACATGGATGAAAATCCTATATTTAATATTTTTGCATGGCAAATTTCTTGAAATTTGGCCTACTGTGTACGACCCGGCGGAAAGTCTCTGCGGCCCGGCACCGGGCCGCGGACCACCGGTTGGGGAACACTGTTGTAGACCACTTGCTGATTTTTTTGTTTTCCGTAGACCCCCTGCCTGCATAATATTGAATTTTCCTAAACTTATTAACTTCAAATGTGATTTTGACAGCTGACACAGTGCTGTTCACCTTGATAAGGTTTTTTGTAGAGTGGACAATTGTAAAAAAGAAAAACATGTACAATTTTTATTCATACCTTTATTGAAAAGACACAAAATGCAAGTAAATATTTGGCTTTGGAACGAAACAAATCAAAACCTAGTAAAATTCTTACATAAAATGAATACACAAATAATACTGTTAATGAGAGAGATGGACCTGATGCTCTGATAGCAATGATTCAATATTTCAAATTAGTGAGAAATAGTCTTAAATTTCCACCTTCAATGTTTTACATTCGATTTCTTTATATAAGTATTTTCTATGTCTAATATAAGTATTATGCACACACAATCTGTGTTAGGTGTAATAAGACATTTACGGAAAGCCTAAATATTGATGTCGATCTGCTTAAATGGGATCCGCTCACGTGGACCCCCATTTACATCTTGTGCACCCCCAATACCTTTTCTCGCTGATATAGACCCCCTGCAACTCGAACTCGACCCTTGGGGGTCCATATAGACCACTTTGGGAATCTTTGCACTAGATCATACAAGCTTTTCGGCACACTCAAAGCCTTGAAATCTTCCACCAGCATTTGCTTTGTGCTTGCTTTTGCCTAAATAAAGAGGCCAAAAGGAATTGCCGAAAATGCAACGACCCAATTACTAAAAATATAGAGAGAACGGTATAATTCCAATCATACCAAAACAAAGTACAGTCGAAATATGGTCAGTAAAAGACCAAGAATGTGCAATAATAAATTGTTTTGAGCTAAAACTATTTTCAATATGCGTTAAGTACAATCCGCGGTTTTTCGGGCACATTTCCAAACACGAGTCAGATAAGGATGTGCGAGGTTGAAGATATTGTCAGATGGGGACGACAGAGAAGAAGGTTCTGGAACGAACATGTATCCAGAATAACGGAACCAAGAGCCGTAAGAATGGCCAGGGACAGTATCCCCCAAGCAAGCAGACCTCCAGGATGACCTCCCAAAAGATGGAGACAGATGGCAGTCGACATCACAAGAGGGAAACAATGATGCAGGACCATAACAGGCCAATATGCCTAAAATATGAAGAAGAAGAAGAGTCGGATAACTTGGAGAAATCAGATATATGCTAGGAGCAGAGTTGGTAGTGAATATGTTGACCAAACTGATCCTATAAATAGGAAGTAATATATATGTTCAACCAACCAGTATTTTCCAAAACGTCGAGGATATTTGCCGTGCTGTCTCCTGTCACAGACCAGCTGAAGTGCAGTGCAGGCTTCAGGGAACCCAGCTCCATCGGCCCAATGCCTTCCGGAATACCTGGATATAAAATAACACATGTTAAAAAATATGAGATATCACAGTCGTCTCCACCGAAAAATAGGTAAAACCAGAGGAGCAGAAACGAAAAATACTAAAGGATTTGAAATTTGAGGAATCTGTTTACTGTCTCTTACAACTAACTATTTAGAAGTGCAATGAATTCAAGGAGCCAAATTGTGAACATACAGAATAGACACATTGAGTAACAAAAACTTTTCTTTTAACCAAAACACCAATTCTCAAATTGGACATCAATTGAAACTCTCCAAAACTAAGTTTTGAGAAAACTGTACTTTTATGTTTTTTCATTGCTGCTTAAAAATGTCGTGATTCACAAACAAAAAAGCAGTAAAATGTGATTCATAAGCAAAAACGCATAGGCACTTGCTGTCTTTTTGCTTATGAATCACATTTTACTGCTTTTTTGCTTAGAAAAACCTAGCATTTTGTAAAATTAAAGAAGACATTATGTCGATTTTTGTATTGGAATAAATGGTTTTGTGTATTTTTTTATGGATTATGGTTCAGAATTTGATATGGGATATTGCCTCATACTTAGTTAAACTTCTGATTTTTTCCTGTTAGCTCAGTTTTTGCTTATGACGGCAGAATAATCCAAGGTAGTGTTGTGAGTGCTGTGACATTGAACTAGTTCAAAAACTGTCCATACAAGTTCTTCCCTTGCTTTTTCTTCATGAACATATGACAGTCAAACTTGACATAAATATTAGCATCATTCTCATGCTGCTTATCTACAATGATACATACATAGAGAAGACAGAGCACCAGACTTTCTCGACACATACCCTTCGCCTTTTCTATATCCATACACTTCATCTCTTACCATTTCTATGTTTCCTTCTTTCAAATGATCATTCACTTCATCCAACCATACTTTACTCGGTTCTTTCGTTTCTTCTACCATGACTTCCACTCACGTTTGCACTGTGCATTTGTTTCGTTAGGCTTTCTTCATTCATTCGTTTCACATGCCTTAAACCATCTCCGAGTGCACATCTTCATCTTACTTAAAACATAACAGCAGTAAGTTCAAAATAATAATAATTATTATTAGAAACCTTCAACGAATTTAAAGAAATGAGTGTTGTTGGAATGCCCACCTGTGGCCCAGAGGGGCATGATGCTGCCAGCCAGCAGGGTGGTGGTGGGTGCATGTATCGCCACGCCCTCCAACATCCTTACCCGCACGGAGGCCGAGGCACGTCCATACGAAGCGCCTCCCAACTCTGCCCGTGCTTCTACTATAGACGTGCCCGCTGACACTGCATCTACAACGCCGTTCGACTGGACCTCTGCAAAAATGATAATAGAATTACGATATTATATGTATTCTGTGCTTTAATATAATATATCATATTAATATAAAGTATTCTGTGCTTTAATATAATATAATGAGGTGCATGGCTGCGCGGTAACACATTGAACTTCCATGCGGAAGGCCGTTGGTTCAAACCCCGCACTGTGTTGTCCCCTCGAATGACACAGGTATTTTTTCCGCCTAGTATTCGAGGGTATAAGGATACCTATGACTTCGGTCACATCTATTCTTTGAAATAAAGAGGAAAAAAACATGCCGGTGTGCTCTGATCGTCTCAATACAGCGGTGTGGCCGGTGAGTTTGCTGGTGTGCAACGGCTCACTCACTTAATAAGTAAACTCCACGGCACAGTTTCGCTTTCCAGCTGAATTGACATTGGAATGGCGAGGGCATCCTCGACTGCGAGGCCCAGCAACGACGATGATAATATTTTAATGGTATCTGGAATCGGAGTGAGAACAATAAGCTGGTCTTCAACATCGCTAAATGTAAGCTCATGGCTTTTTCAAGAGCTGGGACCCAGCAGTACTGAAGATACTTAATTGATGATCAGTTCATCGTGCGTGTCGACATTATCAAAGACCTTGGCATCATGTACAATATTTATTTATTTTTATTTATTTTACACATGACAAGAAATATAAATTTTACACTAGAAACAGAACAGGACGGAAAATTAAATTTCTTGGACCTAACATTATCTCGGGAAAATGGCACATTTGGACTTTGATATATATAGGAAAAATACTTATTCAGACTCTATAATTCCAGCAGCTTCCAACCATCCTAATAACCATAAATTCGCAGCCTTTAACTGTAGCTTCATAGATTGCTCAGTGTCCCATTAACCGACGACAATTTTAAAAAGGAATTAATAACCATAAAAAAAATAGCTACAAATAATGGCTATCCTGGAAACCTCATTGATTCACTTTTAAAAAACAAAACAAAAAAGAAACTTATAAAATATTATATATTTAACGACACCTATAAGCATACCTATAAATGGAGCAAAGTCCTATTTATAACAAACATATCATATGAAATAACCAAAAATATTCCAAGTCACATAAAGCCAGCTTTTTACACTAATTTTAATCTCCGGAAACTCTTATTTAATGGGAAAGGCAAAAATGGAATACTTAGCAACAGTGGTGTGTATAAACTTTTATGTGCTGACTGTGATAATTTCTATATAGGAAAGACAGGAAGATCTTTTGAAAAGAGATTTCGTGAACACAAATCCGCCTTAACAAATCCTCTAATTTATTCTGAAATGGCTAATCATTGTCACCATGAGAATCATACTTTTTCTATCGATGATGCCAAATTCTTACATATCAGTGGTAACAGAAATAAATTGGACAGATCAGAGGCCCTAGAAATTTCTAAGTCAGTACACCGATCGGAACATCTGTTGAACAGTTATTTCTCCGCTCTTGGCCGAAATTGTCCCGTGCCTCCCTCCCCCCCAGCTTCCAACCGTTGAAGCGTGTATATCGGTACCAGTTCGAACAGCATTTAGTCTTGTTTGCGCTCCCCTGAAGATGAGGTGAAAGCCTTGAAACCGGTAGGGTTATACCGTCACAAAAAAGTGGAATAAACAGTGTTTGATAAAAATAAATTACAAAGAAATATAAATAATTTGCGAAAAAACTAATTTAATTTGGATACACAATTTTGATGGATCTGGGTTTGGTGCCCTTCATTTGTCATATAGCATGAAAAAATAAATCGATACTTCTTTCCGATTTTTGATTATGTAAAACCCCGTTACACATTCTCATCAACCTGACAAACAGTGACACTCAATTACATATGAATACATCACGCAAATCAAAGCCCTCACATTTCATAATTCCAGACAGACCAAAACGTTCATCCCACAATATACCGCACATGACAACACACACAAACCTTTGCTACGAGTCATTCATCTTGCAAGCCCAAGTATTCAAACTCCTGTCGCAATAACAACCACGCTCCGATCGACTGCCTAAATTGTTTTCCTCCTTTTGCTTTTATTGAATTCGGCACCCCATTGTATGTCATGGGAGCCAAATAGGCATATTGCGTTTGGGCAAAAGATGTTTTAACTCTAGGGATGGTGAACATTTGATCAGCTGCCATGCGTGTCATGCGTCTCTGCTGAGTCTGCATCTTACCCTCATCTACCGACAGACCATAATATACATTCAGGTATCATATTGAAAGTTTTTGTTTATCTACTAATAAACTTCTGGGAGTTGTGGTGGCGCTGTTATGGTATATCTTTATAATTCACTGGTTCGCAATATATTAGACTGCAGCTTAATCATTTGGACCCTGAAAGGAATCCAGAATTCTTTAGATTCCATAGTTTTTTTGTTTCATGTGAAAGTATTTTGTTGGGGCCAAAATATTTTTTCATGTTTTAAATTTTCATATTTCAAAAAATATATATTCAATAGTCACAATAAGTTGAGGGTTTCCAACATTGCTGGTCTTAGATGAAAAATTTAATTTCTTTTACTTTTGATAATGTGATATGGAATATGTAAATATCTGAAGCAGTCTGAAGAGTTCAGGAACTTCCAACAGGCATAGCGGCTGAAAGGTCCGTTCTTGCTGAAGTCAAGTGATTGGGAACAGTTCCTGCCGATGTAGTCTAGTGTAAGTGTTTATTTGTTTATTTATTTATTTTATTTATTTATTTATTTTTTCAAAACAGGCTTAGCCCAATTACTTTGAAAAATACAAGACATAAAAAAAGAAGAAAAATTACATAGAAAAAAGTTAAAAAATTATATAAAATAAAAAATAATGCATATGCATACATACGAGTATATACACACAAACATATGATACACATATATTCAGTCACTTAAGTATGTTGATGAGTGCTTTCTAACACGCTCAATCTAAGAAGAAAATTTACTTTTGCTTTTGGTAATGTGATATGAAATATGTCAATATCCGAAGCAGTCCCATTCAGAAGAGTTAAGGCCCTTCCAACAGGCATAGCGGCTGGAAGACCCGTTCTTGCGTATGTTATTGAGAACAGTTCTTGCCGGCGCAGTCTAGTGTAATTGTTAGGAACATTTAACGCCAATCTTTGTAGTAATGCTGGACAGCTCATAACTCCTCGAACGAGTCTGACAACGTATACCAGGAGACGCAGATATCTTCTTACGCTCAAGGAGTTATACCCGAGCATGCCCAGCTGAAACTGAGTAGGATAAAGCCATGGATAGATACCGAACTCTCTCATATAGAGATATCGCAGATATTTTTTTGTACTTTCTCCACCATGAGCGAGTTCTGCGCTCCCACCGGGCTCCAAATGCAAGCATTGCTTTCTAGTTTGCTACGGATCAATGAATTAAACAACGTTGTTTTGAGAGTGTTGAGTGCTAATTTTCATAATAATGCTGAATAGCTCACTTAACTCCTCCAACAACTCAGACTATGTATACCATGAGCTGTACATTTTAATACATCCACATTTGACTGCTTATTTATTATCATTTATTTACTTTTTGTTTTTAATTTACACGTACAAGGGTGTGGACTGTAAAACATCTAATGTCCTCGCGGCCGGGCTCACCCTCTATTGGTGAGGGTGTATCTTGACTGGGGAGATGTTACGAGATAAGCCCAGACCTTTTGATAGCTTCTCTCTTAAACATATTTTCTTCGCCCTTATCTTGAAGTGTATATGCAATTTCAGGATATATGTACATACTAACTGTTGCTATATTTATTTATTATTTATTTATGTATAGATTGAACAACAATGGTACCATTGCCCATCCTTGCTTGACACCTCCAGTGATTTTGAACCCAATCAGGTAAAACTTGATTAATTTTAACACATGCACTGCCATCAACACAATAAAGCGATGATACATATTAATTTGTCGCTCACTCCATACTCAGACAGTCTCCACAGCTTATTTCTCACTACTCCATCTAGAAAGTTTTATTGATTTTTTATTGTTACACATCAATTTCTTTCAACCAACCAACTCATCTTCGATACATAAAATTGTCTTAATCCATTACAGATTTTACAAAAAATATATTATAATTGAGGTTAATCAAAAATGTATCGAACAAAATTGAAGAAAAAAACTCACTGATATGATGTGAAGTATCGGCGTGCGAGAAGGTGACAGCGGCAGGAGGCGGCGGCCCGCCCAGCGTGGACAGGCGCACGGAGCCCCCGGGCATCAACACGGCTACGCGGGGAGACACGCGAAGCGGGGGGAATACCCGCGTATTCGAGGAGCCATGCACCATGCCCGAAACGAAGTCCAAGCGGGCATCTCCTTCCTCCACACCTGAAAATATTGTTGTTATAGAGTTTTTCTAAAATATATTACAACACAATGAAGACTCAATATTATTAACTATTTTAAAAATATCAATACCAAAAAACTGTTTCGGCTCACAATTCTGTTCCCTGGTCAGCAATGGTATTCCACGAATCAAATCCTCTTCAGTACAAAATACTGGACTCATTGAGTAGCGCAGCAAGTGAAAGAAAATAATAAACAAAATATTGTATTTTAACATACTCAAACTGGACAGTAACAAAATATTGTATTTTAACATACTCAAACTGGACAGTAACAAAATATTGTATTTTAACATACTCAAACCAGACAGTAACAAAATATTGTATTTTAACATACTCAAACTGGACAGTAACAACATATTGTATTTTAACATACTCAAACCAGACAGTAACAAAATATTGTATTTTAACATACTCAAACTGGACAGTAACAAAATATTGTATTTTAACATACTCAAACCAGACAGTAACAAAATCTACCCAGATGATAGTTCCCAACAGTATTTTAGTACCAACTTCAATACATGGGAGTGTATCGTGGACATGCAAAAAGATTGAAAAGAGCCGAATAAATGCTGTAGAAGTGCGTGCAGTTAGGCCTCGGCCACACAGGTAGGAGCCTCGCTTGATGCTTAGAGCTATGTTGCGAGTTAGGCGACATATCCTAGAGAACCAACGTACCGCATACTATCGCAGTGGCCAAACTGCACGCTTCGCGCCACGTTGCATGACGATTAGTCATCGAGTGAATCTCCTAGCGAACAGACGTGTTGGTTAATCTACAAAATGGCGGAAGTTTTAATTACAGCTGGGTATAAAAGGGAGCCTTTGTGGAACCCATCGAGCAAATTATACAAAAATGTACCAGTAATAAAATCACTTTGGAATGAAGTTGCACAGAAAGTAAATAAAAATGGTAAGTTGTAATGAAATTGGTGAGTTTTGAGAGTGGCATCATGTGTTGACTCAACCGCTCCCAACTGTCTAATGAATTTGTGCGTAGCACTTTGGTGTGGCCAGACATGAAGTCACCTAGTATATGAGTCACCTAAAACCTAGCTTAGCACCTAACAAAGCACTTTCGTGTGGCCTCGGCCTTAGAAGAACACATAGGGTGACAATCTATGACAGAATACGGAATCAAGTGATTAGGGATGAATGTGAACTTAAAGCTGATAAATCTGAGATAATTTGGTTTGGAATGAATGAATAAAAACTTACAAAACAAATATACAGTGCAAATGTGAGTTGAAGGCGTTATAGAGGAAGAGTATGGTTGGATCAAGTAAATTATATTTTAAAAGGAATTGTATCAAGTTAGAGAAATTAGATGGGAATTGTATGAGAAGGTGGATGTATAGAGGAGTGGGGAAAGATGTATGTCACAACAGGAAAGTCTGGCAGTCTCCTCTCCACCTACCCTGAAAGGGAAACAGTGTGATGGTATGTATATATATATATATACATTTTTCAAAATGGAGAAAAATCAATACATCCCCAGTGATTTTTATAACTGTTTCCTGGTGTAGAGTGGGTTTCACGAGAGTTTGCACTGCTGGTCTAGGATGACCATATTTTAATTTATTTTGTAATATATTAATATATATTTTCAAATATTGTCTATCTAATACTTTATATTCCAATAAAATACTAACCACAATAATAAAATAATATCAGATTGAGATATGTACCTAATGACAATAATGAAATCAATGGTCAACGTAAAATCAAATTATTTATTCAATAGGCAAAGAAAACACAATTAACACTAATAAATACTAAGACCAATTAAAAATGACTTACGACTAGGTATGTATGTATTGTAAAAATAAATAAATGACCCTAACACTGATTAAAAAAAAAAATTATTATTATATTCTTCCTCACTAAGTGTTTACATAGATATGCAATGCATATGATATTATCTGGTTACCTACGAGTACCATTGTTTCATACCTTCATTCTAAGATAATTATTCAGACTAATCTTCATTATCTACAATGTTAATGCTTTAACCCTTTAAGTGCCAGAAGTTATTAGTATGGCTGTACCCAGCAGGCCGGGATTTTTTCAACAAAAATAAAACCTAAAAAATTTATATTTTTTGTATACAGATATAAAGGATATTATGAAAACTTACTAAATATATACACCATGGGGCGTTTGAGCTACCGTTCACTCAGAAAAACACAGTTTAAATATTCACAAAATGTCAGGGTTGTCACAACTTGACACAGAAAACACGTTTACTTATAAATATAGTGGAATATAATATACTTTGTAAACTAAAATCAACAAATTATCTGTATGATGTATAATAAAGCGCAAAAGGTAAATAAACTATAAAATAAAACTGTAAAAAGTCTATATAAACATCGTATTATGCCGCAAAACTACCGCCAATAACCAAAGAATACATGAAAACACACTTTGTAAATAAATACTTTGAAAAATTAACAAAAATAACACACAAAAGTTAAAAATCAACCACTGAACAAAACTACAAACTAAGTCATTATAAATTATCGCAATTACGTTGCAAAAAAAATGTAGTCGGTAACCCTGTATCAGAGACACGTATTGACTGTCAGTGATAGCTTTTAGAAAGATGACTGTAACTTTGATAATATCGGTAAATTGTAATATTTAAGTATTTCTTGACCATCCCAATAGATGTCACTATGTGTTATAATTTATAAATTATTACAATTGGATTTGATATTGGTTTGCGACAAGCTCAAAGGAGAGTACGTTTACGCGTTCATTTTGTATGGCCGGCCTGGCGAGCACTGAATCGGAGAGCGCGTCAACACGCTCGTGGCAGTGAACCGGTTAACTGTAAATAATATATGTTTACAGATACTTTGTTTTCGATTTTTTTGGTTTTTTTTTGGAGACCTAATGGCATCTCCTTTTCCGTTTTTGTTAAAGGAAAATGTTATCGTTTTAATAATTCTCGGCGATACCCCAGTTGCTATCGACACTTTGTTAATAAGAATCATTCTCTAAAAAAAGGAAGAAATGAATATTAAAACTTCTTGATAAAAAATGTTCGTACACAAAAACATAACCTATTTCATATAGCCGAAAACTATTATTATACGAGTATATCTAATATGGCATAAATGAACATGATTGCAAGCTAAACTGATATTGTATTACTGTACATTTAATTATCTTTTATAAATAAATTGAACTAAACTTTGTTTTATTGTATTAGGTATTTATAAATATTGTAAAAATTTAACTAACCCTAAGGTTATTCACTGAATAATAAATAAAAATCAAGAATATTTATCTCCTCACTAGTGTTCCACCATTTCTTGATGTAATTATAAACATTCAAAACCACTTCTTTAGTCTGTCCACATAATGCTCTTACTTTTCCTAGCTTCAGACATTATGGTTACCGTATTTATCGTCAAATAAACGGATCATCAACCAATCACGGCAAAGTATAATACTAAGGGATCAGATCAACCAATCACGGCAAAGATACTTACTAATACATTGAAACGTTTTGTATATTACACACTAAGCTTGTCAATGTGTTAAAAAGTGCAGTCTCATGAAACCTACTCTACCTCATGTATACATTTTATCAGTTCATTTTATTCAAAAAGTTAGGTTTTTCTTATGTTACTTAATTTCTTGAGTAACTCATAGACTGACTACGGAAATGACCTTACTCACCTGTGATGATATACTTGACAGCCCCCTTGGCATCAGTAGTGGAGTCTCCGATAGAGAGGCTGCCTGCGCCGACTCTGGCTATCAACTCTGGTGCCCCCAACACCCCCTGGGACAGAGGCAGTCCAACCCTGTCCAGCAGACGCACCCAGCACTCCACAGATTGCCCTTTCTCTATCAGGGGAGGAAGGTCGGATGATATGCCGTACGCTGTTACAATGCTGACCTGTTAAAACATTTATTTAGTTCATTACTTTGTTTATTTTTTATTTATTTATTTACATGACAAGTAATTGTATAAATACACTTTTTTTTTAAATAGATATGACCGAAGGCATAGGTATCCTTATCCCCTCGAACATTACGTGGAAAAATTGCCTGTGTTGTTCGAGGGGAGTAGCACAGCACGGGGTTCGAACTGAGTACATGAATCTTTCCCACAAATTTCACGATCGCTCCTACTTGAAATAGTGACAGAGCACCTTGGCTACAAAAAATTGTGTGCTCGGAAAAGAAAACCAGAATCTCAACACACAGAAAAGTGATGGCAACAGTTTTTTGGGACCGAAAGGGTTTGATCCACGAGGAGTTTATGCCAAGAGGACACACAATAAACTCAGACGCCTATTTTGAAACTCTTCGACGACTTAGATGCGCCATCCAAAACAAGAGACGTGGAATGTTGTCGGGAAAGGTGGTTTTGATTCATGACAATGCGCGGCCTCATGCATCAGTACGAATACAGCGAGAACTTCAACGTCTTAAGTGGGAAATTTTTGGACATCCTCTTTACAGCCCTGACTTGGCACCAAGTGATTTTCACTTATTCCCAAAACTAAAGAATTTTTTTAATGGAAAACAGTTCGCAAACGATGAAGACCTCAAACAAGAAGTGACACCCTGGCTCAAATCTTTGGCGGTAGAAGAGTATAACATCGGAATTGAAAAATTGGTTCCATATTACAATAAGTGCCTTGACAGCTATGGCGACAACCATACATTGAAAAATAGAGTAAGGTACTGTGACTTTGTAAATAAAGTTTTGTGTTGATATCTTTCGTTTTTATTTAGCTATGCCAAAACGTTCTTTACTTTCTGGACGACCCACGTATATTATATGAATGGCTCGGCAGTAAATAATGGTTTAGCGAATGTCCTTGAAGGACGCGCTGATGATTTTGATTGTTTGGTATTTAAATAAAATACGTCAATTAGCAATGCGGAAGAAGAGAGTGAATGAATCAATGAATAATAATTAATGATTAATGATTCTTTATTTATCGGTAAGTAGGTATTTATACATTTCAGGATGGGCGCGGGAGTGCGCCCGCAATATATTTTTATCTCACTCCTGTGCGTGCAGAGATGGTCGATTGAAATATTGCAGACGTCGCGAATAATATTGTGGGTAGATAATTTGTTGGCGAAAACGGCGAGACAGCGTGATGCGTTCTCTTTCTACTGTGGAATGTATCGTAAATAGTATTTGCGGGTAAACAATTTCAATGTTTTGGTATGCGACCTTTGGACAAATCCGAAGGTCGTTTCGTCGGTCGTTGACCGTGCGTGTTAACAATATTCAGGGACGACCGTAGTTCCTACAATGGTAAGCGACATGTATCAAATTTTGAGATATTAAGAAAACAAGTCTTTATAAAATCTTAACATTTATGTATGAAACACTTATTAATTTTAAAAAGTATGAGGTTTTAAGACTATTCTGTTTGAGTATTAGATTTTTTAATTTTATCCCTAACTATCTAATTTGTCATTTTGAACCTTTTTTTTTTTTTTGTAATTTTGTCGCTTACCATTATTTACTGCCGAGCCCTTCATATTATTAATTGCCTGTTTCACAATAAAATAATAAAACACGTTCTTATGCAGAATAAACCTACTTGTATTATAAGAGGTGCAGATCTGAGACACAGGTCATGAGCAAGGATGCTGGCCTGCCCCTCCCGCAGCGGCTGCAGCCTGATGGACCGGAGCACGCTGCCCTCCAGCGCAGTCTTGAGGAGTCCTGGCGGGGACACCTGCAGGCTTATGTGGCCAGAGCCGTGCAGCAGGGCAATGCGGCCTTCGTTGGATGCCAGGTTATATAACACTATCTGGAAAAAGAAATTGTGGCTTGTTAATTCTTCTCATGGAGAACAGTCATACGTAATCCTGTATTTTTTGGTGCCCGAAACCATAAAGCCTTACGCCGATAATAGACGCGGATGCTGACATGTTAAAATTGATAACATCTTACAGAAGTCTGAAAAAAGATAAATTAATGCTGTAAAAATGCATGCACTTAGAAGTATACATGGGGTGACAATCTATGACAGAATACAGAATTAAGTGATTAGGGATGAGTGTGAACTTAAAACTGATGTGTTGAGAAAGATGAAGAATAGCACTCTGAGATGGTTTGGGCACGTGATGTATGTTTTGAAAGAAATGTAAAAAGTCAGAGAAATCGTAGAAGTTGTATGAGGTGTATGGATGAGGAAGAGGCGAGAGATGCGTGTCGAAATTGGAAAGTCTAGCGCTCTGTCTTCTCTGCCTGCCCTGATAGGTGTGGTGTGGATAGGTGTAGGGTGTGGGCTGAAAAACATCTGGTGTCCCCGTGACTGGGTTCGCCCTATATTGGTGGGGTGTATTTTGGCCGAGGGGATGCTATTAGATGAGCCCAGACCTTTTGATAGCTTCTGTGTCTGATGTATTGTCTGCAATTTATGTGTTTTAGAAGTGTTATTCAGGTGTGATCTTGTACATACTATGTTGCTGTCAATAAACCTAATATTTATTTATTTTTTATGATAGAGAGATGACGTGATATGTATGTATGTACATTGACAAAAAAAAGTATTTTGATGAAATTTTTTAAAAAAGATGAAATACACAATTTGTTGCTTTTTTTTTTTTATTCAATAACAATTTATAGCGTGAAAATATAATCCTTACTAAATTCATACTTTTCTCCCATTATGAGAAGCAAAAGATATGTTGAGATAGGAAAATCTTTCATTCTCTCCTTTCCACCTACCCCGACAGGGAGACGGTGTGATGATATGTATGTATGCAGAGGGCATGAATGTGAAAAAAAAAACAGTTTCGGGTATTTTCATTTAGTTACCATCAGGAATCAATCCTCCAGATGCATTTCAAGTGTTCTACGACTATGTGACAGATGTTCTCGAAGGGCATCACCATTTACAATACTAAAGTATTACAATTGAAGAAAACACTCAGTGACCCACCTTGTCTTCCTTGGCCTGCAGTGGCTGCACGATCTTGATGGACAGCGAGGTTTTGGGCACCTCCATCAGCTGGGGCGTATGGCGCACTCCCACCGACCTCAGGATGCTGTTCTTGTAACCATACACCTCACCCACTATCTCGCCCACACCATTGTCAGGCAGGTCCACGCTTGTGATTGAAATGTTCTGAAAATTTTCACAATTCCATTATGTATTTTAACATGTTCCTCACGGGAAGCACAAACGCCTGTGATCTGATGACAATCCAAGTTTCAAATCACAAATACTTAAAAAAAAATGACACAAAACCGGAATGAAAATTGAACTAAAATTTAAAATAATCTTTATTCTAGCGACATCTCTGAAAACCTTGTCAAATAATATATTAGTTTATGAGATATTGTTGAATAAACAGAGCGCCGAATTTTTTTGGTTTCTCAATATTTTCAGCTATTGCGTCACATGTAACGACCTGTCGCGCGGATCGAGTCCTGCGATGAGTCTCTCTTATGTAAATAAACATTATTAAGTCTCTCTTACGTAAATAAACATTACTAGTGCTATATGCATTTGATTGTGTGAGTGTAATGAATCATGGCTTTGATCGTAGCATTCCTTTGTTTATTTTACGTAATGTTTAATTTATCTCCTTTATTTAATGAGTCTCCTTAAGAGTAATGACTATTATTTATTATCAGAAAATTACTTGTGTCATGTTTACTTGGTGTTGTAATCGAATATCAGTGGTTCTAAACAAAATACGCATTTAAACTTAGAAATTAAAAAACGCCGAAATTGTGCCGCGCACAGGATTCGTGGAATTTGATTTTTAACGCGGTGAACAGATTAAAGAACCCTTTTTGGATGGTCTTATCAGAATTGATGATTGTATATGAACACTACACACATGCACTACGCTACACCTAAAGCCGAATATGTCACTACCACATATCGGAAGATCTACAAAAGTTTCTTTGTAGTTCGTCTTCATTCATTGTACAGGCGGTCCTCGACTTTTGCACATAATTGGTTCCTGAAAATATGTGCGAATCTTGAATGTTCGAAAGAAAAGGGATGTAAAAAAAACATCAAAAATCCTATTTTTAAATATTTATTTTTCAATAATAATATTTATTTATCAATAATATTTATTTATCAATATACATAATTAAGTTAACGAGGAGTGTTTAAGTGCTTTCAGGTGTTTTCTTTATAAACTTGTCAAGAATTAGTTGAATACCACCCTTTTTTATCTTTTCTTAATAAAGAGTTCTATAACATGTTGTGTCTTTCTCAATCGCCCTACGTACTTGAGATATACATTCTCCATTGGGATCACATTCTTCCATGATAGTCACAAATTTGTCAAGATGCATGAACAATTCATTAATATTTTTGATTGTTAAAGTCTTGACGATTTTATCAGCATCTTCTTCCTCACTTTCATTGTGTATTTCATTTAACTCTTGTTGCTCGATTAAGTATTCATTTGACAGAGGTACTGAGTGAGATTCAATCAACTCATTAACATATCCGTTGTTGACGTCCAAGTTCAGTTCATTCATTAGGCTAACTATTTCATCTGTGATAGTTTCCGGAGTTTCTTCAGAATGTATAAAATCACCCATCATTTGTGGGCATAATTGTTTCCAGGAACCTTTCATTGTTGACTCTTTTATTTCAGCCCACAAGTCTCCAATATTGTTTACTGCATTCCATATATTATAGTTCTTCCAAAAAAGTGGGAGCGACTGTATGGAAGCGAACAATTTTTGCATTATCGACAAAAAATATAAAAAAAATTAATTTTAATAAATGTGCGAAATAGCGAATTGTGCGAAAGTCGAGGGCCGCCTGTATAGGAGAAAAACCAGGAATGGGGGAATCTATTCGTGTTGGAAGGCCTCATTAAGTTAGCTGTAGGTTAATAAGGCTCTATTCAAAAAACTTCAATTAGATGCTCTTCAAAATGTACATTATTTTATAAAAATCTAACTACTATGTACTAACTTTTTTTATTTTTAACCTGGCGAGTTTATTGCCGTGTGGCAATCTCTTCCAACCAACCAGAAAGATGTTTTTATAGGCCCTAAGTGTTAACCAGACTGGAATCCTATTTAAAAAAATCTGGGTTCCAGCGGGGATCGAACTCGCAACCTCCGGATCGGCAGACAATTGTCTTACCACCAGGCCACGGAGGTCGTCTAAAGATGGAAAACTTTTAAGTGCGATATAATTGGTTTTAGGACCAGTTCTTCAATTCAATTCGTTCTATTGCCTACATTTAGGTGATTTATTTTTGTTATTATTTATTTGACCTAGCGAAAATACTTAATGGAAAAACAATGTTAATTTTAAACGTAACTAGCGTTTTAATTAGTTTGTTGTGACTGCTTTATGCAGGAAAGATTGATGATGTGGTTGCAACATGTCGGTCTGTAGTTCCAGCGAATCCTATATAGATGGGTATTCCTCATTTGTGACCTTTAATTAACTCTTTTAAATATGTTCATTTTAAGATTTAAATTAAAATAATTAAAGGTGAACGAGGGTTTGTTCTGCTAAATTAGGATTAATTCAAAAGGCCGCACTCAATGGCCTTAAGGCTGCAGGTTCTCCATCCCTAGGTTAAACCATACATGCTAGATTATTAAAAATAAAATTATATTTTGAAGGAATAGCTTCCATTTTCTCTAGAAAACTCATGAGAACTAGAAAATTCTCCATGGATGAAGTATAATTCTTTAGACAGTTGTGATCACTCTACTACATACTTCTGGGTTGTCAATCTCTTTAGACAGTTGTGATTACTCTACTACATACTTCTAGGTTGTCAATCTCTTTCGGTCTTTTTCCAGTTATATTACTTGGCCAAGAATGGCAAGGTAAACTAATGACCACTGACTGTCACTTTGTTGTGAAAAGCCTACAATATCCTCACCTGATAGTGATACTCGGGCACAGGTATAGGGCTAAACTGAGCATTCAGCTGAGTCTGCAACAGCTCCGATGGCGGGTCGGAGAACACTCCCGCCGGCTGTGCTGTCCACCGGACCCTCACTGAAGAGGCGTTGTGAAACAGGCTACCCCGCATGTCCAGCACCCCTACTTCCAGCACCAGGGACCCACTACCACTCAGAATTGGAACCTAAACAAAAAAAAATCATTATGAAAAAAGTAGTGGGTATGGGAATAAACTAGATCATATTCATTGAGTGTCTGTCAGTCCATAATGACGTTTGTTAAAGTTGATGCCGGGTGCATTGGTTGATCATGGTATTAAACTATTTTTCTACCCTTATTATTTCTCTTTTTTCCTCTCACTTCTGTTATATTTCAGCACTGTATGTTGTGGTCGATATTGATTGAGTTTAAACTATGAATATATTGATTTTTTTTTAATATTTATATTATTATGCGGTTTAGAGGATAGGGAAAATACAGAAACAGAAGTGACCAGCTTCTATGCCCCTCAACCAAGTTTAGCCTGTGGCCCAATGCAGTTTCCGGAGTGTGGCCGATGTCTGCGCACTGACTGATTTTTCAAGCCAAAGGTGAAGAAGTGAGATGTCAGCAAAACAGAGGCTGAGTAATTGCGACCGACCTGAGGCGACCCTAGAAGATGTCGCACCAGGTGTGTCGCCACCGGAGGAGTCCCTTTGGGCAGTTCCTTCTTCGTCACTACGTGATGTAACGCTCATAAAAAAAAATAAAGAAGATTTCGACCTTCTAGAGCAGATCGCGCTAGATGGAACTTATTTTGGCCCCCATAACAGTGTGGGTGGTGGTAGAATCGAACTTATCTGACCCTAAAAGATATCAGAATATTTGCAAGCACTGGAAGCCATGGTGTAGGAAAAACTTCAGAGTTTCTGTTGTGTTGTTGTTCAAAGTGAATTGAAACTAAACCAAATTAAATTTATATACGAGTATTAGGTGTTAACATAAGTTGTGTCCGTTTTTTTCCAATTTAAAAATGAGCACCAAAAGTGACAGCTCGTCGATGGTTTTTGCGTTTCAAATACGGTAATTTCAACCTGAAAGACATGGGAGCTGTCCGGACGACCAGTGGACTTCGATGAGAACCGCTTAAACCATATTATTCAAGAAGATCCCCTTCAAACCACCGTAAAATTGGCTGAGCAGATCAATTGTAGTCACATGACTGTATACCGCCATCTTAAATCAATGGGAAAAGTCCAGAAGTTCGGCACTTGGGTTCCACATGTTTTGAGTGAAAACAACAAAAATCAACGTTCGACAATTTCTGCTGGTTTGCTCGCGCATCATCGAGCTATGCATGGCCACAAGCAAAGGTTCCTTTACCGCATCATTACTGGTGATGAAAAATGGTTTGAAAATAGTGATGAAAAATGTTTGAAGCGGATCTTCATGAATAATATGGTTTAAGCGGTCTTCATCGAAGTCCACTGGTCGTCCGGAACACTATGTCTTTCAGGTCAAAATTACCGTCTTTGAAACGCAAAAACGTAGCATCTTCACCGTACACTTCGCAAATATCGCGAGCAGCTTTGACAGCTTTATTCCCTCGATTGAACACGAACAGAAGGAGGTGTCGAAAATGCTCATTTTCGTCTACTTGACATTCCATTTTGAAGGCTTGTAATCAAATAAAATAATATATGTAACGTAAAAGCAAACACAATATCTTGTAGAGCAGAAAATTTTCTTTCAAATGACGTATAACCTTTACCATTTTGTTTTACTTTTGGTGCTCATTTTTAAATTTGAAAAAAAACGGACGCAACTTATGTTAACCCCTAATAAATACTTTTTGTTCGCTTAATAGGACAGAGAAGAGGAAATGTTGATAAAATGTGTCCTGTAAAGAATATAATATAAATCAGAATAATGGGACACTCCTATTTCACGATGTAACAGATCGGTTGATGATTCTCACCTGCGAAGAGTAACTGATGGGACACTGCGAGTCAGGTGCCCGCTTGACCGAGATTCTCAGGGAGTGGGGGCTGTTGCAGTGCACGGCCAGGGTGGCTTCGGCGAGCACAGCCTGGGTGCCTCCGCGGAGGACCTTCAGCGTCATGTCCGTATGCCCCAGCTGTAATGAGACTTACTAATATTAACATATAGTCAGATGTATTCAAAATAGAATTACAATGAAACAAACTAAAGATGTTCCCGTTGAACTTATAAACTGTTTCAATACTAAGGACGGAGTTATCTGCATTCATATTGATGAGCTGATATTACCAATTCGACGTATGGTTATACTATTTTTTACAATTAGTACTGATACTGCCATCTCTGTAGAAGATTATGAATATTTTTGTCACTTACTTAGATCATTTCTGATCGAGATATTGTAATTTTTCTAAGGTGATCCGTTTGACACCGTTATATCTTATGAGGGTTGGCGTGTCAGTAGTTCTTTTAAGGGAATTTCCCATAATTTATATGTTATTTGTGACGTAATATTTTATGGCATCATTTATCTCATGTCCTAAAAGTTTATTTAAAATCGTAAATTGTGAATGGTAATTTAATATTTTTTGGCTTTTTTTACTGCCCCGAATAATCCGTAAGCTGGTTAAACCGACTCCGGATAATCCAGAGTTTACTGTACTACCCCAAACAAAAAAATTGCCTTGTCTAAAACTTAGATATTAAACCAGATTGGAACCTGTACAACACCGGTACAAAGACTAAAATAGGTGGATGGATGCTGCTTAATCCTCGGAGATTCTGTTTGCTTCTTACGTTTTCGGTGAAGAACAGGGTGAAGAGATTCCTCTTTGGCAGGCAGAAGTTTGTCGACATAAAAACATAGTCAATGTATCGGACGTGTGCCGTCACCCGTGTGTGTGTGTATGTGATATGAAAAAGACACTGTGTGTAGATCTGTATTAATAAACTTATATGTTGTAATTCATAATTCATTCTATTTGTATAATCGTTTGTATATGTAAATCTGCTATATGTTCTTGTATTCGCTATGTAAATATATATGTTTGTTTGACTCCGATCGCATTCGCGACCGCACTGGAAATATGTGACTTGCAAAGCGGTGCGATCGGAGTAGGTCGGGGCCCAGTCGGCGTAAGCAAGGCCCAGACCCCAAAAGTTGTTGTATTTCGCGGGCAATGGGCGCTTGTGACGGCCGACTGACCATTGATATAGAGGGCCACCCAATTTGGAAATCACTTCTCAGTTCTTCATTGAAATACATTCTCAGTAATACCGACTTTACCGTGTTTTTACTCGAGACCCGCTACCCTACATTGACTGCCTGAGAGGAATCTCTACCTGCTCTTCTTCTTCTTCTTCTGCTGGATCTTCGCTACGGAATTCGCTAGCTCGATTCTCTGAGCGCTACGCGGCGACTAACCACCTATCTACAGTCTTTGTACCTGTCCGGTACAGTCAATGTTCCAGCAGATGATAATTCCCTATGTTCTGCCCATCACTTATCGTAAGCCCCTTGATTCGATTCGAGTTTCTCCAGTTATGCAATTTCATGCATAATGTAAGATGGCCGTGATATTACCTTCAAGCAGGTGACCGTGTAGACGTGCGAGGAGTAGTGCGATGGGGAGTAGAACACGGCGATGGCCACCTCGGGATCCGTAGTGCTGATCCTGTGCACTGGCTCCTGTCCTCCGCTCCAACTTGTTGGTCCACCTGATCGTTATAACAAGAATTCAAAATTAAACTGTACAAATTCAGCGATAATTTAGTTAACAAAAACTGTATTAAAGTAAAACCTAACAGGCTACAACTTGCCATTTGGCGATTTTTTCCAACCTATCAGAAAGATGTTAGAAGACGTACATATATACCATCAAGCCATTTCCCTGTCGGAGTATACAGAGAGGACAGATCGCCAGACTTTTTTATCTCGACACACATCCTTCATCTCTACACCTTCTATTTGAACTATGTCTCTGACTTTCTATGTTTCCTTTTTTCAGAATATCAATTATCACTGATTCAAACATACTTTTCTTGTTCTTCCTTTCACATCTGAAATATATATCTCTTTTGTTAGCCTTTCTTCATTCATTAGTTCCACATGTCCAAACCATCTCAGCATGCTCTTTATCATCTTACTTACCTTCATCTTACTCAATGTTAAAAGACCTTATGTGAAAAAACCAACTTCACCTTTACAGAATGGTTTTTGTGGAGAATCCCGGCTGCAAGTGTTGTCTGGATGATGAAACTATAAACCACGTATTTTCCGGTTGTCCTTTGCGAGACAAATTAGTAACGAAAGCCATATATTTTTTAAGCTTAATCAGTACAAATCATCCTAGTTTGAGTGGATTGCCCATTATAAAAAAAAATATGAGCTACTTTTTATATATTGAAAAACAAGTCCTCTTGCGGTGATATGTTTATTAAAAAAAAGTCCTTTCCAAGTCCTCTATTCATTTTTATACATACCTGAATATATGACATTAGCAGTGGAGCCCACTGTGAGCAGCAGGGCATCATGCTGCGGTACAGGAAAGACTCGGGTGAGGGGCGCATGGCAGGCTAGAGAGGCCTCTTGCCTCAACTCACCCTGGCTGACCAGCACTCTGCCGCTGCCCGCCTCCGAGCAAGACACGTACAGCACGGTGCAGGCCTTACCTGAGAAAGAAATATATTTGAAACATTTAGAGCTCATTCAAACTACGTGTGAAATGCTTAGAGCTTTTTTGAAACATAATTTATAAACAGCCAATACGCTTATCTACATTAGAAAGAAAGCTTTCGGTCAGATGATTCCACAAATATTTTTGTTATTGTAATTTGTTTAGTATAACACTGTTTATTCCACTTAATATAATGGTATAATCCTACCGGTTTCAAGGTTTTCACTTCATCAGATTTAAAAAAAAGAAACAAGACTTGTTTGAATCCTTTTTTTACAATCTGGGTGCTCCCCTGATGATAAGGTGAATACCTTGAAATCGGTAGGGTTATACCATTATATTTAGTGGAATAAACAGTGTTTTACTAAATAAATTACAATGTTTTTAAACCTCCACAGTGTTAACACCTTAACTGGAAATAATGTGTTTTTGTTAGTCCAGAAGACCTATGTTAGACCTTTGCTAGAATTTGGTTAGAAAGAATATTTAACTTCACTAAAGAGTTTAAAGATGACCTCTGTGGCCTAGTTGGTGTGGCCTTGTCTCCCAAAACGGAGGTTGCGGGTCCATTCCAATCACTTGAAATCCTAGTTTTCACTTAACGTCTCTTTAACATCTTTCTAGTTGATTGAAAGATATTATGGCAACTTTCTAGTTGATTGAAAGATATTATGGCAACTTTCTAGTTGAAAGATATTTCGTTGTATACAGTATAACCTGGCAATAAATCCGCCAGGTTATACTGTATACAACGAAAGTGTAATATAATACAATACAAAGATGAGCAACAGAAATTCTAAAATGTATTTATCTGATTTACAAAGATAAACTATATTTATTGAAGTTGCCTACTTGGCAACAAAAATTAAACTGTGGAAACACTTGATCGAGTGTTATAGGATCTTGAGCTATGAGTAAGATTTGATAATATCAAAGCCATTTTGGAATTACTTCATGAGGTCTTGAGATTTCCCTTCTTACGGGAGTGCGGCAACTAGCCGTGGCTCTATCCTACAAGATCTCTTCATGGTATGTAAGAATACTGCCTTAGTGTGAGGTGTGAGGGGGGTGTGAGGGTCTTCTTATATATTTAAGCTAATGACGGGATATACAACTATTCCTGCTATGTTGGAAAAGATAAAGTTTAATATTCCTGACTATTCGAGGTATAGAAATATTGACCTATTTAGACTGGCAATAAGTAGAACAAGCAAATGATACGGTTGTTCTGGCAGACAGTATTGACGACCTTCAAACGCTTATAGATAGAATTAATGAAGCCGGTGTGAGGCTGGGGCTGAACATGAACGTGAGTAAAACTAAGTTCATGGTGTTTGGCCGGCAGGATCATGCAGGAGCACGTCTTACATTGAACGGTGCTGATATAGAGAGAGTGAAAAAAATTAAATACCTCGGAAGTATCCTAGTGGAAGACCTCGACCCAGAAACCGAAGTCAAATGCAGAATTGAATCATCTCGTGCGACTTTTAATAAAATGAGAAGCGTATTCTGCGATGATAATCTAAACTCGAAACTTCGACAATGGTTAGTCAAATGCTACGTTCGGTCAGCGTTATTGCATGGAGTGGAATCATAGACCCTCAAAGTTAGTAGTATGAAACGACTGGAAACATTCGAAATGTGGATAAAATGAGAATTTATTTAAATAGTAATCGGAGATTGAATAAATGAGAATTTATTTAAATAGTAATCGGAGAATGCTACGGATACCCTGGACGGATATGGTCAGCAGCACGAGGGTTCTTCAAAGAGCCAAAGTTGATAGAGAGTTGCTGACTAATATTAAAATCCGAAAGGTGTCCTACTTGGGTCATGTACTTAGAGGAGCAAAGTACAAATTACTGCACCTGATCATCCAAGGCAAAATAGAAGGCTGAAGAGGTGTTGGCAGGAGGCAAATCTCCTGGCTCCGCAATATACGTGATTGGACTGGCATAAGGGGCGTTGGAGATCTTTTTCGGGTTGCCGGGGACAAAGATGTCTACTCTCAAGTGATATTCAACGTTGGGGGGACCTGACATGACATTGGGAAGAAGAAGAATAAGTAGAACTTATCTGTCAAGTGCTCTTACTCTGTATCATAGGCTATTCCTTTAGAATAAGGCCTCGGATATTGACTCTATATCACAGGCTATCCCTTTAGAATAAGGCCTCGGATATTGACTCTATATCACAGGCTATCCCTTTGGAATAAGGCCTCGGATTTATCCGAAACAAGTAACTCCCATTACTAAGAAAGCTCTAAAGCATTTAGAGCTTTCTTAGTAATGGGAGTTACTTGTTTCGGCTAAACTAATATTTCTTGTTAACTAATTTATATTTTCTTGCTGCTGTATATAATGTCTCTTTAAGCTATGTATGTTACATAATTTTTCCTTATTGTTACTTTACATAATTTTTCTTTAAGCTTTCTATGTAATTGGGTTATACCTGTGTTTGAAACTTTATAAAATAAATAAAAAAAGGTATGATTCATTTGGATACTTAAACTGAACTCACCAATGCGTTTCTTTTCTTCTTTTTCTTCTGGGTAAACCCTCTCAAAAGTTACTCCATCAATGGGTGTTATTTCAAAAGGCATTTTGTCACAACTGAAAAAAAAAACCATAAGTTATACCTTAGAAAAATCATAAAATATGTATTATACTTTTATGGGTTGAATTCTACATCAATATTGAATTTTTTTTTTATTAAATCTTAACATTTTCAAATAATTTTTTTTACTGATGAATTATACTCGGTAACTACAACATATATATTCTAACTGGACAGTATCAAAACATGTCAAGATGATGGTCCACAATAGAATTATGGTGCCAACTTTGATGTATGGGAGTGAAACGTAAATGTGGAAAAATATTGATAGGAGCCGAATAAATGCTATAAAGATGTGTACATTGAGAAGAATACATGGACAATGTAATAACAGAATAAAGTGATAAGGGATGAATGTGAACTTACGGCTGATGTGCTAAGTAAGATGAAGAAGAGAACGCCGAGATGGTTTGGGCATGTGGAACAAATGAATGAAGAACGATTAGTAAATGTGAGGGAAAGCATGTGAGAGGAAGACCAAGGAAAGTATGGTTGAATCAAATGAATGATATTCTGAAAGAAGGAAACATAGAAAGTCGAAGGTGTATGGATGTAGAATAAGCAAAGGATATGTGTCGAGATAGGAAAGTCTGGCACTCGGTCTTCTCTGCCTGTCCCGACAAGTAGATGGTGTGTTAATATCTATAGTAATTATATTTAGAAAAGATAAGGATACTCACTCGGTGTAGGGAAGGCTGGTGACGGATTCTCCAGACTTGGAATAGAGTACGATATGTAGGGCCAGACCTGACTTCACAGGGCCCTCTCCATCATTCCAGATTATCTCCATACGTGCCGGCTCCACCACTCGTACACTGCAATTGATAATGTGCATTTAGTGTCAGTTCCCTGTGAGCATAACCAAGTTATTGGACTACCCAACTTCTCTCTGGCCATGGAAGCTTAAATAGCAATTTTTTTTGCTTCGTCCTGTTGTACTCGTGGCCATCTTAATCAATCCGCAGATCATATTTTGTGGTACTGCGATAAAAATCACGTCAATAATTTCCATTTACTACTCCAATTTATTAATGATGAATTCGCTACTACCATTTGTTGGCGTTGAATTTGCTACTCCGATTTATTCACGTTGAATTTGCTACTCCGATTTATTCACGTTGAATTTGCTACTCCGATTTATTCGCGTTGAATTTGCTACTCCAATTTATTCGCGTTGAATTTGCTACTCCGATTTATTCGTGTTGAATTTGCTACTCCAATTTATAAGATTTGGATTTATTGGATTGGATTTATGTCAAAGGATAATTCGCTGCAAGGAGTAGAAATGCAATCCCCTTTGTTGACAGATTGTGGAGAGACAAATGTTTATATGGAGTTCAAATAATATTGACTCGTTTGTTCTCCTTACAGTCAAAGATATATCACAACATTTGTTCTCTTTACAGTCAAAGATATTTCACAACATTTGTTCTCCTTACAGTCAAAGATATATCACAACATTTGTTCTCCTTACAGTCAAAGATATATCACAACATTTGTCTCCAGCACCACATCAATATTCACACACCAATATTCCTTCTATCGAATCTAAAATTATCTTCTGGTTCATTTCTGTTTTGTTAAAATTTGGACTCTTATTTTATTTACTCTACCTTGCAGTAAGTCTGGGATTGTGTCCATTTATATTTTTTAACAATTTTTGTATATATTTATCGAGTTTATAATTTATTGTATTAACTGCTTATTTAGTATAATTTTTCTTTTTGTACTATAATTTACGTGTACAACGATGTGCACTGAAAAACATGTGATGTCCTCGTGGCCGAGCTCGCCCTCTATTTTAGTGGAGATGTATCTCGATTGAGAAGATGCGATGAGATGAGCCCGGACCTTTTAATAGCTTCTCTCTTAACCTCGAAGCGAGTGAGATTTTGTAAGTAAAATAAAAAATTCATTTTGTAAATAATATAAATAACGTAATTGCTGCCGCCATATACAAAATAATAGAATAGATAAAAACATTTGAGCCATGTCCGTTTTATGGATAAATTCATGTATTCGGGAATAAAAACATTAAACGTACCGTGTACGTCCATACTCTCATGAGGTAAAAATTCGCTCGTCGTACACCGTACGGCCATACTTGTTTAGAAGTTAAATATATTTTCTTTTCTATTAGTATCAGACGTACGTATCACATAGATTAATAATATAAAGTTATTGTAAAATGTCCTTATGTGTGGTCTTCGCATTATTGCATCACTATGGTCGTCTTGAATAAAAATAAATTAGTTTAAGCCGGCTGATTAGCTTGATCATGTACTTAGAGGAGCAAAGTACAAATTACTGCACCTGATCATCCAAGGCAAAATAGAAGGCTGAAGAGGTGTTGGCAGGAGGCAAATCTCCTGGCTCCACAATATACGTGATTGGACTGGCATAAGGAGCGTTGGAGATCTTTTTCGGGCTGCCGGGGACAAAGATGTCTACTCTCAAGTGATATTCAACGTTGGGGGGACCTGACATGACACTGAGAACAAGAAGATTAGCTTGAATTAGTTTAAACCAGCTTACTAGATTAAGTATCGAGTGACCCCCGCACGCAATGACGCTAGTCTTTGTACCGGTGCTGTACACTATTGCCTTTAAATATACTCATATGTGTAATTTCAGGATATATATGTACATACTATGCTGCTGTAGGGTACCTACGTCCCTAAATAAATTGTCAAACATACAGGGTCAACGACCGATGAATCAACCTCTGGACATCTACAATTGTCACATACCAGAAACGTCAACACCGTGTACACGCAAATATTATTTACGCTGCATTCCACGGTAGAGGGAGAGCGCATCGCTTTGTCTCGCCATTTCGGCAAATAAATATCCTACCCGCTATACTAGGGCACGCGCAGGAGTGAGACAAAGTATATATCGCGGGCGCATTCACGCACAACTATAAAATACCTACTTGTAGACAAATAAACATTATTATTCACTCGACCATTCATTGATTATTTACTCTCACTTTTATCCGCATTCCTGAGTTTTGTATTTATTTTAAATACAAGACATCAAAATCATCACGACGTATCAAATTAAGCATCACGCTAAACTGCTATCAATAAACCTATATTTATTATGATTACTATCGATATCAAAATGTGCTACTCATCCAAAATATTAAATTCTTATCCTTGTAAGAAAAGATCTTCTGAGTGATTCGTAAATATTGCATTCACACTTCAGTGTGGCGTCGGAATAGGAAAGAGCTCCACAAGTTTTATCTACATTGTTAAAAATTTGTCTGAAAACATGGTTTAATCATTATACCTTGCTGTAGCGAAGATGTGAGGATTGGAGGAGATAGACGCTATCACCGTCCCAGTGCCTGTGGTCAGCCCAGTTAGCAGACCGAACCTGCCGATAGCGATGGCGGAGCCCTCACGCTGCCAGTTGTAAGTGCCATCACCTCCCACCGCTCGTAGCTGGAACTCTGGCCTGGAAAAAAATAAATTAAATGGAAAACTGAAATGAAAAAAGAAAGGTTAAACTATGGAAATTGGGGCATATAATAACTTCCCAACGGCTAGGAATACCGTAGCCATTTTTTCTTTTTATAAAAATAATTTAAGTCAAGTAAAGTTTTGTCGGGACCCCAATGGACAGAAAAACAGCGCTCTTCTCGGCCAACTATCATCGGGCATTCTCAGAACATGTCCCAGCCAGGACCATTGCCTCTCCCGAATTACAGAGATGACAGACCCCTGCCAGGTGCGCAGGCGTAGAGCGTCGTTTATTATGTGGTCATACCACCTGATTCCCAATATCCTCCTGAGATACCTGTTTTCAAAACTAAGTGTCTTGCGCTCCTGAGCCTTGGTGAGATACCAAGATTCACAGCCGTACAGGAGGATCGGGATGACACATGCGTTCAACAAGCGGCATTTTGTTGTGACGCTGAATCCAGTCGCCTTCCAAATCCTATCCATGTTGTTGAACGCCCCGCTGGCAGCCGCCAGCAGGGTGTTCTTCCTGACGGCTTGGAAGACCCTCTCTCACGGTGTACCGTTCCTATGACAAGGAAGTCAGAGCGTTAGGAATGTCGTGGAGGGAGATTACCAACACCGCTCTGAATGGATAAGACTGGTGGCCTCCCTATGCTCCCTTGTGGAGCTTTAAAAGAAGGGTGAATAATGATAATAATGATTAAGTTTTGTGGACATAATGACACAATAAATAGTAAAAAAAAATTTAAAATACGTATTATTTTTCATGGGCAGCCAATGTGTACGAATGAAAAAAAAACCTATAATTTTCACTTATTTGATTTTGACATGATCACTGTTTACAGAGATTAAGTTTATGTTTGCACGATATAAATATATCAGTTTTTATTTGGCCGCACACTTGATAAGTATTATAATCTAGGATTCAAAGTTTTTGAAATAATAATGTCCACGGTTGTGATATTATAAAAGGTAATTATCATAGTTCTAACATACTTTTACAACATCCACTCACCTGACAGTGGAACTTGGATCCAATGGAAGAACAACTTCTGAGGGGATAATCTGGATTTTCTCATAAATATTCAACTCTCCCGAGGTTGATATCTAAAATTAAAAACAAAATGAATATTTTATTTAAATATTATCAATCAGCCCTGGCCAAATTAATGGTGGAAGGCTCTCAATAAACCTCGTAGGGGTATCTACCTTTTTGTAGCAATACGATGAAGATGACTCCCGACAACTCAAATTCGTAAATTGTCAATCATTAAATCTGGACATTTGTGCCCTTCATTTCTTTGGTCCTATCTTTGACAAGATATGCTAACAGAATTCAGTCAGTCACCGAGTCAAGACCTAAGATTCAGGAAATGTCGGAGAAGAAGGGCCCATATGAACTCAATATCTACAATACAAATATCCACTAACCGGGAGTTTCTGGTCTTTAACCCTTCCCTTACGGTGTTAAAATTGAAACGCGTGCTCCGGTGTTGGGTAGTGAGTACGCAATAAAAAATTAGCGATTTTAAATCGGAAAAATAAGAACATTCATAAATAATCCCCTTAATTAATTATAATTGAAGTTAAAAATTATAATAATTGAGATTTATTTGCTGAAAACATTAAAAAATCATCTGGCAACGCTCACGGAACGGACGTACGTGTAACCTATTTGCAAGCCTAGAAGCTACTGTGGCGCGGAACGTCAGTCGCATACCCCGGCGCTTACGCTTATGCTTGCGACGTTGAGACAATTCAGCTCCTCGCAATTCAGTGGAGTATGCAAGAGTGAGATGCGAATATAGTGTCGCGCTTCCCGCGTACTATTCACCTATCGTCAAGGCACTCACAGCGTTTAAATGCGAATTTGTTTCCGATATCTTCACAAAATACCCACAATGTAGTCGATAAATTCTGATTATTATTAATATTATTTTTTAAATCAATGTGTAAATATATTATGGAGGAATACCTAAAATCTTAACCTTGTATTTATTATATTTATAGAGATATTGATGGTTATTAGAAGCAACGTGTAGAAGATACCCAACACAGGGAAGGAAAGGTTAAAGAGCAACAAGAATAAGAAATTGTAGGGCAATTTATAAAAAAATATTTAAGATAAAATAGAATAACCAGTATACCAGTCAATACACCATATATATACATATATAGTTCAGTTCGATCCCCCAACCCACGCTGTGATGGGGGACAAAATAAGTCCCCATCCTGCGCGATCTACACTAGAAGATCGAAATCTTCTTTATTTTTTAGCAGCGTGACCTCACATAGTGACAAAGAAGGAACTACCCAAAGGGACTCCTCTGGTGGTGACACACCTGAGTGTGTAAAGAATAGTGATGAGGACAGATGTATGGTCCGACATCACGGGAAAAGGAAAATGACTCGCAGTGCAAAATTTTTGGTTTCTTACAAAGTGGCGGTTTAAGGCCTGGAATTCAAACAGCTAACAAATTGCCAGTACTTCCACAGAAAATTTCAAATGCACCAAAACTATCGTTTGACGCCACTAGATCGGAGTAGCCAATCGGTCCGAAGATGTACCGATGTAAGGCTACGTGGAGTTCCCTTCGGATATTACTGACTTTTTCATCGCAGTACCACAAAACGTGCTCTGTGGATTGATCTAGATGGCCGCAAACATTGCAACAAGGCGAAGGGACAAGATTGAAGATAAAGAATTAGCCATTAAAGCTCCCATGGGGAGAGAGAAATTGGGTAGTCTAATAGTTTGGGTATACCCATGGGGAACCGAGGCACGCCCTGATGCAAGGAAAGAATTTAAATGTCTAGGCAGCCTTCAAAAATCTAATATATAATGTGAAACAGATTAAGAATATGTTGTTTATAGTTAAGGCATTAACGTTGTGAAGACATTGTAATTTATTTTTATCAAACACTGTTTATTCCACTTTTTTGTGACGGTGTAACCCTACCGGTTTCAAGGATAATCATTGTCACCGTGAGAATCATACTTTTTCTATCGATGATGCCAAATTCTTAAATATCAGTGGTAACGGAAATAAATTGGACAGATTAGAGGCCCTAGAAATTTCTAAGTCAGTACACCGATCGGAACATCTGTTGAACAGTTATTTCCCAAAAATCTCTCCGCTCTTGGCCGAAATTGTCCCGTGCCTCCCTCACCCCCCAGCTTCCAGCCGTTGAAGCGTGTATATCGGTACCACTTCGAACTGCATTTAGTCTTGTTTGCGCTCCCCTGAAGATGAGGTGAAATCCTTGAAACCGGTAGGGTTATACCGTCACAAAAAAGTGGAATAAACAGTGTTTGATAAAAATAAATTACAAAGATTAAGAATACACTCACCTTAGGATAGATGATATTTCCTGCGACAGAAAGTAGCGTAGCAGTGATGGAGACAGTGCCGAGTTTAAGGGCCACTCCGTACACCACAGAGCCATTCTGACTCCTCCAAGTCACCTGGAACAGCTCTTCGTCCAATGTCACAGCAATGCGGGTCTCGGGGCCTATGTGCATATATCTCTCTTCACTAAAAAAATAATAATAAATTAATAAAAATCATCAGTCAAAACTTCGCCCCGACACCCCTTGATGTATGGCCCGTTAGCTAAGAATGGATTTTACAATTTCAAATTATTTAAAATTTCAAAACAAGCGCAGGAGACATTTCCATATTTCAAAATCCATTTGACTGTAATTGAGAAGCTTCCACCTAACCTTCAATTGGAAGTTATTAATGTGCAAAGTGATGACTGATTGAAAGAAAAATTTCAGAAGAATCTAACAGAATTATATAAATGTATTCCAAGCTATGAATATGTGTGTATGGTCAATTAAGATCATATGCTCGGGGATTTATATCTGTATTTAGCAGCACCTACCTCTCTAAATCTCAATACAGGTCTGCATTAACCCTTCCTGTATGGTGATGAGTAACTAATACACATTGCTTCTAAAAACTTTAATATCTCTATAAATATAATAAATACTGGGTTCAGATTTTAGGTATTCCTCCGTAATACATTTACGCATTGAATGAAAAAATGTTAATAATAATTAGCACTTATCGGCCACATCAGATATTTTGTGAAAATCGGGAATAAATTCACCAATACAATCAAACGTGTGCCAGTGTGTGACGTACGTATATTAATTCTAAGAAACTGCTATGGGTGAGGAAGCGACGCTATTTACGTCTCACTCTCACTCTACTTCGGTATATGGGAACGCGAGAAATAGAATCTCAGTTCGCTCGCTTCTCTCGTTCAGTAGGTCGGCGGCTTTCGTTAGAGGTGGTTGCTTTGCCCGTTTTGTAAACGTTGGCCGATGTTTTTTTTTTCATGTTTTTAACAATTAAATTTCAATTATTATCACTTTTGACTTCAAATTTAATTAATTTAAGCGATTGGCTATGAATATTCTTATTTTTCCAATTTTAAATTGCTCATTTTTACATGTGTATTGAATACACAGCACCGGAACGGGCGGATTTTTTTAGCACAGAAAGGGAAAGGTTAATTCGGTGAAATATTATCTCTAAAAAAGCAATTCCATTCTTCTCTTTAGTAGAACCGTATTTCAAACAATTTTAGTCTTTTTTAGTCTATTAATTATTATTACGTTACATTTTGTTCAGTATATTTGTGAAAACTTTTTTTTCTTCTTGTTATTAACCCTATAGCCGCCATTTACGCGTATCGGCGTACGAACAATCCGTGCCACAACTGCCATTTACACCGTACCACGTAAATCGCCAGTATGAATGTTTCGAGGATGATATTTCTAAGTTCTAACTGTAGATGGGGCTAAATATTATTTTGTAAAATAATTCGAACTGTTTCTTAACGACATCTCTTGTAAAAGATGATAATTTATATTGTTTATACTACGCAAAGCTGCATCCAAAAAAGGTCTACAGATTTCTATTCGGCGCAAATGTCTACAGTCTATTCGGCGCAAATGTGGACTTGCGTTTTTTTTCCCGAATTGAGAATTTAGTTTGTTTTTTTTAAATTTAGTTTGATATTTCATTTTGTGTGTACTTTTATACAATAATTTTTGAAACTTTATTTTTAAAACATCCATAAATATGTCAAGACGCGATCTCAGTGAAGAAGAGATAAGAGAATTCATCCTCGATCTTGACTCTGACATTCAGGAAAGTGATGATGACTCGGATTTTATAACGCAACTTAGTGACAATGAAGATGAACCTATGGAGACTGAAGTTACCCGAACAAGTTCGTCAGGAAATTGGACTGTGAATTCCGGAAATTTTAAACCAATCATCCATCAATTTAATGATTTTACATCTGGAATAATCGCGACACCATTATTATCAGAAAATTCCCCGGAAATCAATTTTTTTGAACACTTTCTAAATAAAAATATAATGTCCGAAATTGTCAAGGAGACAAACAAATACTATCAAGCGACTATTAGAAATAAAGTTATTTCTGAACATTCACGGCTTCGCAGATGGAAAGATACATCAGTTAATGAACTCTACGTATTTATTGCAGTGACAATGCTAATGACCAGAAATAAGCACCACACGATAGAAGAGCACTGGTCAAAAGATCCCCTTATAACAAGTGCTATATTTGGGAAGACGATGGCAAGAAATCGTTACCAGATATTGCTGAGTATGCTGCATATGTCAGACCCTGATTCTCAAATTGCTGGTGACAAATTAAATAAAATTAAACTTCTGGTCGATCACACTCGAAAAATGTTCAAAGAATCAATGGTGCCATATGAAAATATATGCATTGACGAAAGCATTATAGAGTTCAAAGGACGTCTTAAGTTTAAACAGTATATTCCATCCAAACGCCATCGATTTGGAATAAAAATGTTTGTTTTGTGCGACTCGCAGACAGGTTATATTTTAGATATAATTATTTATTGTGGAGATGGGACGGATGTCACTGACGAACAATGTCTCGGGGCCTCAGGAGCTGTTGTCACCACTATGTTAAATGACTACCTCGGCAAAGGCCACAAATTATATGTAGATAATTGGTACACTAGTCCAATATTATTTAAATTTTTGCATGACCACCAAACTAATGCATGTGGAACGGTGCGAAAAAACCGTAAAAACATGCCAAAATTCAATAAATTGAAGAAAGGGGAAATTACTTCTCAGTATTCCGATTCACTGATGGCATTAAAATGGCACGACAAAAGAGAAATTCACATGCTAACGACGCTTCATGATGATAAAGTTTCTCCAACGGGGAAAATAAATTTTAGAACTGGAGAAGTAATTTCGAAGCCAAATTGTATCCAAGATTATAATAAAAACATGGGCTTAGTAGATAAAGCGGATATGATGATAACTTTTGTAAATTCCCTAAGAAAATCAGTTAAGTGGTATAAAAAGGTTTTCTTTCATTTAATCGATTTATATTTACTGAATTCGTATACAATGCACAAAACCGTTAGTTCCAAAAACATTTCTTTTCCTGATTTCCAATTAAATGTGATAAGACAATTATTAGAAAAATATCATATAACATCGCACTCTGAAGTTGGTCCACGTACGTCACAAGATTTGCCATTACGGTTATCTGCCAAAATGCTAGTAAAACATATGCCGAGACCTATACCCGCAACTGAAAAAAACAAAAAACCCTATAAAAACTGTTATGTTTGCTCAAACACTAAACTTAGACCAAAAACAAGAAAAGCGACGAAGTACATGTGTGTCGAATGTAACGTGCCGTTATGTGTTTGGCCATGCTCAACAATATTCCACGAAAAAGAATATTAATTTTAAATCTTTAAAACATTGTGTAAATAAAATGTAGTACAATCTAGTGCAATATTAATATGTAATGTGAAAAAAGTTGGAGAATCGTTGCCGAACTCAATAGAATCCATGATGACATGTGAGTGTTTATCTTATATCTCTTTGTTTGTTTATGTTAGTGAGTCATTGCGCAATGGGAATCCCGTAAAGATTAATTTAATTGATGACTTAAAAAAGACCGAAATAGCTTGGCGTGTCGTAGTTGACAGAGTATATTGTTTGGGCGCCTAATGGGTTAAAGTATATAAAGTTATCAAACCAACATAAATATCCTAGAGTTTGCCTCTTGGCTCAGAGTCTAAAATATTACTATTTGGCCCTTCACTGATCTAAGGAAACATTGTTTTGGAATCTTGGAACAGAGTTGTGGAATCTTGGAATAAACTTCCCGATAGTGTAATGAGTTCTGTGACATCGGACTGGTTTAAAAACCACCTGGACAAATTTCTACCACAAATCAGTGACGTTTTGTTTCCATTATTTAGTTTATAGTTCGGATACCATTGATCAATATAACCAATGCAAAAATCTAGAGTACCATACCAATGAATAAATGAGAATTTATTTAAATAGTAATCGGAGAATGCTACGGATACCCTGGACGGATATGGTCAGCAACACAAGGGTTCTTCAAAGAGCCAAAGTTGATAGAGAGTTGCTGACTAATATTAAAATCCGAAAGGTGTCCTACTTGGGTCATGTACTTAGAGGAGCAAAGTACAAATTACTGCATCTAATCATCCAAGACAAGATAGAGGGTCGAAGAGGTGTTGGCAGGAGGCAAATCTCCTGGCTCTGCAATATACGTGATTGGACTGACATAAGGGGCGTTGGAGATTTTTTTTGGGCTGCCGGGGAGAAAGATGTCTTCTCTCAGGTGATATTCAACGTTGGGGGGGACCTGACACGACACTGGGAAGAAGAAGTAATCATTGGTATGACTTACCTGTCTAACATCTGCACATGTATTGAAAAGTTGTTTCCTTGTTGCAGCGACCAGGGGCGTGAAGGGGGTGCAGGTCTCCCGGCCAACTGCAAGCGGTGCACCTCCCCCACTCTCAATGCTGCCTCGGGAGGGCGCGAGTCAGGAGACTCCTCCTCGCCCGCATCACGGAGAAGGACACGGGTCGCACCATGCTTCAGGGCAGTCGCCAATCCTGTACAAATATATAGGCTTTTCACTTTAAAAAAATTTCCAACACCAAAAATATCCAGCTAATCTCACTTACGAAGATACATACCATCATGTTGGGTAGGCAGAATGGAGAAGAGCGCCAGACTTTCTTATTGTGACACATCTTTCGCCTCTACTGCATCCATACACCTTTTCACACAGCTCCTGCAATTTCTTTGACTTTTTACATTTCTTTCAATCAAAATATCATACACTTAATCCAACCATACTTTGATTGGTCTTACTCTACCACGCCTTCCGCTCACATTTGCACTGTACATTTGTTTTGTTAGTCTTTGTTCATTCATTCCACATGCCTAAACTATTTCAGAGTGCTTTTCTTCACTTGCTCAACACATCAGCATTAAGTTCACATTCAACCGCAATCACTTCATTCAGTATTATGTCATACATTGTCACTCCATGTATTCTTCTACATGCACGCATTTCTACATAATTTATTTGGCTCCTTTCAGTATTTTTCCGCAATTCATTTACATACATTAAAGTTGGCACTAAAATACTTTTGTCGACTATCATATTAGCCGATTTTGATACTGTCCCGATTGAATATATATATTTTAGTGCTCCATTAATATTGTTTCCTATCACTACATGCCGTTTTACATTTTTGGAGTGATATTTTATTATACAATTAATTATTCTAATTATTATAGCCAGGCAGATGACAAAAGTTAGCTATAGGAAATATTTTTAAGAAAAGTGCTGGGACAAGTTGAAGATATAGAAAAAAACTTACCAGTCTTGGAATGCAGTCGAGCTATGGCACCGTCTTCTATCTCCAAAGAGTACTGCGGGGATGGCTGAGGAACTTCAATCAGGCGGCCTTCTCTCACCTTTAAAATTATATTTACATCTATGATCACTGGGCTTTATATATGAATACTTTTAAGATCTGCGATATGTCGGATGCATATTGGACAATATTCCACAAAGGAACATTTGACAAAGATCAAAGTTTTAAATTCTAGCATATTCCAATGTGACCATGGCGAGTAACATTAGATTATATGTTCTTCAAATACAAACTAAATGACGTGTATCTGATTTTTTATCAATATCTACTATAGACGAATGACGACCAATATGAAAACAATCATTACGAACTTGTCTCCCTCTGTTTGCACAATGTTAAGAAAGTCTATAGTTTCTTATGAATCAAATATGTTAAACTAATATTTTTATGATAAATATGGTATTACAATAGAGCGCAAATTATCGGAGGCTCAATTATCCAGCTGGATTAACCATGGTTGACTGACGCTAGAGAGCTGCAGGTGTTTCCCCGTGTCCACGCCGACTTGAAAATATGTGGCTCCGAGGCTTTCCAATGTAATTGCCGCAGTATGATACCAGCGTTTAAGGGTTGTATATCAAATATTGAGATAACTTGTCCGTTTACTCATCTTGCGTAGCAAAATTTATCTAGCATTTCGGGGAACTGTTTTTCAATTATCCGGGCTCAAGTATCCCCCAATTACCACAGATAATCGGCACTTTAATGTATTCTAAATTTTAATAGCATGAGCTTACTATAATCACGCTTCTAGAACAATTTCTCAATTAATTTAATCAACTGATAATTAATTTAATCAATTAATTTAATCAACTTAAATTGAATCAACTTATAATATAGCTCACTGGCTGGGAACAACCAAATTTTGGTGAATAAAAAGAAGAGAATAGATTGATTTAAAGCATTGTTTATCAACCTTTTTTGGCTCTCTCTCCTCCATTAAAACTTCGCAACCCAAATTTTGTACTTGCACAAAGACAATAAGCCTTTTTGGGTAAGGGTATCTACTGTTTTACGTTACTAACAGGACAGCTAAACTGTTTGAACTTGCCGCAAGTATGTATACAAGCGACAAATCCAAACTGTTTTGCTGTCTCGGTAGCAACGTGAAGGCCGCAACGTAAAGGCTGCAATGAAGCGCTAGTTAGATTCGATTTATATAAACAATACATGTATAACAATGACTTGGACTTTGGACGATGTGTTGCTTTCCTTTTGTACACCTAAATTATTTTTCGGATTTGGGAGTCATAACCCACAGGTTGAGAAAAGATGATTACCTAAAGTAAATTCAAAGAATAATATTTTAAGATGCATACCTGCACAATTCTAAAATCTACAGAGTCCCCAGGCAACAAGCAGGCTTCCGAGGGCACCAGCAAGAGGTTCGCCACTACCCTGAGGGCCACCTCCACACTGTTCACTGCCGAATACTCCGAGTGAGGTAGCTTCATGATCACCTACAATACACAATATGCAGGCTTAATATACAAAGGAATACCTCAGTAATAAAGAAATAATGTCCTGGAGGAAGATCACCTTTTTGCGAAGTCAACAATCGCAACACTCATTGGGTAGACAGCTTTTTCATATTCAATTTTTCATATAGGATATCATGCACCCATCCACCTGAGATGCCCACAGCTTCAGCAATCTGTTGCACATTCCCTCACCAGTCTTCAATTATGATACCATGGATTTTTTCAATGTTTTCTTCTATGGTGGACATAATTGGGTGTCCAGACTGCAATTCGCCTTTGGCCACGTTTAAACTTATTTATATAAAAATAAACAGTCTTCAACGCTGGTTTAAAGTCCCTGTGAACTTCATCCAATTCGGCTTTGATCTGCATAGCTGTTAACTTGTTCAAATAAAAATATTTTATGATGGCATACAATTAATTTTCTTCCATTGTTGCGGCAAATGTCAAAGTTTAGATGGCTGTCAAATGTCAACTATGCGTCGCATCTAGTTGAAACTTTGACAGAGGTCTCTTGAGGAATGATACTTGCCAAAAGTGATTTTATAGTGACAACACTTTACGAATTGTAGCGACATTTACCTTTTAAACTACCGTAATTCAAACAGGTGTTTAGGTCTCTTCTTACATTTAAAGAGTTAACACCATAGCATATATGTTAGCAAATAGCCAAACGTACCTATCAAAAAAATTGTGGGATAGAGCTATAAGCAAAATCTATATTCCCTGCAGTAAAAGTGTCAATTGAAATCTTTGAAACAATAGACCATGACACCAGTCTGACCTATGTATTGTTCCATAACAAACCGGGATCATTCCACCTAAAGAGAGTCTCGGGAGAAACACATGTACCAAGAACAATAAAGTCATTTATATTATAAAACCATAAACCTTTGATAGAATATTATGGGGATCAATCTGAGTTACAAAAAAGTTATACACACCTTAGCAGAGCCAGTTTTAACACCTTCTAACAGAGCAGTGTGTCCTCTGAGTCCCCTGGCCTCCAGGGCTTGGAGGCTTTCGGTCGCTTCGTACAGTGATTCTGAGAAGGTCATTATCCTGGAGGAGAAAATAAAAACACATTTACTTAATAAGCATAAAAAAGCAGGTTTTATAAAATTATAGAAAGTTTATACTTTTACCCTTCAAATATCCGAATTAGTGTTTTTCGAACAAATTAAAGAGCAGGGATGAGAAACAATAGTGTCTTCGGCCCCAGTAAGCGAGTCTTCGGGTTTAGAACCTATGGAATAGGGACGAAACTCACGGTTCATCATTGAACGTGTTGACAACACTACTGATCGGCGCGTGGGAGTATTATTACAAGACAAACAATTTTACCACACTGGTACAAATTTTTTTGGATAATAACAATAATAAAAGGACAACTTATATAGCGCCGTTTAGCACAAACTCTCCTCAAGGGCGCTCATACTTATGATTCGAACCCACTCATAAAAGACTTCCTAAAAAGGATTGTCTGTAAGTGCTTCCTAAACCAACACACTCCACTCCTATCTCTGACACCAGGAGACAGACCATTCAACGCCACAGGACCAGCAACGGCAAAAGCTCTATCATAATACTCCACCCTATTGGATTGATTTGGAACACTCAATTTATTAGATGAAGAAGAAATCAAACTCATTCTTCTACTTCTCTCCAAAGGAACATTCCTCACTCATCCCTAAGTCTTGGCAAGATAATTTCATGATCGACAGTACCAATGGCAACACTTATATACAGAACAGTAATTAAAACTATTTTCCCCTCTTCTATCCCAGTCAACAAATCCGACATCAGTCTTAAAACAACGATCTCCATGGAGTGATAGTTTCTATAGCAGATTGATTATTTGAAACTAGTTTAGTTGAGTCCTTTAAATATAGTCCACACGTGATAATAGTAGCTTATAGTCTACTGTTACTAGGAGAGGGGGGTGTATCGGATGTGTGCCGTCACCCGTGCGTGTGTATATGTGATATGAAGAAAAGGACACTGTGTGTAGATCTGTATAATCAAACTTATATTTGTATGTTATAATATCTGTTATGTTCCTGTATTTGTATAATCATTGTATATGTTTTTATATGTAAATGTTTGCTATTTTATATGTAAATATGTGTGTTTGTTTGAGTCCGATTGCGCTCGCGACCGCACAGGAAAATGTGCTGGCGGCCGAGGCATCGAGACTGAGGCAAAAGTCGGTCGGGCTAAGCAGCGCTCCAGGCCCCGAAAGTGGTTGTAAGTTGCGGGTAACGGACGCTTGCTATGACCGATTGGCCATTAATATAGAGGGCCCAAAGTTGGCAAAAATATACTTCTCTACTGGACTACATCTGTGTTTTACTTCTCCTGAACTTCTACAGAGGAATCTCTCTACAACCGTCTTCGCTTCTCCAGAACCATCGTCATCGTCACGCCACTGGAGCCGCTCCGAGCAGCCATCTTGAATAGCCAAGTACAGGCTCTGCCCCGAGCAGCGACAAGCCCCGCCCCTAGTTCAGTGGCGTAGCGCGGAAAGAATATTTCGCCATTAATTAATTTTTGGTGATTGACGCTTTCGAAACCGCTACCTGAATTCTACGAGCATTGTGCAGCAACCATCCCCCTATATACAGTCTTTGTACCTGTCCGGTACAGGGGGTATCAATCGGTACATTAGGAAATCCATATCTTAACTCCCAGGTGGAAATCAAGAATGCTACCTCGAAAACTTTGTTTATAGTTAAAGCATTAATGTTGTGGAGGTTTAAATACATTGTAATTTATTTTATCAAACACTGTTTATTCCACTTTTTTGTAACGGTACAACCCTACCAGTTTCAAGACTTTCACCTCATCATCTTCAGGGAAGTACAAACAAGACTCTTCAAGGGGAGCACAAACAAGAATCTTGTTAGTGCTCCCCTTGAAGATGAGGTGAAAGCCTTGAAACCGGTAGGGTTATACCGTTACAAAAAAGTGGAATTAACAGTGTTTGATAAAATAAATTACAATGTTACCTCTAAGTTACAGAGGTTGTTAACGGTTGCCATTGTACAACACACTCATTAAAATTTACTTCAAATTTAGAAGAAAATAAAGAAATTATAAATAGATAAAAGAACTAAGATACAAAAGAGAGAAACAATATTTACCTGATTACATCATTGTCCTTGAGAGGAGATACTAGAGTCCACGTGAACTCCACACCCTCCAGGGTAGTGAATTCATTTCCTAAAAAATATATTCTGATTAATGAATAAACATCAGGGGTGCCCAACCAGTCGATCACGATCTACTAATCCAGTGGTTGCCAAACTCAATAAGGATGTGAGCTACTTTTGGAAATTGATATTGTCTTGTGAGCTACTTATACCATACATATTCCTTCTTTATCATTTTTTATCATCGTCCTTTGTCGTACCATACACAATATTATTATATTACTTAAAATAAATTAGGACATCGGACTTCCAATAAAACGTAAAATGCGTAATTTAATTATTTATTTATAACAAAAATAATAATTGAAAAATATCTTGAAATAAGTGAGTAAAAGTAAAAATAATTAGTGAAAAGAATTAGTGGCATTCACTTTCCTCCACAATTTTTTCAATTCTCGATGAGTACCTTGTCACTCCCACCCGAATGCAATTATCAAGATGTACATCTGCGAGTCCGTTTCTGTATTTACTTTTACTCGTAACCATCTTTATAGTGGAAAACATTGATTCACATAAGTAAGTAGAACAAAACAATGCCTTCATTTTGAGCGCAATTCCAACTAAAATTGTATACTTTTCTGTTGGGACGAAAGCCCATACAGATTCTACTCGTACAGTTTAGGCAACACTCTTAAGCGACAAATCACATTAATATTCTATCAATTCCATTTCTGATGAGGGGACATCTTCTTGAAAATTTTCGACGATACAGCTGGATAGTTTTTCAATGTCAAAATTTATAAAAGGAGCTGAAACATATTGTCCAAGCAGCTCAACTTTTTTGTCATTAATAAATAACAAAAACTATATTGGCCCCAAGTAGGAATCCTGTGGAACACCACTTATATTAAATATTCATACAATTTGCGTGACATGATCCTGACACAATGTTTACGATTCTTAAGCGAGTTATCCAAACCACTAAAGCAAAAACTCCTGAAAAACCATGAGTATGCATTTTCTCGAGTAAAACCATATTGACCCAAGTGAGAATCCTGTGGAACACCACTTTTAGGCACATATTCATACGATTTGTGTGACATGATCCTGACACAATGTTTACGATTCTTAAGAGAGTTATCAAACCACTAAAGCAAAAACTCCTGAAAAACCACGAGTACGCATTTTTTCGAGTAAAACCATATTGACCCAAGTGAGAATTCTGTGGAACACCACATTTAGGCGCATATTCATACGATTTGTGTGACATGATCCTGACACAATGTTGACAATCCTTAAGTTAGTTATCAAACCACTAAAGCAAACATCCTGAAAAACCGCGAGTGCTCATTTTTTTGTGTAAAAACCATATTGGCCCCAATTGGGAACCCTGTGGAACACCACTTTGCCATGAAGTTAAAGATCCTAGAGGTAGTTATTACACCACTAAAGCAAACCTGAAAAACTGTAAGTGCGCATTTTGTTGAGTAAAACCAAGTACAATACTATATCAAACGGCTTGTTAAACTCTGTATGGACCGAGTCAATGCGTATTTTTTCAGCCAGAGCATTTGAAATAAAATTTTCGTAAAGAATTAAATTAATAAGAATAGGTTTCCCGCAAACAAAACCATGCTGATTTGTAGCTATTATTTAATTCGCATGGCCATCGAACTTATGATTTGAATATCCTTGAAAGGGTTAACTGTATGCAAGTTATCTAAGAAAGCAGGAGCATTTGTATATACGAGGGTGGTCCGATAAGTACTTAGCCTACAAAAGAATAACAAAAATTTTGGAAAAGTGGCGATTTATTTCTCAACATAATCTCCTTTGAGCTCGATACACTTGACCCAGCGATGCTCCAACTTCTTTAACCCGTCTGAAAAATATGTTTTCTGGAGATCTGCAAAGTAGGCCTCCGTGGCGGCGATAACCTCCACATTCGACTCAAATTTCCGCCCAGCGAGTGACTTTTTAAAATTTGGAAACAAAAAGAAGTCGTACGGGGCCAAATCCGGAGAATACGGTGGATGGGGCAGCAGTTCGTAGCCTAATTCTACCAATTTGGCTGTGGCGACGGCGGAGGTGTGAGCCGGTGCGTTGTCATGATGGAAGAGCACTTTTTTCTTCGCCAAATGGGGCCGTTTTTTCTGCAATTCGGCGTCGAATCGGCCCAATAATTCGGCATAGTAGAGCCCTGTGACCGTTTTGCCCTTCTCCAGGAAGTCGATGTAGATCACACCTTTTAAATCCCAGAAAACGGTGGCCATCACCTTTCCGGCCGATAGGACAGTCTTCGCCTTCGCCGGGTGAAGTCCACTGTTTCGACTGTTCCTTGGTCTCGGGTGTGTACCAGTGTATCCATGTTTCGTCGACGGTCACGAAACGACGCAGAAACTCCTTCGGTTTACGCTTAAACATTGTCAAACACTGCTCTGAAGTGGTCTCACGGTTGCGCTTGTTGTCCGGAGTGAGCAAACGCGGCACCCATCGCGCCGACAACTTTCTCATGCCCAATACTTCATGCAGGATATGACCCACGCGGTCTTTTGAGATGCCTACTGTCTCAGCTATCTCGCGCACCTTCACTCCGCGGTCTGCCAATACGAGATCGTGGATTTTTGTCACGTTATCCTCCGTGGTAGCCGTTTTTGGGGCACCTGGGCGTGGCTCATCAAAAACCGACGTGCGACCACGTTGAAACTCGTTAAACTAATTTTTGACGGTCGCTATCGAAGGAGAAGAGTCACCGTACACAGCATCCAAGCGCTCTTTGATTTCGCTGCGCGATTTCCCTTTCAAAAACAAGAATCGAATCACCGACCGATATTGCTCTTTTTCCATTTTTCTCAAATCCGCGGACACGCTCGGTTCCACACGCGATCAAAACAAAACTACGCGTCCGATTCAGCTGAAATTTTGACAGTAGCTGTCAAGGAGAATGTACTACGCGATAAAAAATTACTCTTGCGATAGTGGTGCCATCGGGCGATGAGGCTAAGTACTTATCGGACCACCCTCGTATATATAAAAATAAATAAACCAATTCCCACCTTGGTCATCGTAGGCTCTGATCTCAAAAGCTTCCGGAGCCTCTTCCACATACAGCTCTCTGGTGGTAGTCACTACATCGAGAGAGGATATAGTATCCACTATCACGTCACATCTCAGCACCTGGGTGGATAATATAACATACATTATAAAGAATTAAAATGTGATGGAAAAATGAAGGAAAGGAGCTGAGTAAATGAAGTGGAAACCTGGTTTTTGAAGAGAATAAGAAATGTAATTATTAAGGATAAAAGTGAGCTAAAATGTATGTACTAAGGAAGGTGGTTTGGACATATTGTACAAATGAGTGACAAAAGACTGAATAAACAAAATTTCAATTCAACGACGAGTGGGAGTCATGGTAGAGAATGACTGATAAACACATTGTTGAACCTTTCTCGACTAAATCACTTTTATTTTTATTTATTAAATGTTTTTTAACCTTTCCTTCCCTGTGTTGGGTATCTTCTACACGTTGCTTCTAATAACCATCAATATCTCTAGAAATATAATAAATACAAGGTTAAGATTTTAGATATTCCTCCATAATATATTTACGCATTGATTTAAAAAATAATATTAATAATAATCAGAATTTATCGACTACATCGAGGTGTTTTGTAAAGATCGAAAACAAATTCGCATTTAAACGCTGCGAGTGCCTCGTCTTGACGATAGGTGAATAGTATGCGGGAAGCGCGACACTATATTCGCATCTCACTCTTGCATACTCTACTGAATTGCGAGGAGCTGAATTGTCTCAACGTCGCAAGCATAAGCGTAAGCGCCGGGGTATGCGACTGACGTTCCGCGCCACTAGTAGCTTCTAGGCTTGCAAATAGGTTAGACGTACGCCCGTTTCGTGAGCGTTGCCAGATGGTTTTTTAATGTTTTCAGCAAATAAATCTCAATTATTATAATTTTTAACTTCAATTATAATTAATTAAGGGGATTATCTATGAATGTTCTTATTTTTCCGATTTAAAATCGCAAATTTTTGATTGCGTACTCACTACCCAACACCGGAGCACGCGAATTATTTTTATCACCGTAAGGGAAGGGTTAATGATGATACAATGTAACTTATAAAATGTTTAAAAAAAAGTAGGTTGTGCATCAATCGAAATATTCCAAAATAGTCTTAAAATTACAGCAAAGAAAGAAAAACCATTCATTACAATTCGACAAAACCAAATAAAAAGAAACATTTTAAATATTACATAAGTACACGAGATAAAATTATTACAAAAACATAAAAAATTTTACAAAATACACAGTTGTTCACAGAACACTGGGGCGTACCCAGTCAGCTGCCCATACCTCACCACACCAATTTGACATTAATGCAACAAGAATAGTACAATACAAATTCAATACTTCATCAACTCTGTCTGTAATCAGCCTACTTTTACAATTCTGCAGATTATGGAAAAATATATTGGTAAATAATTAATATACAGGAAAACCTCGCTTAATGCAAAATCGATTTGTGCAAAAAACAATTAGAGATACTATTTCCCGCTTTAAGCGACTGATTAATCAGTCAGCAGCTATCGTTGACTGTCATTGAGAAGAGCTAAGCGAAATTAGCTTGGCTCATTCAGAAGAGATAAACGAGAATAATCTCCCTCAACTAGAAGAACAGTGCGTGGTATGAAGATTTTTTTTTTAAAAGAATCTATATCTATATAATCTAGACCGAAGTCATGGGTATCCTTTAACTCCCGAATACTAAATGGAAAAAATGCGCCTGCGCCATTCGAGAGTAGTACAGCGCGGGATTCGAACCGGCGACCTTCCGCGCGTAAGTTCAGTGTGTTACCGTGAGGTCATGCACCTCATGACATTGTTAAGAAGTTAACTGCAAAAGAACTCGAGTAAACATTCCGAATATGGAAAGAAGAGCTGGACAAAGTAATCGCCAGCTATCAAAAATTACATAATGAAATGAAAACATTATTGCTCCAATATTTTGTAAAAATAAAATTTATCATGTAATTATGCATTAATTCAGTAAATAAAAATTCATCATTCTTTTTTATTGTTTGAAAATTTTATCATCTAGTACAGCTGTCATCAAACTACGGCCAGCGGGGCGGATCCGGCCCTCCAAACTTTTTCATCCGGCCCCCGACTTTTATTCAGAAATATTATATATAAGAAATATTAATTTTATAAAATTTTATGATTTGGTTGTGAATACACGACAACGATTCTTCTATTGTGGTTTGGTATAAGACTTCCAATATAAACTATATTGGAAATCTTATTTACACATGCAATGTAAAATGCAAATTGTTTACACATGCAATGTAAACTAATGTTCTAATAGAATTTGAATAAGAATATTTTTCGACCGGCCCCCTATGTTTTTAAAAATTTCAATCTGGCCCGTTTCTCAGAGTATGGTGACCCCTGATCTAGTATAACTTATATATTGGGTTGATGCAAAAGTTATGACCGTTTTTTATGATCCCAGGTAAAAAAATTCCCAGGTAAGAAATGATGAATAGTATCTTCTTTTAAATGATTCTATTGTATAAAGGATGCTTTCCACTACTTTCTATTCAGTTTTGGCCTGGCCAGAGTACAGTGAAGAGCCCTTGTATTTTTTCAAAATGTCGGTCGATAAAGTGCATTTACGTCATTGTTTACTTTATGAATTCCTTAAAGACAATACCGCGAGTGTGGCAACCAAAAACATTTGTGAAGTGTATGGAGCAGATGTCATCAAAGTTCGACAGGTACGAAGATGGTTTACAAAATTCCGATCTGGGGATTTTTCACTTTGCGTTATGCTTTGTGTTTGGTGGGATTGTAAGGGTATTGTGTATTTTGAACTCTTGGAACGCAATCAGACAATTACAGCAGAACGATATTGTCAGCAATTATCCAAATTGAACATCGCCCTTCAAAAGGATAGACCAGAATTGGTAAACAGAAAAGGGGTAGTGTTTCATCACGACAACGCACGACCACATGTGGCTATGATGACCTAACACAAGCTAAATGAGTTGAATTGGGATGTTATCAAGCATCCACCGTATTCTCCAGATCTTGCTCCTTCCGATTTTCATTTATTCCGATCACTGCAAAATTTTTTAAATGATAACAAATTTGATACAATAGAGCAGGTAAAAACATCCCTTACTACATTTTTCGCATCAAAATCCACGGAATTTTACACTAATGGTATTAATAAGTTGATAGAAAGATGGGAGAAGGTTATAAGAACTGATGGAAATTATATAATTGATTAAATAAATAATACAAATCTAAAAAAAAAATGTTTAATTGTATATGTAAAAAACGGTCATAACTTTTGCATCAACCCAATATATTGTATTTTTTTTTAACTATATCAAAGTGGATTAATAAGAATTAATCATATTGTTTGTTGTATTCAATTTACGCCATTCACAGCACTATATAAATTTTCTTTTTATTATTATTATTATGTCAGACATGTAGATCCCGCTGAATGGAATCATGCTAACGTAGCACATTGACTGTTTCTTATACATCTAACTATTTCGGTGTTATCAACCCAAAAAATCACCATTATCACTAAACTATGGTCATATATGATAAACAATTTACAACATTTTCACACCTCACGTTTTATTTTTATTGAAAAACCATTGGGACAAAAAGATTTGAAACAAGGCTCACACATCCTTGTTTCAAACCTTTTTTGATACAAATCTTTTCAATAATTTGTTCTTTCTATCTGCCCTGTTAGAAACAAAAATAAAAGTGTAACCTGTTTAGTGTGAATATCCTCAGCCAGTATAATGGCCGTGTTTCTGTGGCGCAGACGGGGGGCGCTCTGCACCAGTGCGGAGGTAGAGCAGCCACCGTGGCCTGGCAACGCCTTCACTCCCACCACGTCTTCTCGAGATGAGCTCCTATAGGACAAAGTATCATATAAGTCAAAGCATTAACAAAAAATCAATATTTCAGTAGGTTTTATTTTATTATACATTCGGATGTACAATATACTCCTACATTTAAAAGAAGATCCCATCCATTAATATAAGGTAATCATAAAAGTTCATGTATGTACATACCGTCACGCCATTTCCATATTGGGTTAGGCAAAGGACAGAGCATCAAACTCTCCTAACACAACAATGAAGAAATGTTTGCTGCTATCTCACTAAAGGCCTCACACAACAAATCCATGTTCATTTTAACAGCTTTGGAAGCTCGTATTATCCCCACTTTTAGCTGTGATTTTTATCGCTCCAAATGCAGTTTGTGCAAGAAAACAGTCTTACAACAAAAACATTGCTTCCAGAGGGCATATCACAAGACTAATAACTGCACACAGTGCTCTGTTTTAAAGTGCTTTCATTTATCTTCATCTAAGATTTGTATGATCTTGGATCATTTGCATTTTTTTCGTTGTAGAGGACTGTCCCGCACAAAAGTGATTTGTAGAGGACTGTCCCGCACAAAAGTGATTTGTTCCATGTCCTTTACATTCAAATGTCTCATAGGTAAATTATGAACCAAATTTTACAATAGACTAATAAAAGAACTTCTTTCCTTTCTTTATGCCTCCGTTTGGGGTTGGCTGCTTGGACCATTTTCCTCCATCTCTCTCGAACTCGCCAATCACTCAGCGATAGTCAGAGTCTCCCATGTTGTCCTCCCCTTTCGTGTATAAGCTCTTCTTGGATCTCCCTCGGCGTATATTTGGGAGTTACCAATTCATGGCTGTCTTTAGTGTAGACCCTCTCACCATTGCACATACTCATACCAGGTATCACTTTAATTGTTCCACATATTCATTTTATCCCACGAGACCTAATTTGAAATTTGGCATCCCTGACTGGGACACAAGTTTCGTTTTAGGAACTGTCCCCGAAAATCAGGGATGTCACCTCAACAAAATGATCACCTTACCCTAAATCGTTTCTGCTGTGGCAACTGTTGCAGTGCACATGACATACATAGGTGGGGTTTCATTGATTCCCTTCTGTGCTCGTGAGGAATGGTCCAGACTTTCGGTCACATAGTGGAGGAATGTCCAATATATTCATTCCAGGAAGGACTGGAGGTAAAACCGTAAGAGCTAAGCCTCTGTTTAAACAATTTGATGGATGTTGTTAATACTATCCAGTTACATTTTGAGTCCTTCACTTCAACCTACCTTCAAATATATGCATAATAGCAACTACGAAACAAATATGACAGAAGCTGTGTAATCAGATAAATATAACGAAGTGTTTGGCTAGCTGTTTGAAAATGTTCATTTTGGGAAGGTAGAAAAACGAAAACTTGTTCCAAAAATAGTTTAAATACCCATTTATAATTTAAGACAAATTAAAACAAAAATATCGGCACAATACCACACCTAAAGTAAGGTTAGAACACATGACATACCATTTATAACAACCCCCATCGGTAACATCGAGGGTAAAGTTGACTTGTATTGAATTAAATATCGGGATTAACACTCTGGGCACATTTAACTTTGCACTGTGCGCCTTAAATGTTGTAAATGACAATAATAAAACAAGATAAAGTTGAAATCGCGCCATAACGAACGGTCACTTTTTTCAACCTCATCAATGTTGCACAATGTAAAAATAGACTTGACAAGTGTTTGATTCGAAAAAACACACCATTTGATTTCATAAGCATCAATCATCAATGACTCAACTGTTGCAACAATATGTTAACGCCGGCCGTTTTTTTTTGTACTAAAAAATTTACGAGATTTTCTCGCTGCCGAACAAGCTACAACCAAATTGTTCCGCGGCAATATTTCAAACATAATGTCGTCAAATGAATTAGTCAGCGTCTATGGCTTGACGGCAATCCTTGCTGGTATTGTTTTATCCTTAATACCTCGCCAAACTCGTGACTAATCTTCATAAAGTGCAATAATATGCCAACTGAGGATTATAAAAGAATCCCAGGCAGGACAAACTTTTAATCTTTCTCTCAGTGATTTATTGTGTCCATTATTATATTTAAAAAATAGAAGTCAAGATAGTAATTTTGGCAAGCACCTGCTTTCATTTTTTTTTATTCAATATGTATATTATTAAGTAACCAAAAACATATGAATAATAATCATTGCTATATTCCTTTGAAAGTGACTAGTTTTTTAATCCTGTAAAAATACAAATTATGTGTCTTGAATATTAGCGTTCCAAATTATTAAAAGGTCCAATTTCTGTTATGTCCATACTCGTAACAATCATTAAAATGTTTTTATCTTTTAATAATTGATCATTGTTTTGGTTATACACAAATTGGCATAATTTAAAGTTTCAACTATATTGGACGTCACGTGAGAGATACCATGTTACAAGCTTCACAACGATTAACCAATGGTCAAAAAGTTGTAAACAAGCAATTTTGTAATCTGATTTGGCACAAAAAAAAATTGTGACCATGTCATACCGCAGATCTGTTCATAGTCGACTTAAAGGTAGCTCGCGCCAGCCTTATTGTGTGCATGATTTTAATTTTATATAATTTATCTGCATAGCCCCGATATGCTCCCTCCTCGATTCATCCATTTCCTTTTTCACGACCCCGAGCCACTAATCGTCGAGTTGAATTCAAGATCGGCGACAGGACAAGCCAAAAAATTAATAAATACACCAAAACGCCAAGTTCTAAGAGACCATTTGACCATATCGTTACTCCATGAAGCCAAAAATGACCAATGGCCATTGGGCCCATTGTTCATACTAGTCTAGATAGTTGAGTCTAATGACTTGCGACTTGCATCTGAATTTATTGACTGTTTTGGTTTTTTTTCCTTACATTTTATAAAATAAGTTTTTATTTATTTAATGTGATGGTTTGGGTGGATCCTAGAAGACGATTATTCTGGGGGGCTTATGGGTGTACTAAACTAACTTTGGCGCACACTTGAGCACTATAACTAATCGACATTTTAATTTTTATTGTTTCAACTATTTAAAACGTTTAAATTTACGCAAGTAGATACCTGAAAACGTCTAATGATTCTTAATACACGTGAAAGCATATTAGCAACGCCACCTACAAAAGTATCATCAGGAAAGTGTTGATGTTAGTCAGTACTCAAACCAATTTCAATTTTTCTCGTTGTCAAGCTTTGGATTTTTGCTTGTACAAACCGATACAGCGTGATTTATGTGTAAATTCACAGATGGGTCTTCTTATTTCTGGACGGTTCCATTTGTAACTAACATAAACATCGCTTAAAATTATTTTATCACGCCGCACTAGATTACGGAGTGATATGTAAAATACGTTTTGACTTTTTTATAAATAACCTCAAAAGTTTCTCGGACAAGTTTCAGAGATAATACAAGTTTAATGCCTCCCTTTTCAATCAGCAACACGGAAACAGGCGAATGACTCACTTCGAAATGATCGCTGAATGATTGATGAATGACGCAGCATGATATCAGACAATGTATAAACTAGATATTTTTATACATTTTTAAAAATAGATCGTTTTAAATATTTTTATTAGTTTTTTATTTCATCAAAAATTATCGGGTCAGTCAACTTCAGTGCGATCGATGGACGGTTCCATTATTCTCAGCGCGCTGTTGCCAAACTTCTCACGCAACGTGTAAGCATCGACTCGTATTTCCGAGTAAATTCTGCGTTGTTCAATGCCGGTCACGAATCCGCCGCCAGTCTCTCGCGTCCGGTTGTTTCACTCGGCGATATTGATAAAATCGGTGGCACCGGCTAGACTTGATACGATAGTTGACGCGTTGAAGACTTCTCGTTAACCATTTTGTTGTCTTCATTTTGATGCGAATTGTTAGCGTGATTTGTTTTACGAGTAAGCTCGTTTATTTAAGCATGTCCGCCTTTTTATCTTCAGAACACTTTCAAGGTCATACAGAAAAGGACAGAAAATTTTCAACTATTGATCGAATTCATAGTCCAAGCCTAACGCTAAATACAAAATTTTAAGCATTTATTATTAGATAAGTGTTTCAAGTTAAATTTCACAATAAGTCGGTTTCATTACGTCACTTGAGAGTTTAGAGCGTATGAAGTCCAATTCTGAATAACAATCACAAAATTTAGATATTAGCATTTAGGTGGGACTGTGAATTTGGTCTGTCTTATTCAAACTGATAACGTTTTGTCTGCTTCAATTCACTGGTCGAAATCAAAATAACAACATTTAAATAGTATTACAATAGTTTAAATCCTGTTTCGGAGTTGTTGCCGTGTTAAGTTGGCGGCTTAAATGATGGCTGACATTTCGAAGATGCTTCAGTATTCGTCCTCAAGGTGGTCACATTAGGTAATGTTTTTTTTTTTTTTTTCGGAATTGTCATGTTAAGTTGGCGGCTTCAATGATGACTGAAGTTTCGAAGGAGTTATAGACTTCATCCTTAAGTCGATGTCATATTTATTGGCATAGCCCTGAGAATGGAGGCTGTAACGCCTTCGAAACGTCGGTCATCATTTAAATTGACTCAACACAGCAATAGCGCATTATACAAGCAAAATAAATTTGTTTATATTTTTAAGGTCGTTGCGGTTTTTTTTCTCTCGTAATGCCAAAAAAATCGCTAGATGGCGACATTTTTATAACTCTTTATTAAAATCTTCGTCTAATAGTAACGCTTGCTTGCTCGTTTTTTCATATTATACCAATAAGGTCAAAAAGTTTCCCACTGAAAGTGTTGGCACGTATAGTATATGGACAAATATCGGCCACGACCATGCCCATGCACGGTCAGGAGATGTTAGGTAAAATTTGATACCTCTACCCTAAGTAGTGTGTCAAACAGAACCGATAGAACACGTGTTTCATAACATTCGAAATATTAAAAAATCAATATCGTGCGGTTAATAACCTGCAGAAATTTAACGACGCCAGCATCTAAACGTCAGCTAATTTCTTCCACTTTTTTTTATTTTCTTTGAAAGAAACTTGATAACCGCGCGATATTTAATTTTTAACGTTTCAGATATAACGAAACAACACGTCTTCTATCGGCTCTCATTGACATGCTACTGAGGGTAGAGGTATCAAATTTTAACTACAATATAACATCCGCCTAACCATGAATGGACGGACGTGACCGGCATTGCATCTGCCCATACACGCTCTTACTCGTTTTGATTGGAAATTAATTTGCTTCAACCAAATACTATAGTCAGATATTTCAGTCTGATTTAGACTACTGTTATTTTATCGTGTGCGTCGAACCCGCCGTAAATAATAATTTTTATTTTGTTTTCTGCCATACATTTCGTTTTTTTTTAAATCTAGATATGCGTGGGTGTGGGCTGGAAGCCCCCGATGCCCTTGCGGTCGGGTTCGCCCTACATTGGTGGGGTGTATCTTGGCCGGGGGAATATTTGTGAGATAAGCCCGGACCGTTTAATGTCTTCTCTCTTGAATGTATTTTTTTGTCATCTATTTATTTTCTGTTTTTTTTTTCTCTTCCTATTCTACATGTTCAAAGGTGTGAGCTGAAAAACATCTGGTTTCCCCGTGGCTGGGCTCGCCCTATATTTGTGGGGTGTATCTTGGCCGGGGGATGTTATTCGATGAGCCCAGACCTTTTGATAGCTTCTGTTTTCAATGTATTCTCTGCAATGTATGTGTTCTTGAAATATATCTAAATGTATTATGTACATACTATGTTGCTATCAATAAACCTGTATTTATTTATTATAATATAATCACTCATTTCAATATGTAATTCGGGATTCATCGCGATCCATCAAATCTTCGGCAATATAGCTTTTAATATAGATAATTATGTACGATAATGTAAAGTTAACGCATTACACGCAAAAAGATGTTGAAAAATCGGTAATAATAATAAAAGTACAATTTAAATAGCGCCGTTTAGAAAACAAAGTCTCCTCAAGGGTGCTCTAACTCAGGATTCGAACTCACTAATACATTTTGATAAGACCTTCCAGAAAGGATTATTTTTAAGTGATTCCTAAAGCTGCACATGCCACCTTTATCTGTTACTCTAAGAGGCACTTTATTCTACATCACAGGCCCAGCGACGGCAAAAGCTCTATCTATCATGATATCCCGCCCTATTGTATTGATTTGGAACAACCAATTTATTAGATGAAAAATATATCGATCTCAAAGTTCTATTTCTCTCCGAAGCAACATGCGTTACACATATTCTAAAGATGCAATGGAGACATCCCATTATGGGACTTGAATACAAAGAGACAAAGTTTAAAATCAATATGTTCGCGACGCTTGCCAGCGTAGACTTTTACAGATTAAAAAATAAAATTTTAAAAAGTTAAATTTTTTTTTTAAATGTAACACCTTGATACCCCACGCCTAATAATAAACGTGTGTACTCTACTATAATCATGAGGTAGTGTATTCAAGGGTCCCAGGGCGACAATGAAAACTCAACAAAATGTATTTCAAGGTTACACGAACTTATAACGAACATTAATGATACTCGTACTAATTATAATAACAATTTAAGCGTCTTTGCGCAACCGGGTCACTGTATATTTTTATTGAATTCATTGGCGACCGACATTCTGACGAAGGTTCACGCTCACGTGAGGTGATCCAATAGGCTGGTAGCGGTCCAGCCAAATCAACAACAATGTCCTGAGCAGGGCGGTTCTAGGAAGGCGGTAATACTGGCCCAAGCAGGTGACGATGGTCCGGACAAGACGGTTCACGCAAAGTGGCCGGGTGGCTCAAGCAAAGCTGCAGAATGCAGCTAGGCTCATCGGATAGTGTGAAACGGACTTGGGTTATTTTAGTTTGAATATTTGAGTAGCGGTGAACAACTTTATAGAGGAAAGGGTAGGATTTTGTACACATATTAGTGTTTTATAATAGATATATGCTACATATTAATATACAGTACCCGGCAGTAAGTAATACACATCGTTTGTTATTCGACTGACTTCCTCGTTTATGATTTGGGCTGGTTGGCGGAGGGCGTGGGGGTTCTTACTGGCTTCCTCGTTGGCGACCTTGAGAGGGAGTGAGGGGTAGATATGGTTTCAACGGTATCGGTGATTTCGACCTCACCCAGGAGGGTCGAGAGGACTTTGGCAGCCTGAATAGGCGCTTTCTTATACGGCGTGCTTGAGTCTAGCACGTCAAGCACGTCTTGTAGGGTCGTGGGAGGTTTTGGGGGATTTGGCTCGGGGTGTACCCGCGTTATTTTGTGGTTATGCCCCTTGCTAATGCGCCAGTGGACAACGTCTAACTTCTTGGAGGGCATCGTTGATGCGAGTTGATTTTAAATATTACAATAAAATATACATATTGTACAATATGCTTAAAATGGTGGAGAGAAGTGAAGTGTCCGTTCACTTACCCGATGAGGAGACGTCGGAAAACGTTGTCGGGCGCGATACTTGATCACTGGTGATGGCTAGTTCTGCAATGTCGTGGGGCTTTTTACTTCTCTCCTTCTTGGAGCTGTGTCGGTGTCTTGAGGATGTCTCGGCTGGTTGGCAGATGACCTTGCGGGCTGATGCGGTGAAGATGACTGCGCTCAGAATGTTGATTTGAGTCATGTTCTTCACTTGGGAAAAAATCCCCCGTGTTGATCGTTCGAAATGACGGAAAACGATTGTTGGTGGCTGTAACTATTTACGCGGAGAAAATAACCCCACTCAGCGCCGATGCGCTTGAGTGAATCCCCGGCTTGTAATGGCGGCAAAAACTCCGTAAGCTTCTTGGTGACGGGAGCGGTCGGGAGAACTGCTTTATGCAGCCGTCCTGGTCGGCTAGTGGTTGCCGTCGTTTTCTGTCCTTGACTAGAGCTGGCGGCTATTTTTATACCAACTGGGCAGTTCACTCTTACCCTCCAGGGTGAAATGGTTGGAGCAGTCAGGAACGGGTCCCCTACGAAGTAAACATCAGTCTTGTAGTGAAGTCAGTCATGCGGAGAGTTACTTTCAGCGGGATAGCCAGCAACGAAGAAGAGAGTGAATTTCGCTGATTCAAAGTTGATGGTTTGCTCGAAGTGTCGGTCCGATTGTCAGACACCTTACTCCTTCATCGGTTGTGTAAAACGGACTTTGGGAAATTAATTTTTGGATTGTTTGGTGGGGGTGTTAGAAGATTTTTTTTATAGAGAGGAGGGATAGAGTTTGGTACATACATTAAGGTTATAGATACATACAGGTTACATAATAATATACTTATATTTTTATATGTCACGAGCGTTGATAAATATGAATACAGAGAGAGAAAGGATAGTGATGTATACATAGACAACGCTGTGACTTTAGAATAAATAGTTGTACATATATAAATATGGAGGTAAGATAGATGCCTTATAAAATGCGAGTATGTGCACTGGACACTATTCGGCGCCTACCGTTCCGAATAGGGGGTCGGGGGGTGGTTCGAAGCATTTGTTTGGGCCTGGGGTGAATAAGATTTGCGTTCACGTCGTAGTCCGTGAGTGAGCTGATTAGGGGGTTCGGGTCAGCTGTAGAACCTCTCGGCCAGAGAGATCGCATATTCTCGGATGGTGGGGAGATCTAGGTCTTCGTGAAGCCGTTTGTTGCTGACAAAGTAAGGCGCATCCATAATGGTGAGCATTGCCTTGTTTTGCAACACCTGGAGTTTACGCATATGGGTTTCGGCCGCATGGCCCCAGACCGGGATGGCGTACGTCATCTGAGGACGTATGATGGCCTTGTACAAGTTTAACTTGATACGAGGGGACATCTTACTGTGTCTGCCCAAGAGTGGTGTGAGGGCTTTCAGAGTGCCGAACGCCCTCCCGGTGATGTTGGTAGTGTGCTTTTTCCAGGACAGCTTCGCGTCGAGAGTGACGCCGAGGTATTTCACCTTGTCGCACCACGGAACGCTCTGGCCAAAAAGTTTGAGTGGTCGGATGAAGTCCAGACGTCTTCTAGAAAAACGGACTGCTGCACTCTTGGAAGGGTTTATCTTAACCTTCCAATTTCTACACCAGCGTTCCAGTCTTGGAATGAAATTTTGAATGCGAAAGTGGGAATCGCAAGAGTGTTTAGAGGACGAAAGAAAAGCCGTATCGTCCGCGTATTGTGCGGTGATAGATCGGCTGGTCTAGAGAGAGGGCATATCGCTGGTATATATGTTGTAGAGAGTGGGGGAGAGGAAGGCTCCTTGCGGAACCCCCGCTTGTATGGGGCGGTGGGTTGAATTTATACCGCTCATCTTGACGGAGAAGGTGCGGTCGCTGAGAAATGATGCTATGATCTGCACGAGGCGGAGAGAGATTCCGGCCTTGTGTAGTTTGAAGAGCAGTCCGTTGTGCCAGACCGTGTCGAAGGCTTTCGCCACGTCCAGCGAGAGGAGGGTGGTTTGATGTTTTCTGTTATAACCAGTCACTATGTGTTCTACGACGCAAAGAAGTTGATGAGAGGTCGAGTGTCGCGGTTGAAAACCGTGTTGCGTGTCTGGAATTATGTTAAGCGAGGTTATCTCGCTTGATAGGCGATCGAGGATAAGTCGTTCGAGCACTTTACCTAGGGTAGGCAGTAAGCTGATCGGGCGGTGATTTTCGGGGAGTGTTAGTTTTTTACCCGGTTTCGGAAACATTATAACGTCTGCGCATTTGAGAGCGGAACGGAAAAATCTATGCCTGTAACAGGCATTAAAGATTGAAGTTATGGCGCAGACGGCTTTGTTCGGGAGTTTCTTCAGGGTGAAGTTATTTATTGAATCTGGACCGGGAGCTCTCTTATTGTGGAGGTTGTGGATGATTTTGTGGATTTCTTGCGGGGGGAAGAAATCCGAAGTCGGGAGGGGGGTCGTGAGGCGACAATTTGTTTGACCTTTTTGTCAACCGAGGCGGAGTGCGTCGGGTTGTTGAGGTCAGAATTTGGGGTGAAAGTGGTGGCGAGCGAGCCGGCAAATATTTCAGCGCGGTCGCGCGCCGAGAAAACTGTTCCGTTAGGGCCCTGTAGGGGGTGGGCCGTTGAGGGGTTGTGCGGAGAGAACGAGTCAGCCTCAACTTTTTGTGTTCCTCGACTTCTAGTGATTCGATAAATTCGCCCCAGCGATCATTACGATGGCGCTGTAGGTCGAATTTGATCTGTTTCACCAGACGATTGTACAGTGTTTTGTACGTGGGATTGGCGGTCTTCTGCCATAGCTTTCTGATCTTGTTCTTCTCCGCGATTTTGGCTTTAATATCGACGGGGAGCGGGGGATCCGGCTTTTGGGGAGGTCTCAGTTTTGAGGCTGACTCGAGGGCCGATTTGATGTTGTCGGTGAGATAACTCACCGCTGCATCAATGGCCTCGGCGTCAGGAAGAGAGGTCGGCACCCTGAGATTAGACTCGAGAGTGGCCGCGAAATCATCCCAGGAGGTGATATGCCTCCTGAGTGGTAACGGATCCGGGAGAGGGTTGTTGTCGGTGAGTGTTAGTAAAACCGGGTAGTGGTCGGACTGCAACTGCTCTAACACTAGCAAGTCGCTATGGAATGGGGTGTCGTTTTTGATGATGATGTCTAAGACGTCTGCAGAGTCGTTTACTCTTTGGGAGGATCTTGTTGGAGTGGCGGGGGCGTCCACAAAGTAGTTTTTGCGGGAGGAGATCTCGGCTAGCGCGCGGCCTTGGGTGTTTTTGACACGGCTGTGCCAAAGCGGATGTTTGGCGTTGAGGTCTCCCGCTACTATAATGGGAAGATTGTCCGCGAAAAGTGAGTCCAAATCTGACTCCAGAAGCGGTAATGACGGTCGGAGGTACACGAACACGAGTTTGAGAGGACCGTGGTTGAGGGTTTGAACCACAACGCTGGTACTCTCCATGTTGTCCGTGGGGGCGGATGCGGAAAGGCAGTGATCGATGCTCGCCTTTATTATGATAGCTGTGCCGCCTCCTCTGCCTGTGAGGCGGTCATTACGGTAAACATAATAATTTCGGAGAGAGTATCGGTGGCTGGGTTTTAAGAAGGATTCATTAATCATCATCACATGGTTGTGCTCGACGATGAAGTCCTCGATTTCTTGCTTGTTGTTTTTGCAAGTGCCGTTTGCATTCCAGAACGCGACAGTTAGGTGGCAGGGTCTGCTGACTCTAGCCATTGTAGGGGACACACATTGCGAGGGAGTTGAAGACCTCGTGGGCCATATTCATGGCCTCGTCGAGGCTCTTGAAAATCGTTGAGATGTCGGCCTGCGACGGATAACGCAGATTTGGGGGTGCTAGTTGGGGGGGGGGGGTGGTTGGGAGGAGAGCTGAGGGCGGGCATTTTTTGCGATGCTCGCGTAAGAAACCGTGGGGGATGTGACACTCGACACTGGCTTGACCAGAGGGGGCGACATCCGGGGGGCTTCTCTGGTTGGTGGGGGTGCAGAGGGGTGGGCCTGTCTGGCCGTTCTGCTTTGGGGGTGGGCGGAACAGCTTCTGAAGTTGGTCGGGTGGGGGCCGCCACAATTGGCGCATTTTGCAGGGGTGTCAGCCGGCTTTTTACAGTCGGCTGTTCTGTGGTTTCGTGCGCATTTAACGCACACGGGAGGGGCGTGACAGCTGCCAGCGCTGTGGAAAATTTTTTGACAGCGGTGGCACTGTCCTGTTGGGGAGGTTTTGCGCAGCTCCTCCACGGAGATCTTCATGTCGAAGATACTGTGGAGGTCGTTGTAGGTGCGACGTCCATCTAGTGATTTGGTCAGTTTAACGATGAACAACGGTAGGGCTTTCCTCTTCCGGTCCTTCATCCTGAAGACGTTCAGTACCGGGTAGTCGAGGGATTTTAATTCCTCAATTATTTCCTCGACTCCGAAGGAAGTGTGGACGCCGCGAAGGACCACGAGGAGGAGGCTCTCGCTGTCCAGATGATATGTGTAATACGGCACCTGGAGCTGGCTCTTTGGCCAGCAGACGGTACGCATCTACGGACCTCGTCTGTATGCGGAGGTCACCATTGCTCAAAGCCTTCTAGGTGAAGGGCATGTTGGCATCGTGGAGCTTTTTCCTCAGCTCCGCGTATTTTTCCGCATCTCGCAGTACAATCGGCGGGATGCGTTCCGACGTGGTCGGGAGCGGAGCAGTTAGGGAGGGAGCCGGTATGGCTTGGGATACTGAGCCCGGCGGGCTCGGGAGTATTCGTCGATTGTTTGAATTTTCTCTGATGGCGGTTTAATCCCGTTTTCGTTGACGCTGTATCCAAGGAAAATTACGTTGTTTTTCCCTAGTGCACATTTCGTGGGATTTATTGTGATTCCGTATTCGTTGAAACGGTGTAAAATCTTGCGTATATCCTCTTCGTGTTTAGCTTCATTTTCGGAGGATATTATGACGTCATCAATAAATGGGAATGCGAAGTCTAGGCCAGAGAGTACTTGATGTATGAAGCGTTGAAAGGTTTGACCTGCATTTTTCAATCCAGAGCACATTCGAGGGAATTCGAATAAGCCAAAAGGTGTGATAATGGCTGTCTTCTCGATGTGCTTTTACAAAACTGGTAATTGCTGGTAAGCTCGGTTGAGGTCGAGCGTGCTAAAGATTTTCTTTCTCGCGAGTTGGTACGTGAAATCTTTCAGGCGAGGTGCTGGGTACCTGTCAGGTTTGGTGACGAAATTGAGTCGTCTGTAATCGCCGCAGACTCGTAGTTCCCCGTTCTTCTTGGGTGCGATTCCTTGGTGCATCATGTCTTCGAATTCTTTCCTGACGGCTTGGTACCGGTGGGGTGGGATTGGTCTGGATTTTGCGTATAATGGTGGTCCAGTTGTTTCTATATAGTGCTCCACTTGATGTTTTGAGCCTTCCTTGAATGGTGATGATCTCGTGACGTCAGGGAATTCGGCGAGAATTCGGTGATATTTCTGCCCCATATCAATCGTTCGTACGTTGGGTTGTGCAGAATTGTGCATTGGCGCCTTGATAGAAATATTGGTTACTTGATCTATAAGGCGGCATCCGGTGACGTCGACGAGGAGTTTATGCTGCGTCAGGAAATCTGCTCCGAGTATTGGTTTCGTGACGGCTGCCATAACGAATTTCCACCGGAGTGGTCTTCTGAGGTTCAGGTCGAGCTCCATTGTTTTTTCTCCGTATGTATGGATTACTGTGTTGTTAGCGGCGTAAAGATTAAACGGAAGAGGCTTCGCGTAACTTGATGTTCTCGGTATCACGGAGATATTTGCTCCGGTGTCGACTAGGAATGTCATTCCTGACCTTTTGTCGGTAACAATTAGGCGGTTGGTGGTTCCATAAACGCCGGGTTCCGCCGCAGCCAGCGTTTTTTCTGGTTTTCCGTTTTCCTTTGTTGTTTTAAAGGTACACGGCGACCTGCAGCGGAAGGCATTTTTTCCGAATTTGTTGTGGTAGTAACAGCATGGTGATGCAGCAGTAGAGTGTGAGCGGGAACGTGTGGTGCGTACTTTTGATTGACTGCAGTACGGCGATCGTCGATGCTGATAGTCATCGGAGGTAGTTCTCGATTTTATTTCCGCAACTTCTAGGCGGAGCCGCCTGGTAACGTCGCTTAGGGTGCGGATGGCATCTGACATGGAGGGTTGCGGGGGTACCGGTGCTTTGGTCATGGTCGCCATTTCCTGCGTCTGCTAGTTGTCACGTCGGGCAGTAGTACGTAGGCCAGAATCACGTCGGGGTCACCACTTTAGGAACGGTTGTTTCTAATGGAGAGATGATGAGGATGATCGTTGGTTTAATAAAACTCGTTTGAAATCGGAATATGCAAAGAGGTATTTTATTGTTAAACGTCGGTATTTATAATATTTGGAATGTGCGTGGGACGGCGCAAAAGATATGTCGCCGTCTTGTTTCCGCTGAACAATATTTTTATTGTTATCACGTCGGGTATTCATATGATTTGTAGGAAGGCGCAGACGATATGTCGCTGTCTCGTTCTCGCTAAACAAAAACAGTGACTCGCGCCTCGACCACAGGGACTAAGGTCGCTACAGGTGTATACAATTTTTTTTTTAAATAATTCAATATTTGTGGCAAAGTTGGAAACAAGGCTTCAAACAAAGGCCAGGTTGTGTAGGGTAATATTGACAAAATAATAATGAAGCATTTCTTTTCTTAGCTGTATCCCAGCATTGCTTACATCTGCGTCTTTTGATTTTATTATCAGTGTCTTTTTCACAAAACTTCGGCAGACGTATCTTGGTTTTTGATTGTACTGTTTGTCTCGGAATTGATGATGGAGGTGGACCTAGTAATTTTTTGATTATAAATAGCCTGAAATCATACAACATTATTTTCTGTGAATTGTCTACATTATATAAATGCCAACAATTCAATAACATCGTCTGGAACAGATGAATGGCAAAATTTTAGTACCAACGTAATGTTTTCCTTTTGCATGGGTAGTAAGCTAACATCTGGTCATGATAGTCTATACTGCCCATGTGATTGTTGTAATTTATTACCATATTTGGTTTGGTGACCACTTTACCACGTCGGTTTTTAGTATCAGACAGCTCCCCATCAAATTCAGAAGAAATCATAAAGACTTCTCGGCGGTCTTTCCATTTGGTAACACATACCATTTTATGTGTACTGACACACTTTCTCCTTTCTTTAGTTTTTTTTATCTATAACATCGATCGGGTTTTCTTTTTTATTTGCTCGTAGGGTCCCTGTGCCTATGTGTTTTGGTTTAACAAATGTTTTGTAAGAGGAACACTATTATAGAAATTATCCATGTAAACTTAATATCCGGCTTCCGTCTTCCCCTCTAGCAATTTCTGAACGACTTTATTAGTGTGGCCTTTGCCACCTGACGATCCACCATATACAATTATTTTTACGGCCAATCCACTTGATTCCCCTAACATGTAAAGTTTTATACCATACTTGGCTTTTTTGCCTTTTATATATTGGCGAAAAATCAATCGGCCTCTCCAAATAACCAACGATTTATATATCGATAGTTGTCTGCGTGGATCATAAATCACCTCCATCCTTCCATTAAAAAATCAATCAATGCCCTGACTTTTGCCAAGCTCGACAGATCTTCATTATTGTTGAAATGAAGTGCCCGTAAGATAAATAAAAATCTATCTCTTGACATGAATTGCGAAAATGCCGGTAAATTGAATAGGTAGTCCGTCTTCCAGTAGTCACTCAACCGGTTCAAACGTATTGTTCCGATGTGTAGGTAAACCCAACCACACCCTCATTTCGTCTTTAGTGACATTTTCCATCGCGTGATTCTGCTTGTATCCCCTTCTGATTTCGAAAATACTTCAACAGCATATAAATTGGTTTGGGTTGTCACAAGGTTGTGTTATGGCCTTTTGCAACGAAAACACTTTTAGAATTTCAACTGTGTAATTTTATTTGTATAATCGTTGAATTACATTAAAGTATAATAATAACAGTATTGTGGAATTAATAATAACGATGATCTTAACATCGAGGTGGCTTTAATAATAATGATTGCTGCCTCTGATATGACGTCCTATTTAAAGCGAAGCGCCTTCTGATAACGTACCCCCGACCCTTAGATAATTAAGAAAGAATTTGGTCGGGTATTTATCGGTGCCCTTTGTAAGGTCAAGTCGATATCAGGCAACAATTTAGAATGTCTCGTTAGCTGTTTACTTCCATTTAGTGATATCAAATCTTTATTGAATTTGGATAGTAAACAGTTCATGATAATTCCAACAAGATAATAAATTTAAACATAATACATTGAGTTAAGTTTAATATACACGTGATAACACTAATATTTATTGGATTTAGATAACATAGTACATGATATGGTTAACATTGATAAGCTTAACATTGGTATGGATACATTACATGATTACTTATAATATTTATTGGATGTGAATAACAGAGTATATGATAAGCTTAACATTAGTATGGATACATTACACCTCCCCTCTTAGAGATAAGTGTCGTCCTCGACTTATCAGCATACAGTGTTTTGGAGTCTAATACTCCGCCTAGGGGTTTGGTTGATAGGGATTTAAATATCTACCTCATTAATATTGGGCACTTCCTTCTTAGATTTACACACATTAAAATAATTGATTACGTTACTGCAGCAACGTCCACAGTTTTTGCTTGAATTGGTTCTTTTTGACATATAATATTGATATAGTTTATAGAATACATATAAAACAACTAGATTAACTATGCTCATAAATGTATATGAAACATATGAATTATTTATTATAGTTTTAATTGTGCTGCGATGTTGATTAATGTCATTGTAAATTTTATCTATTGTAATTTATGATTTGCTAAATTTAAGTCATCTTTGTTCAAATTATACATTTTCGGTTTAATATTTGGAAGAGGTAAAAGGGTTGTTTTATTATCATATTTACAATTATCTTCCAGTAAGTTAAAATTAGGTAAAATAGATTTTGACAAAAACATGTTTTTAAGGTCGATCTTATTATCTAATACAGAGTAAGTTATAGTTGTACTGCTAAAGTAGCGTGGCTTCTTTCTAAGGCACCGTTCGACTGAGGATGATAAGAGGTTGTTTGTATTTGTTTGATTTTAAATAGGTTAGCTGTTTCTTTCAAAATGGAAGATGTAAAGTCTTTACCTTGATCGGTAAGTATTTTCTTAGGTATTCCGAACTTACAATTGAAGTTATTTACAAGTTGATCAGCTATCGTGGTAACTTCATGATTAGGAATTGGAAAAACTTGAGAGAATTTACTAAGATCAACTTGCAACGTCAGAATATATTTATTGTGTCAATGGTAATGGACCTACTATGTCTAGAGAAATTTTATCGAAAGGTAGATCCGATGTAGTGGTTATTTCCATTGGTTGTATGTTGCGTTGTCTAGAGATTTTATTTTTTTGGCATGATTTAATATAAGTTCTGATGTCGGATTTCATTTTATTCCATGAGCATCTTTCTTTAATACGGCGATACGTTCTATGGAATCCCGAATGTCCTGAATGAGGACAATCGTGATTTTCTTTAATTATATTTGGTATGTCTTTAACGTCTGGATAACATATTTTGTTTTTACATATTGTAACTTGGATATTGGTTTCGGCGAATATGTAAAAGATAATGGATTTTATTTTATTCCAATTAAAGTTATTTATATCGTTTCCGAACTTAGGGATATATATAGTGTTAATGTTTTATGATATTAAGATGTGTTTTAATTTTTTAAAACAGTTAAATATGGTTTATCCCAGAAATTTCCTTTGACTATCATATGGAATATTTTAAAATTATTATTATCAGAGAATAGTATATCGTTTACGTCACTTTTAGATTTGGAGATTTCGTTAAAATTAGTAATTAGATCTTTTATTTGGGAAGCTATTCCTTGTGACATTTCTTTATCATTTGACATTATATGACACCAATTATCCTTTCGGGTTAGTAAAAAGTTTTCGATTTCGACAATATTCTGAAATTCAGTATTATTTCTCAAATAATGCGATTTAATAAAGTCTTCGTAGGAGTTCGGCTCAGGATTCATTTTAATATGGTGGATTTGTTTATTATCTCTTCGAGATAGAGCATCGGCATTTGAATTCAGTTTACCGGGTTCGTAAATAATATTGTAGTCATATTCCTCAAGTTTTAATCGCCAACGGATTAATCTAGATCCAGGGTCTTTCGTATTGAATAGCCAAACTAGTGGTCTATGATCTGTTATGATATTAAATTTTACACCATATAAATAAGGTCGAAAATAATTAACAGCAAACATTATTGCTAGTAATTCGCGTTCAGTAGTAGAATAGTTGGATTCAGCTTTATTTAGAGCAGCTTTATTGATTTAGCTCGCGAAGCAAAATATATAGGTAAGTCTTTTGACATAGGACCTTGAGATAACACGGCACCGAAACCGAAGTTGCTGGCATCTGTCGTGACATTGAAAGGAAGCGAGAAATCTGGATACTGAAGAATTGGTTCAGTGATAAGGAGATTTCTCTTGGGTTGAGAAGAGGTTGTGTGGTTTGGCTAAAATTTTTAATGAACCTACGATAGTATCCAATTAGACCTAAAAATACTTTGATGTCTTTGATATTTCTTGGAATTGGATAATCTTTTATTACAGATATTTTATCGGGGTTAGGTTTAATACCTTCTTTTGAAATGACATGACCTAGATAAACTACTTCGTTTCTCATAAATTCACATTTATCAGGTTGTAATTTGAGATTGTGATTGCGTAATCGGTTAAAAATTTCTTTAAATTTGATAGTATGATTTTAAATGTTATCTGCATAGATTACGATATCGTCAAGATATACGAAGCACTTAATTCCTTGGAGTCCAGATAGAACAGAATTAAGAAGTCTCTGGAATGTAGCTGGACTATTTTTTAATCCAAAGGGCATTCTTTGGAACTGGAAGTGACCTAGAGGGGTTGAAAAGGCAGTCTTATCACTGTCTTATTTATTCATTTTGATTTGATGAAAACCAGAAGCGAGGTCAAGTGTAGTAAAATAATTGGAGTCACCTAATTGGTCTAAGATTTTGAAGATATTCGGAAGCGGGTAAGCGTCACCGATTGTGATGTCGTTTAATTTTCGGTAATCGATAACCACACGCCATTTAATTTTTCCACTAGCATCTCTCTTCTTTGGAACAACCCAGAGAGGAGATGACCATGGTGAATTGGATTCTCTAATTATTTGTTGGTCTTACATTTGTTTAATCTGCATATTGACTTCATTTTTATGTACTTCAGGATATCTATACGATTTAGTGAAAATGGGGACATTAGAGCTCGTATGGATTTCGTGTTCGACGGAAGGTGTCGAAGTTAGTTCATCATTTTCTAAATAGAATAATTCATTATATTATTTGATAAGAGATAACATGGAATGTTTCTCTTCTTTGTTCAAATGTTCTAATCGCACTGAATTTAGGACTTTGCTTTCACGGTCTGAGTTGTTATTGAAAGAATTTGATACAACATTAAATATTTACCTTTCTTTTGATACATAATCTTCATTTAGGATTCTAGAATTTGATTCGTCGAATGGTTCAAGGGTTAAACTCATTTCCTTGATACGAATTGGTTTTTCTGTTGTATTTAATATAGTAGATAAGGCTCGTGAATTTGAATTGACTTTAGTGATAGATTTTGATAAATATACGCCCGTAAGTATTTTTATTTCGGGTACAAGCCCTTTTTTTATTTCAGGATTTTGCACGAATACAACTGGCCAATTTCTCTTTCGCAATTGGGATTTAGAATAGATGTCTCCTGTGAGAAAGCCATCTGCCACCTTCAATGGTATATGACTAATTTAAAAGAGTTGTATGAATTCTTAATGTATGTCGATATTTCAGGCGCCTTCCATTTACTGAACTAAAACTCCTCAGTGTTCCACGGAGTATTTTCCCGTAAATTTAGGATTACTTTGGAAGCCACAGAGCGAGGGCTGACTGCGAATCTGATTTTTTAGATGGGGAGGTCGATATTGGTTTCCGCAGGGCGATATATTGGGTTCATTGTCCTTATCGACGATTTTTTTATTGTTTTATCATATAAATGTTTCAACCATGTGGCTTCCCAGTATATATTTTTGAATGAATAATAGAAAATTCTTTGAGTAATTTATTGATATATTTTTATATTGGATACAATTCTAATGTTGTAATTCGATTATTTAGTTCATGAACTGTCAGGATATAGTTTTCGTCACAATATGGAGCGATAGTGTCGATTGATTCACTCCACTATTTCAGTATCTCCCCCATCCCTAGTGTTTACGTGGAAGTTTCCATTGTCATATCGAATGTTAAAATCTGACCAATCACGTTCGAAAAACAAAATGTTAGAATGATGTGTTCTCCCCGGATGCCCCCCCCCCTCCCTCAAAACTTCCTCACCACGGTACTATCCACGGCCGGCTCCGCATCTCTATATATATACCCCAAAACTTCCCCCCGCGCTCTGTCTCCCGCGGAACACCAACTCTTGCAGTCATGCTGCCCGATCGACTATCTTCGGCCTTCAAATGATTCCGCGGAGATTTAATCCAAAAATTTCCCACTTAATTTCTGTTTGGAAATATTACGTTTCATATTGGCAAGTTCTGGCCTATAGTCTTACTGAATACAAAAGGTTATATTAAGTTCAAGTCGATTCTTCTTCCGGCCGCGATATTGCCATTTCTTGGTGCCGGTTAATTTATTATAACATTTTGTATAATCACGAGAATCCGCCTGTAATATCCCGGACACCCTATTGCTGTAACTTACAACATCCGAGATGACGAATACGATTGTTAATTCAAACCCGCCGAGAATCCTTCAGCGATGTTGACGCTTGTCCGAGACGCGTCTTTCGTCAGGCTGTCTTGGCTTGCTTAGCTCTCGCCGTCAGTCCCGTTCTGCTGGCCGTGTTGTGATCGTCCTTTCTTGCAACAATATTTGCCCCAGGACGACCGCCATGAAGACTCCAAGGTGCGCGCCAAGACGCAGTACAGGCCTTGTGTGCTTGTAGAATTAGGTCGACGCTCTTCCGGACGACGTGCTGGTGTCTTCGAACCAATAGAGTATCATAGGTCATATTGTATGAGAAAAACTCTAAAGTCAAGGTATTTATAATTAATTGTATTATTAAGATGTCCAATTGGTAATTTTGCCCGTAATTTCTTAACCTTGATTATGTGTTGTAACATTCCATAAGTTTAATATTATTTCTATGTTGTAATGCATACTTGTAAAATCTTTTTCTAAATCTTATTGTAACATAATTAATTTGAGCTGTACAAGTGTTCCCGCATTCACCTTCAATTTTCATATGTCGGGTCCATATATAATATACGAGTATATTCCCATGTAAATTGTAATATCCTTGTGTTTCTCTTTGAATACATTGTTTTATATATAGTAAACTCTGTAACCGATTCTTGATTGTGTTCACACCTTTTTGGAATTATAACCATAGTGTCTTGTAACCCTATTTCAAGGCATTCTTGTATTAACCCTGAAAAAATGTTAAATTTTAATTCATTATACGATCACAACAGTTATTATGTTTTATTTTGATGCCTAACGAACCCTGGATGTGATAATTCCTATTTCGCAGTCGGGACTTAGCGAACTTTAGGGACTTATGTTTCGCATAGAAGGATGTTGGTTGTTTGAATAAAAGTCGTCGAGATCGAAATAAGTAAAGAGAAAGTTTATTGTAAGCGTCTGTATTTGTAATATATAGAACGGCGCAGAACATGTCGCTGTCTCGCTTCCGCGGGACACATGTTTATTGTTGCACGTGCTATACGCATTTCATACTGCGGTCTGCAGGAGAGGCAAGAGATATATCGGTGTCTCGCTCTCGCTCTTCGTTACTAGTGAGTTCAATGACCGCGCGGGCGACCTTCGCCCGCCGCCGTCTCGCACTGGCCACAGGCGAGTTCAATGACCGCGCGGACAAGGGTCGCCTTGGTGGTTTCAGTGACCGCACGCACGGTCGCTACAGTGCTCCCCCCTAAACGTAGCGTATGGTCTCTTGTAGTGTGGGTGCGTGGAGGGCATCTTTGGTGTTGTAGTGATGCGTGCGTCCCTACGCGAAACGTACAGGTCCCTTCACTTTTCTACCTCCCCGTGTATATAGTAGAATATAGGGGCTGGTTAATAAACCCTCTCTGTAGTTTTCGTTGCATCTTCGATGGTAGCGACGTATGCGGTTGAGGCGGTCCAGTGAGATGTTGACCACTCGTCCAGGTAGCTGCAACGTGAACACTTTGTCTTTCCTTTTGAGTACGGCGTAAGGTCCATCGTATGGTGGTTGGAGTGGGTTTCTTATAGCGTCGTTGCGCAGGAATACGTGGCTCCAGGTTTGAAGGTCCTTGTGAAAGAAAGATTTCCTTCCGCTGCCGTGGGCTTCCGTGGGTGCAGGGCGAGGCTGCGAAAAGTGTCGCGCAGCTGCTCGACGTATGTGCTATCCATGGTCCTTTCATGCGTCGTTGCTTCTGCGAAGAAGTCGCCAGCAGTGCGAGTTCGTCGAGGGAGGCAGTCTTGGAGATCGTATGGCTGATCGCCAGGGCTGACCTCACATGAGCTGGCATCAGGTTCATCCACATCAGGCGCAGCGTCGCATCCGGGATCATCTCGCGGGCATGGTTCCGCATGCGCCGCAGCAGCTGTGATAGACGCTGGTCGCCGAGCTTCATCACCGACAGCAGTCTTTGCAGCTGTCTCCCATCGCTCTCTTCGTAGATGGAGATGAGTCTGTTTTTTATATATTCGTATTGGCTCGCGCTCGGGCTGTACAGGAGATCCGCGATTTGCTCGATGTCTTGCTTGTCGAGCTGGGCGAGGACCATCTGAGCCAGCTGGGCTTGGTTGCGGTGGAGGTCCTGGGTGGCGGCTTCAAAAGTGATGAACCATAGTCGTGGTTTGTCGCGCCAGAATACCGTGATTCGCATCGCTAGTGCGATACCAGCGAGGTGCTGTGGCGGTGATGCACTTCCGGATGCGGATTCTTTATCTTTGTTTGCCATCGTTTGGCAGTTATCAAGTCGGTTAAAAATCACGTCGGTTAAATATCACGTCGGTTAAATTCGCGTCGGGGTCACCACTTTAGGGACTTGTGTTTCGTATAGAAGGATGAGGTTGTTTGAATAAAAGTCGTCGAGATCGAAATAAGTAAAGAGAAAGTTTATTGTAAGCATCTGTATTTATAATGTATAGAACGGCGCAGAACATGTCGCTGTCTCGCTTCCGCGGGACACATGTTTATTGTTGCATGTTTTATATACATTTCATACTACGGTCTGCAGGAGAGGCAAGAGATATGTCGGTGTCTCGCTCTCGCTCTTCGCTACTAGTGAGTTCAATGACCGCGTGGGCGACTTTCGCCCAGCGTCGTCTCGCACTGGCCACAGGCAAGTTCAATGACCGCGCGGACAAGGGTCGCCTTGGCGGGTTCAGTGACCGCACGGTCGGTCGCTACACTTGCAATCAAAGAGTCCAGCTTTGCTTATCCCGTTTGAGCGAGCCTGATTAAGCATTGCTTATATGAGAGGGCGTTAAAGTGAATAAATTAAAATCTACTCATAAGTGGGGCTAAAAGTTGCCGCGTAGTTTGCCTGCAACGAACAGTTAACGTGTAGCAAATTGGCGCCAAACGAATTTACTTACAACAAATGACGTAATATATTTTGGCGCACTAAGTGAAATAACTCATTACAATATATTTTGACGCCAAACTAAATAATTCATAACGGAATTGACTCATAAAGTAAAATAATTTGTCATGTATCTACTGCCAGCACATGCCAATCTTATCTATACATTCACCGTTCCGCTTATCTAGGAACCTATAAATATTATTATCTGTAATACGATATTCACCAAAACCAATGTTAGCTTATAGATGTTCAAATAAATATAAGTTATGTAAACCCATATCACCCTTATCGCTACTAACCAATATTAGCATTATTACTCGATGTATTATATTTAAGTTGTGTACCATCTCGCCGGCGCTTATCTCCCCAAATTCAATAAAGATTTAATATCACTAAATGGGAGAAAGTTGCGACGATTGACCTTAAGGGCAAACATAACATTCCTTCATAATCTAACGAAGGTATAGCTATCTTTGCTATAAATAGGACGCCATATTCGAGGCGACATCATTATTCTTAAAGCCACTACAATGTAAAGACCATAGCTATTACTATTTATAATACTGTTAATATTATACTTAAAATGTAATTCAACCTTCATAAAAATAAAACTACACAGTTGAAATTGTAAAAGTGTTTTCGTTGCAAAAGGCCATAACAAATTCATAGCACTGACGCTCAACGTAACACCAACGAATCTACTCATAACAATAATTAGTGCCTAACAGAACTCAGTGAACGTGATCCGACACGAAATCTGGACAATACGACCAGAAATGACCAGGAGAGAGTAACATCAGAGTGAGGTTTCAGACGTGTTTAAAAAATAAAGGACGGAATTTAATTGATATAATTTTTAAAACAATACAAAAAATAAATGGTATACATTGTTCTTTCAGGTTATAAAATAAATAATTACAAAACATGTACGATGCCTTTTTTATATACATTTAAAAAAGAGGCGGTATTTCTAATGCACTGTATGAAAATTTAAAAAATATGGGGGTATTTTTCTATCTTACTGTCACAATGTTATTAAAAAAGCGTGATGAGCCAATTTCTATATAAATTTTATAAAGAGTAGAAATTTCTTCTAAGCAAAAATAAAGACGTTAAAATTATTTTTGTGAAGAACGCTATTCAATGGGAATCGGACATGAAACCCCCAAAGATATGCATAACTAGAGACGCAATTCTTAATACATAACATTTTTTTTTTAATTTATAATATTTATATAAATAAATGGTACAATGTATCTTGTAACAAAAATAAAAGTGTTAGTAGCAGGGCTGTGGAGTCGGATGAAAATTTACCGACTCCGACTCCGGCTTTATTTTATACTCCGACACCGACTCCGACTCCAACTATTGACTCTGACTTCAATTTTTATTTTATTTTATAATTTACTGCGTCTACCTAATGTATTTATATTGACTTATTAATAATGGATACAGGTGTACCTGCCTGTATACCTACCTAAAGGAATTGTCAAAATAACGAGTGAATTGTTAAAACACAAATAAATTAAATTAATTATTGTTGATCATAAACATACAGGGTCATTGACCGATCAAGAATTCAATGATTGTTACACACTACGAACAACGACAATATTTACTATTTACAGCGCGCAACTTGGCTAGCCATCTCCAAATATAAATAATTAACCTACCGCCCGTTCATGTGATAGAGCAAGGCAGATATATATACCCCATGTATTCATTCACTGGTATAAATTGTCCGCACTCTGCGAAATAAACATACTTTTATTGTCGTCCATTCAACTGTCAAGACTTATTATTTATCGCTTGTTGTCACTTTCGTTTTTATCCATCCGCATTCCTGAGTTTATAAGTAAACAAATATCAATCAAAATCATCACAACAGTTAAAGCAAAGACAACCCGCTATATTGGTGACCCCGAACGAAAACTGAATACATACCTCGACTATATCGAATAGCGCCGACTCAACAGTAATGGCAAACCAAGACCAAGAGACCGCATCGGGAAGCACATCATCCCCACAGCACCTCGCTGGTATCGCACTGGCAATGCGAATCACGGCATTTTGGCGCGATAGACCGCGCCTATGGTTTATCACTTTCGAGGCTGCCACTCAGGACCTCCACCGCAGCCAAGCCCAACTGGCTCAAATGGTCCTCGCCCAGCTTGACAAACGGGACATCGAGCAGATCACCGATCTCCTGTACAACCCGAGCGTGAACCAGTACGAAGATATAAAAAAAAGACTAATCTCCGTCTATGAAGAGAGTGACGCGAGAGAACTCCAAAGACTGCTGTCAGAGATGGAGCTCGGCGACCAGCGCCCATCACAGCTGCTGCGACGCATGCGGAGCCACGCCCGAGAGATGATCCCAGACGCAACGCTGCACCTGATGTGGATAAGCCTGATGCCAGCTCACGTGAGGTCGGCCCTGGCGATCAGCCACACGATCTCCAAGACTGCCTCCCTCGACGAGCTCGCACTGCTGGCCGACAAGATGCTGGAGCAGACGCAGGAAGTGGCAACCATGAGCATCGTACCGGCACACCCCGCCATCATCAAAGCGCCGGCACCCTCACAGGCCTCCATATCAGATGTCATCCGCGCCCTGACCGACGAAGTCGAGCAGCTCCATCTGGAAGTGGCGGAAATGAAATCAAGGACTACAACCGACGACCGTCAGCGTCAACGACCGCCATACCGCAACCAAGCAACAGTACGCAACACACGTAGACGAACACCCTCCCCAGCCGCATCAACAATCTGCTACTACCATAACAGATTTGGGAAAAATGCCCTCCGCTGCAGATCGCCGTGCAGCTTCGAGCAGAAAAGGGAAGAGAGAAATTGAAAAGCGTTTATAGAACCACGATACAACCACGCTACAACCACGCTACAACATCGCAAGAACCACGATACAACCACGCTACAACCACGCTGCAGCAACGAGCACCGCAGACTCCATCATCATCATCAAGCACCTGCAGATCAACCGTCCACCGCGGACGCCATCTGCAACTTGATCTCCGCCATCATCATCATCATCAAGCCACCGCAGATCAACCTTCCACATCGGAAGCCATCTGCAACTTGATCTACATCATCATCATCATCATCAAGCCACCGCAGATCAACCTTCCACATCGGAAGCCATCTGCAACTTGATCTACATCATCACCATCATCATCAAGCCACCGCAGATCAACCTTCCACATCGGAAGCCATCTGCAACTTGATCAACATCATCACCATCATCATCAAGCCACCGCAGATCAACCCTCCTCATCGGATGCCATCTGCAACTTGATCCACACAACCAATCATCGACGATCAACGCAATGACCAACCAAGCACCGCAGACAATTCAAATCTAGTGAGAGACGACCAAGCCTACCCCCTGTTTCCGCATCACCCATCTGACCGACAGATCTGGGAAAAAACGCCACGCGCCGATGTTATCCACGTACCTACTTCGACACGGGGAACGGATAACCAGCCCGACGTCAGATGCACCGGAACCTATCGTTCACGCAAGGCACGCGCCCTCTGCGTTCACTAGGAAGGGAGCTATGTACCTGCCTGTATACCTACCTAAAGGAATTGTCAAAATAACGAGTGAATTGTTAAAACACAAATAAATTAAATTAATTATTGTTGATCATAAACATACAGGGTCATTGACCGATCAAGAATTCAATGATTGTTACACACTACGAACAACGACAATATTTACTATTTACAGCGCGCAAATTGGCTAGCCATCTCCAAATATAAATAATTAACCTACCGCCCGTTCATGTGATAGAGCAAGGCAGATATATATACCCCATGTATTCATTCACTGGTATAAATTGTCCGCACTCTGCGAAATAAACATACTTTTATTGTCGTCCATTCAACTGTCAAGACTTATTATTTATCGCTTGTTGTCACTTTCGTTTTTATCCATCCGCATTCCTGAGTTTATAAGTAAACAAATATCAATCAAAATCATCACAACAGTTAAAGCAAAGACAACCCGCTATACAGGTATAAATTAAAAATTAATTATATTCGTACACAAATGAAACAATTTTATAAGAGAATATATAAACAATACGCATTAAGCAATATCTTCACACTAAAATAATATTAAAAATATATATTAATATTTAAAAAAAGAATTAAATGAAACTTTTAAAATAATTAGAAAAACAACACAGGTAGGTATTAAAAAAAATAAGAAAACACTTTGAAATAAAATAAAAAGGTTGCTTCATTTGTTTTCATACGTTAACTAAATCTTATTAATATTGTTTATTATTATTTTGATTCAATATTGAATAGAACACAAGATAAGATTTTTGAAAGTAAATATACTTTATATAAATCTTATTTCCTATTCGTGGTCTAAATGGAATTAGATCTCAAAATAAGTCAGGATTTATGGAAGCTCTTAACTTGTGTAGGTGGTAAGTGGTAAGGCCGTGACGGTCAGCGCTGAATCTTGAATAATTTCAGGATATCGCAGTATTGCTGTTTTTATATCTAATTTTGTAAAAACTGTAAACTGAACGTAATCCCCTTTTGGGGTTTATTGCGATTATAAAAGTCTGCATAGTATCAGGCATGAAACGATGAGAGGTTAACTGGTTAACACATACCGTAACGTTATTCATTAAAGAAAATGTTAAAATAATTAAACGGAGTCTGAGTCGGTCGATTTTTTCCGACTCCGACTCCGATTCCGCCTAAAATGTTCCGACTCCACGACTCCGGCTCCGACTCCGACTCCACAGCCCTGGTTAGTAGTGATTGTTCAACATATTAAGGACAGATATAAAAAAATTAAACAGTGACGACAAATGCATCAGAAAGAAACATATACCAAATCGTATAAAATTACATGTTACCAACATATCGTACTGGCCTGACTATAGGGCGACCCTGATTATAAGGCGACCCCTATTTTTTAATCTGCTTTTTGGAGAAAAAAACATTTTCCTCACCATTATAATTTCTGCGCTAAAGTTGTACGTCGCCGCAAACTCAACCCATATCGAACCATCATTCGCCTGCTCCAACCCATACTGGCTTTAAAATTATCTTGTGGTATATTTTCGATTCTTGCAATTTCGCGAACTTTCAACTGCAATGCTTCCCTTGTTATGGGGAACCCCTTTCCTCGTATTTCCATGACGTAGTCTGCTACCTTCCTGTCAATCGATTCAAATCGTCCTATCTTAGGCCCCCGGAATGCTTTTATTGAGGAATGTGCATTCATTCATCAAGCCGTGTTTTTATAAACGCCAATGTCGAACATCATTTCCCGTGATAACAAATTGTCTGGCAGCCGCACGGTTGTTGGTTGTTTCTGCAGCACGCACCACCATAACCTTAAAATTGGAATCATAGCTTCTTCGTATTCCTTGTTTCATTTCAGTTTTTCGAGCTCCTCGTCTTTCAATATGGTCAGTCATAATATTTTTTTAGGTAGCAAAGATGCAAAACGAAGTACAGTAAAAAAAACACCTCAAAAACTGTCAGAAATTACTACGGACATGCTATGTGTAAACAATGATGCCTTTTGAACGCTCTCATTACAATGTTGCCATTTCGCTAATCGCGAGTAGTGAGTTTATTGTTACCCACTATGTTTGTGACTCGAATGTAAGGCGACCCCCCTATTTACGTATCGCCTTTTTAAATAAAAGCCTCGCCTTATAGCTGGGCTAATACAGTAATGTGGGGTCACTCATAAGCGCACGGCTCGCTTGAATTGAAAAACAAAATATAAAATACGGAATCAAACAGGCGTAACTTTACAAATCTCCTTCAGCACGGGGAAAATCATAAAAATAGATTAAAAAACTATTATAATCAATTAAAAAAAGTTTAAGACACGCGCGATTCCATTGCAAGGTTCAGATATTCAGAAGTACTCCTTATAGGTCGACAAACTAACTCCAAAAACGTCCGAGTCTGCAGCGTACTCATTTCCGACTCTTGTTAGTCTTGGTATGAGAAATTTTCAAAATAATTCTATGATTTTTACACAGAAATGTGTTTTGCAGCCTCGTAATTCTTGTCGGAACTCGATGCCAATCAATTCCAAGAGTTTCGGACAATCGATCATTCCATTCACGACTTTGAAAATTACAAGTAGTTAGTGTATGACAAAATATTATACATTTTAATATACGTAAAAGTATTAATAAATTTCATTTTTTTCAAATCGACGGCACCATTTTAATTACTAAAAAAAACCTCATATGATTCATAATGGTTACAGGTTATTGTCAGTTAGACCAAGAGTTCCCAAAGTGGTCGATATCGACCTCCTGGGGTCGATTTAATGTTTATATGGGTCGATAGTTTCAATAAAAAAAAATGGGGGTCGACTACAGCAAAAATAGACCCCCTTACTACTGCTATTTGTTTGTTATTTCAAAATATCTATGATTCCAATAGGTACCTAAGAATATTTGTCAATATTTGTAGAGTCCGCGCGCCGTAAAGAAAGAATAGTGTATAAGGGTGTTAGCAAACTTTTTTCGCTAAGGGCCAGATCGTAAAAAAACAGGTTTCACCTTTATTTATAACGCGGTGATAATATTTATACACACTTTGCTGACGCATTTACGAAAAACCAAATGAAATATTAACATTTATTAAGTTATTATAGAAACAGGCCAAATTTTCGTATTATTGAACAACAAATGTAACAATAATAATAATAAGTTCTACTAATTAGGTGAATGTAATTGCTTTTCTGAGGCTTTTTCTGTATCAACGAGGTTAACATCTTAGTGACATTAGCGCTGTCCCGCTCGGTCATCCCCAGCCTACAGCCTCAATCCCTCGCCCGGCACACTCGAAATACAGCGATCATGAACATTTACATATTTTTTGTGATAGATAATATTTTCAAGAAATAAAAATTTTGTTCATGACAAAATAGTTTTATTTTATTAAAGTATTACAATAAAATTAAACTAATTACGTTCTAAATAAAACAATATTATACATATACAATTTAACGAATACATAAAACATACAAAATATTAAAAATGAGATTGGTTATTATTAGTTCGCGGGCCGGATTTGACCCGCGGGCCGTGGTTTGCCGACCCCTGATGTAAACTGTACATTTCTAGAACCAACGTACCCTTTGACAGAGGCCCAAATTTTCTCGATCGGGCTAAGATCAGGGTGATACGGCGGAAGTTGCAATACATCGTGGTCGTGTTCTTGAAGCAGTCTGTCGATTGCAAATTCCTTAAAGTTGTTTTTATGATACGTTATTGATTTGTAAAATTCGGGTTTCAGCATATCATTGGAAAAGGTATATTTTTGCATCATATCGGCTTTTTTAGTATTTAAATTTGGCGCAGGGCTAATTACTTTGTTGTGATGTGATGCATTGTCCACATGGTAACTACAACGGAACGGGGGGGATCTAAATTTAGTATTATTTTTTTCCGTTAGCCACTTTCTAAAATTATCGAAATTAAATAAATAAATACTAGGTTTATTGACAGCAACATAGTATGTACAAGATCACACCTAATAACACTTCTAAAACACATAAATTGCAGACAATACATCAGACACAGAAGTTATCAAAAGGTCTGGGCTCATCTAATAGCATCCCCTCGGCCAAAATACACCCCACCAATATAGGGCGAACCCAGCCACGGGGACACCAGATGTTTTTCAGCCCACACCCTTAGACACGTAGAAACAGGAATATATACAAAAAAATAAACACAGAAAATAAATATAGTAGATGACAAAAAAAGAAAAAAAGAAAAAAATACATTCAAGAGAGAGTACACCAAAAGGTCCGGGCTCATCCCACAAACATTCCCACGGCCGAGATACACCCCACCAATGTAGGGCGAGCCCGACCGCAAGGGCATCAGGGGGCTTCCATCCCACACCCCCGCATATCTAGATTAAAGAATAAATATAATAAAAAAGAAAAAAAAAACAAAAACATATGGCAGAAAACAAAATAAAAAGTAAACCCACATATACCACCTCAGGTTAACCGTCAGCAAGAACGAGGAAAAAAAAAAAAAAAAAAAGAGAAAAGCCTCAAAGGAGTCCAAATTTTACATAATGACAAATGGGAAGTAAGATAGTTGAGACAACATTGAAATAGTTAGGCAGTAATACATTGAAATAGATAAGCAGTTTTAAAAGAATTAATGAGGAAATGAGGCACAAACACGTATGCACAATCCTCGATTCACCACCAGCGAAAAGAGAGAAAAGAAAGAAAATAAGAAAAGAAAAGCAAACAAGAGACCCATTAACCACTGAGAAACCCATTAACCACCCAGAAGATAACGCTTTAGAGCATCTCTGAAGGTATAACTATTCACCCGCTCCTTCAAGGCCTGGGGCAACTCATTCCAGCATTTGCTGGCTGAGTATGAGAAGGATCCCCTGAACAGTGTTAGGTTATGGTTTGGGATAATTAAAAGAGTCTCTCTGCCTCTAGTCTCGTAGCCGTGAAAGTTTCTAGACCAATTCAGTTTTTCGAAGAGATAAAGTGGCATTTTTGAACTGGTAATTTTATGCATGAGTACGCTTAAGTGAAGAAACCGTCTTTGTTTCATGTCAATAATTTTAAAAGCTCTCAAAAATTCATATCGTTATGATAATCCCCGATCGTTTGGTGTGACTTATAAAGACAATTTGGTAAAAATCCGCTTTCACCCCCTGCGTGGACAATAATGAAGCGAGATCCTTTAGATATGGGCTTCCGAAGTCCTTCATTGGAATTATCGCTCAATCTTCTTGAAGATACGAGAGTCATCTAGAAAGTAAGGTTACAAGGGCTCCTGAGGCTGGGGGAATTTTTTTGTTTCGAAGTTGGCGTACCTGGCGTGCAGGTGGGATCCTAACGGTGTTTGTTTGGTCCCGCGTGTTTGTCGGCCATTTTGTTCAGTCACAGTAAATTCTTCCGATGAAGAGGTCGTCGCGCGCTCCCGCCACCTCCCGTCCGTGCGAGATCCGCGCGGTCATCCGTTTTTTTTTGAGTAAGTAAGGTCAATGACTCGGTCGACGGTTTTAAAAGTGTTTAGTAAAGGTGTCTGCAGCCGAAAAAAGTTTGGGAACTCAAGTTAGACGAATGTTATCTCTTGTTTGGCAGTTACTTCTGTCTATTTTTATACGTGATCATAATTTTTATAGTTTTAAATGACAATTATTTTGATTATATTTATTTAAACTGCTCCGAGCGATTGCTAACACCTTTAAAAAATCAACTGTAAATAAATATACTTAATACGAAAAAAAAACGCATTTAATTGACCTTAAAAATAAAATATTCTCTTTAATTTAAGGACGGAATTTTTTAGATTTCGTTTTTTTATTACGAAAGAAATTAATGTGGAAATTAACCAATCTGTGAAGTCAATAAAAAATCATCAAGAGTTGTAGATACTTAATTCTCTCTCTCGCTTCACTTCACCGTTTGATATGTTTACGATGTTCGCGCTGCGCACCGCAATATTCTGTCGACAAAGGAGGAGGGACGAGCAGGTATTGGAATTTGAACAACGTTGCCAAGTCGATAGATTAAAATTCAGCCATCTAAACTAATATTTGAGTGTAATCGTAAGCATGTTTTTTTATCGTCAGTGTGTTTGTGTGTGTAATGCATTCCCGGATTTCTTGTTATTAACGTAGTCAATAATTGTTTAGTGCTATAGATAATATATGCAATCAATTCTCGTATCTCTCTTTCGCTTCGATTCACTGTCTGATATTTTTGTGATATTCGCAATGCGCACCACATTTTGTCGATAAAGGAGCATATAACGAGTGGGGACTGGAATTTAAACAACGTTGCCAAGTCTTAACTAATATTTGAGTTGCAATCGTAAGCAGATTTTAAACCGTCAGTGTGTATGTGCGCGTATACACGTACGCGTGTGTGTGTACCGTGCGTGTGCATGCGCATGTATCCAATATGTGTGCATAATGCATTCCTCGATTTGTTGTTATTCTTAGGTACAATTTTATTTTAGTTGGTAAGACACTGCTCTTCCATGACTTTCATTCTGGTAAAATAGTTCGTCTGGTCATAATAATGCCCGACGCCAGTTCGAATATGTGACTGAATTCCGACTTGACCACGTTCATACGCAAGTGGATTTTGGATCGACCTTGAACTGACTATGGCATTTTCGCGGTACGACTAGCTTGTATATATTTTTTGTCGGTGTATTAAATCAGATGTTATGTTGTCTTCCCGAACCATTTTTTATAATTGGTTGATCGTTGTGAAGTACGCGCAAACAATGCAGTATACTCTCTGTATACTGCATTCAGAGGGAATTCGGTCATATTGCTTTTGGATGTATGACTTTAAACAAAACTGCAGTATCGTGGGCATGTTATGTGCCATCCTCATTAGTGTTGAATCCTGAATTTAAAAAAACTCAGTAAAAATAAGAACAACGATGTATTAAAAAATGGGTCACTATGGATTTTCCGACTTTCTTCTTGGCCGTTTCCTTATGACTGAGAATCGTGATCTTTCCGGTACATTTGCCCATGACGATTCTCCACATTCTTCTTCTCGGAGTGCTGCCGTCATATATGGCCCTGTTGCATTACTGACTTGGTCAGTCCATCTGGTTTGTGGTCTCTCTCATCATCCCTCAACACTTACTTTTGGCATGAGTTTCCCCAAATTTTCCTCCCTTCAGATATGAACAAAGACTTGGAGTACTCGTCAGAGACAAATCGTGGGCAGCATGTCGTGAATTAAGTTATTGTATGGTGGATAAATTGGTACGCCGCGTCGTACAAGGTATCCTCGGCGGGTGTCTCCAACACTATATCTCGACTGGATCCACATTTTTTTTTCTTCTCATTTTTGCTCTGTGTCCAGGTCTACGTTCTATGTAAGAATATGAAGAAGATCAGGGTATGCATTCGCCTTTTCTGAGTCGCTATATCCGAGCAGCTGTCATAAAGCTATACAATTACCATTCAGTAGACGGACAATGCCAATTCGATGTACCTTTCCCGTGTAAGGATACTATGTGTAGCACGATACTTTGTTAACGACAATCTGCTCTGGAGGGAGACGATGTTCAAAGTCAACCTCGCTAAAGCTACGGTTTGCTAAGAAAGCGGGTTCGTTATATAGCGCACGTAACATGACGTGATGCTGGCGCTCCGCCAGACTCTATCCGCTTCGTCACCATTTATCATACATCCCAAGTATTTTTACCCCGTCTACCATTATTCACCCTCCTTCCCTTTTATTATTCATTCTGCCAATATTGAGCTCTCTCGTACCGTTTGCCCCTTCAACAATATATCCCACACACCCACTATTTACCTTTTGCTTCCTCCACTACATATTTCCTTTCTTCCTCCCGCTTTCCCTCACACTACTTCTTTCTTCTCTGAATCACTTATTTTCCCCCGTGTTCCTTTAAGAAACATCGAACTTTATTTTTTCTTTCATATATTTAGTATTATCGTTATCTGTCCTCTACTATTTCCACTACCAAGAATAGCGTATGTTTTAATAATATGATTTTTTTGAAATCCGTGTTGTGACAATACCTGTTTTTTTTTCCGAAATATTATGTTGGCTATCACGCTACCTTGCTTATACCCCATTGTGGATTTTGTATTTGCATAGACCTAATATGACTTCTTAGTTTATTTATTTTTCGGAGTCGTTGTCACGTTGAGTTTAAATGGGCTTAAATAATGATAGAGGTTTCGGAGGCATTGCAGTCTTCATCTTCAGGATGATGTAATATTTTTTACCGAATATACCGAAATGTTTTTTGACATGACCTTGAGGATAAAGGCTGCAATTACTTCGAAATTTCGCCAACCATCTTAAGTCTACTCAATACGGCAACAACTCCGAAAAAAAATATATAGTGGAAAACAGCCATTAATGTAAATCTTATCTGATATGACTCATTCTCACGATTTTTGGTGGTTACTATCGACAAAACGAGATGGCATGAAAAAAAGTTCACAAGTGGGAAGGATGTAAAGTTAATTGCCAATTTCAATCCAATCAATATATAATTAAAAAATAAAAATAAATTGAGCGGAGAAAGATGGTAGTAGGAAAAAACAAACAACCGAATTATCGTTTAAATTAATAGAAATTATGTAATGCTACGTTGTCATATTTACGCGTCCGATACATTGTGTATGTAGTGGGCGAATCGTTTGTTTATTCAATAATACACACATACTATCCATTCAGCCAATCGGAACGCACTATGAAAGAGAGGTCCGAAGGAGAGACGGGTATAGATAAATATACACTGCGTCGCTTTCACCACTAAACAAAGAAGGAGAGACAGTCTGGCTACGGAGTCGCGCGCGTTGGCTTGTATTTCATTTTTCGCCGGGGCCATCTTTCGTTTCTTGTCGATAAGAAGATTGGGCGGGAACTGTGTTGTCAGATAAAATTTTCGGATATTTCAGAAACAATTAATTGTGCAACTTTGTGCGTCAATTACATTATAATTAGTAATTTGTTTTTAAATTTATTTAATGAATAAATGTGGATTTGTGATATTGATGTTAAATTCAAGCGATTTTTGACTTCGGTTGCTAATTTTTATAAATGTGACAGGACCATTTAATTTAACTCTTTTAGACCCGTTGTTAATAAACATTTATAATAAAATTTAAATTATTAGTTTTAAATCTTTCTCAATTTTGAATAAATGCGGTCCGGCAATTTAAACGAAACAAAATCGAACCGTTTAGTAGGATTGTGCGTGCATTATTGATAACTGTTATCAGTACCGGTAAAAACAAAATAAAAATTTTGAAATGCAAATTTACTTTTCGAAAATATACATTTCATTAATTGTTTCTTGTTTCAAAGTCACTGTGATTTTTGTTTCCAAGGTTTTACTGGTGTTATTACAAGAGTGATTCTTTTGAACTAAAGGGAATATTGTATTTGATGGTGAGGTTTGTTTTTAATTTTCTAGCAATATTTATTTTTACTTTGTGTAAACGTTCCATGAATTGTTTCGTGTAATTTTAGTGATCCATCTTAGGTTACTTTCTCTTCGTACATACAGTACCCTTGTATTTAATTGCCACACTCGTAGCTGGACTCCGAATTTCTGGAAGAATGACTGCAACAATAAAATTGGCACTTTTTATTGTGAATATTTTTTTGTTTTGTTTTTGGCAAAAAAATCGCAAAAAATTCAAGCTGCAATTTATACACAAGTCGACTTTCCTGGTATTACTGAATAAGATTGCGTTCTTTGGTATTTGAAGTCTTCGATTGTCTTGACTATAAAAAAAAATTAGATATATATAATTCCGTTTGAGTTGTTGTATCAATAATATTTAAAAATTATGTAGTGTCTGTCGAGTATGGGACTAGAAAGTAATTAGTTGTGTTTTTATTTATTTTTCTTATTTGGCGCATATTAACTTTAAGCTCTATTTAAGGACAATACATAAGCAGGAAAGTTTTCCTCCGTTCTTTGCAGTTAGGATTTAGATGAAGACAACAATTGAAAATAAAGAATGCAAGCCATTGGAAATTATGACAATTGTAATTTCATAAACTTATGTTATAATGTGCATGGTCACTCGGTAACGCGCTGGACTTCCGTGCAGAAGGTCGTCGGTTCAAACCCCGCGCTGTGCTACTCCCCTCGAATGACACGGCCACGTTTTCCGCCTAGTGTTCGAGGGTATTAAGGATACATATGACTTCGGTCAAATCTACTAGTATTCTTTGAAAAAAAAATGTTAATATTAAAAGTCTTTCAATATTTTTTCAATATCTGGTTTGAATTAGTTACATTTAATTATATCACAAGTTTTCTTCAATATTTATATCGAATAATTTTTTTGATTTTTTATTATTGAAACGTTTTTTTTCGTCGACTCGAAATTATTGTCCGTCCTTATGGTGTTAAAGGATGTTGGAATGCTGCAAAAATCACTTAACCCACGTTTTGTTTGTTCCGAGAAAATTGAGCAAATATATCGCTGCTCTCTATGGGCTTGTATGGGAACTTGGTTATAATTTAACCATAAAATGCACATTTAACGGGTTTGATAGATTTGTACCAAAGGATTGATTTATGTCTTTTCGACATTTCAAATAAACTTAGAAAATGTGTTTTTTTAGGTTGAGTGCTTTTTGCATATACATAAACGGTGTATATATGAATGTTGTTTTTTTTGCAGGCCTAAGAGGAAACGGTGAATTCCCGCGCTTTTTGCTGTCAATTGATTCTTCCAAATATTAGCGAAAATGGACGACGATGTCGAGACATTAGACCAAATTGTCGATATGGAGACCCTGACCCTGTGCCGGCTGTGCACTGAGAGTCAGGGGAAATTTCAAATTGGACCACGGTTGCAACAAACCATAAAGGATTGCTTTGACATCACAGTGAGTAGCAGATATTTTTGTATGAAAAAAATGGGTCTGTCATGAATATATAAATCACAGTCTATATACCTTAATTAAATCCTACGATTTCCAGGACTTTATCCACATTTCCTTTCAAAATATTATTTACTTGATCAAACCATACTTTTCTTGGTCTTCCTCTTGAGGTCCATTGCCGCGCGGCAACGCACTGGACTTATGTGTGGAAGTTTGCCGGTTTGAGCCCCGCGCTATGTTACACTCCTCGAATGACACAGGTATATTTTCCGCCTAGTATTCGGGGGTATAAGGATACCTATGACTTAGGTCATATCTATTCTTTCAAAAAAAAGGAAGAAAAAAAAACATTCTGGTTTTCTCCGATCGTCTCGCTTCAGGTGTGCCATCGGATCCAGTACAGCGGCGTGACCAGTGGGTTTGCTGGTGTGCAACAGGTCACTCACTAAAAAATTAACAAAGATCCCACAGCAAAGCTTTGCTTTCCAACTGAATTGAGATTGGAATGAGGTTATTCTTGACTACGAGGCCCAGCAATGATGGTCTTCCTCTACAACGCTTTCCACTCTCATTTGCACTATATATTTGCTTTTTTTAGTCTTTATCCATTCATTCATTCTTGCTAAATACACCACCCATAATTAAGTTCATTTTCATTCCGTATTCTGTCATATTTTGTCACCCCTTATGTGTCATGTGAAAATTAATACAAATTTATATTTTGTTCTGTTTTTAAGAACATTAGTTAGTTGTCAAGTTAAATATATTAGGTGTTAACATAAGTTGTGTCCGTTTTTTTTTTAATTTTAAAAATGAGTACCAAAAGCAAAACAAAATGGTAAAGGTTATACGTCATTCGAAAGAAAATTTTCTGCTCTACAAGATATTGTGTTTGCTTTTACGTTACATATATTATTTTATTTGATTACAAGCCTTTAAAATGGAATGTCAAGTAGACGAAAGTGAGCATTTTCGACACCTCCTTCTGTTTGCGTTCAATCGAGGGAATAAAGCTGCCAAAGCTGCTCGCGATATTTACGAAGTGTACGGTGAAGATGCTATGAATTAAAGGACAGCTCATTGATGGTTTTTGCGTTTCAAAGACGGTAATTTCGACCTGTAAGACATGGAGCGTTCCGGACGACCAGTGGACTTCTATGAGGACCGCTTAAACCATATTATTCATGAAGATCCCCTTCAAACATTTTTCATCACCATTTATAAATCATTTTTCATCACCAGTAATGATACATAGCATCTTCACCGTACACTTCGCAAATATCGCGAGAAGCTTTGGCAGCTTTATTCCCTAGATTTAACGCGAACAGAAGGAGGTGTCGAAAATGCTCACTTTCGTCTACTTGACATTCCATTTTGAAGGCTTGTAATCAAATAAAATAATATATGTAACGTAAAATCAAACACAATATCTTTTAGAGCAGAAAATTTTCTTTCGAATGACGTATAATCTTTACCATTTTGTTTTGCTTTTGGTACTCATTTAAATTTGAAAAAAAACGGACACAACTTATGTTAACAACTAATATATTTAACTTGACAACTAACTAATGTTCTTGTAGCGACCGTGCGTGCGGTCACTGAACCCACTGAGACGACCCTTGCCCGCGTGGTCATTGAACCCAATGTTAACACCCAATAATTTAAGTGTATTTTCGTATAAAATGTTTATTTATTTAGATTTAGATCACATATAGTACTTATTTATTACAGTCTCAAAACTACAGTTGAGTACATAAGCAAAAATATGTACATATAGAAAACTTTTTATAGATAGAATTACACAGACAGAACAGACCTTCTTTGTGTAACAGGAGAAATCTGTGCAAAGTGGATAAAAAAATAATATTTGCTTAAGTAAACAGGTTAATTAACTAATTTGTCCATTTTTTAACATACGGTTTCGTAAATCCTACTTATATACCAGGTTTGTAAATATGAAACCGGAATTTGCTCATAGATGGGTCTAGTTGTCAATGTAGTGACTATCAAACCGCGTCATTGGCACCTTTTTCTTGTGTTTACATTTGTCAAAGACTTAATCACAACAATACAAGTTTAATACAACTACATATGTTTTCATGAAATTGAACATGTCTGTTTTTGTGCCTGAAAACTACGATTTGCGGACAGCATTGATTTTCTGTTACCATTTGAAGAAATCTGCTGCGGAATCGCATCGAATGCTTGTCGAAGCTTACGGTGAGCATGCTCTTGGCAATGGGAAACATGTGTAGCTAGCGATGGGCAATACTTTAAATAAAATATTGTTTACCATTTTCATACAATAAATGTGTATTTTCTATAAAAAAAATCCGGTTTCATATTTACAGACCTGATATATAACGGACCGTGGCTTTAACCTGTTCCCCGCGGGGAGCACAAACGCCTGTGATCTGACGACAATCCAAGTTTCAAATCACAAATACTTAAAAAAAATGACACAAAACCGGAATAAAAATTGAACTAAAATTTAAAATAATCTTTATTCTAGCGACATCTCTGAAAACCTTGTCAAATAATATATTAGTTTATGAGATATTGTTGAATAAACAGAGCGCCGAATTTTTTTGGTTTCTCAATATTTCCAGCATTAACGACCTGTCTCGCGGATCGAGTCCTGCGATGAGTCTCTCTTACGTAAATAAACATTACTAAGTCTCTCTTACGTAAATAAACATTACTAGTGCTATATGCATTTGATTGGGTGAGTGTCATGAAGCATTGATTTGATCGTAGCATTCCTTTGTTTATTTTATGTAATGTTAAGTTTATCTCCTTTATTTAATGAGTCTCCTTAAGAGTAATGACTATTATTTATTATCAGAAAATTACTTAAGTGTCATGTTTACTTGGTGTTGTAATCAAATATCAGTGGATCTAAACAAAATATGTGTTTAAACTTAGAAATTAAAAAACGCTGAAATTGTGCCGCGCACAGGATTAGTGGAATTTGATTTTTAACGCGGTGAACAGGTTAACAGACACTTCCTCACCCCAATTAGTCCGTTATATGGAGGTTCTTTTGCAATAAATATTTATAAATATTAACCTTTTTTAATTTGGAAATATTAAAATTAAAACAAAAAAAAACTTTCAAAGTGAATCCAAATCATGCTTAAAGTATAATAACAGAAACAGAAACAATTAATCAATAGAAATACACATTCATTTTTTACATTTCATTAATTTGAAAGCGAGTTTGGAGGAGAAAGTTGTGTCTTCACTCCGTTATCTCTGTCTACTTTTACAGCGATAATGTGGTGGTAAGTATTTATGGTATGCTTTATGGTGACAACAATGCCGAATCCGCAAAGCCCTGAAACAAGACGTTTCTGCGCCATTAAAAAGTTTATTACATTTTTCTTTTATTATTTTTCAGATTAAGGCAGATGGTATGTCGCAGATAATATGCACCAAATGCAAAATAATTGTCAACGAAATAGCCAAAGTACGAGAGACGTTCAGAGAAAAGCAGTTCATGCTGCTGGAGAGGCGGAAGAATCTCTTAAACCAGGTGTGGAATTAATTAAAATAATTATGGACGAGCAATTCCAAGTCCATCTATATACTAACTCCTATATACTTCTCCATAAATAGTGTTAGGATTTGGTTATTACAGCAGTGATTAACCATTAGAATTCCATTCAATGGCTCTGAATCTTAATTACCAAACGGTCCCCAACTGCCGGGCAGGCGGCCCTCTGTGAATACAGGCCATTAACACGTTGACTGCCGATTAAGCGTTTGTGCGTAATGAGAGGAGAGCGCTGGGTGCGGATCACGCACTTACGCGTAATATCAGCACGTCACTTCTTTTGATCAGTATGCCGCCGACAAGCGTCGTTTGTGCGTCGCTACTGTGCTTGAACATTGTAATTTATCGTACAAATCTGTGGTTTTTTTAATTTTTTTTTTTTGTTATTTCAATATGGATGGTGAAAAGGGTTCTTCACGACCTAAAATAATTAAATTGACATCAAAATATATCTTTACGGACAGTGATATTGAAAACGATTTGAATGGTAGTGGTGACAGTGATGACGATTTTCTCCCCTGCTAAGGTCTGGACTCCTCAGATGATGACGATGATAATAATGCAGCAACAAACACAACATCTGTACCAGAGGGATCGAGAGAGGCTGGACCTATTCCAGAAGCTGTACCTGTCGAACAAATCCACAGAAGGCTCTACATCCACATGGACAACTGTGTGCCAAATAATGAACATTATTTTGAGTAAAGAGAATGAGTTTTTTGCCAATCCTTCGAGTGATTCAAACAGTTATTCAATTTTTTTTTCGAAGAACAATTTTTTAAAATATTTTGTGAAGAAACTAATGCTCAATTTATAAGAGTGTTTACGAAGCCTGGAAGAAAGGTAAAATCTAGAATGAATTGTAGTGACTATACGTGCGGTCACTGAACCCACGAGACGACCTTTGCCCCACCTTTGCATCAAACTCGCATGCTTCACAATGCGAGACAAACAATGGGCAAAGTTCACACGGTCGGTCATTCAACTCACTACTAGCGGAGACCGCATTCCATGAGGAAAGGAGAGAGCAACATATCTTCCGTGCTGTCAGTCAAAACAATGAATACCACGCATCGACAATAAACATATTGTAAGCGCATAGACGAGACAGCGATATATCTCGTGCGCATTCCCGCACACGTTCAAAATATTATAAATACTGACGTTTATCAATAAAATACCTCTTTGCATATTCCGATTTCGACAAGTTTTTATTTATCAACAATCATCCTCATCATCTCTCCTTTAAGGAACAACCCATTCCTAAAGACTGATTGGAAAGAGCTAGATATGATATACCGGAATTTTAAATCTTCTTAGGTTCGCTCTTCAACATGGGCACTCGTACTATTCAACTCAGCCGTATCGAGGATTGCTGGAAGACAGACAGGCTGTTTTATTTACCCATCTTCGCGCGGCAAATGAGCAGAAATAGATTTTTACTAACATTGAGATGCTTACACTTTTGTTCAGACGAAGTGAGCGAAGATCCCTTGAATAAAACCACTGAGATTTAGTATGACACATATGTAATGTTAAAAAAACGCACAAAATCAGTAAAATAACCGAAAAAAATGCAAAAGGAAAAGTCATGCTTGGAATATGTCGTTTGTGCTATAAAAAAATGAATAAGCGTTAAGACTACATATAGTTGGCAATTTGAATTTTGCGAAGACAAACCAGCTTTACGTGTTGATTGCTTTGATGAATATCATAGGAGTACTAATCTATAAGTTTTAATTATTATTTTAATTTTATTTAATAACAAACTGGTCAGCTGGTGTGTCCCTAAGAGACAAAATAAAAAGCTCACGCATTCGTGGAAGCCTAGGTGTTACAGACATCAACAGCAAGATGGAGGAGAAGCGATTAAGATGGTATGGGCACATTGGATGCAAAGCACCCGATCACATTGTGAACCAGGCAATCTCCATGGATCTTCCTCGAATAACAACCAGAGGAAGACCAAAGAATTCATGGGTGGTACAAAAAGATAACCTGATGCATAGGCACGGCCTGGGGGACATAGTCCGGGACAGAAGAGCATACAACCTGAGGACGAGGAGAGCTGACCCCAACAGTCTTCGCAGACAGTGAGTTGGGATGGAGCCAGGGAGAAGAACAAACTAATCTTCATACTTATACTCTAAATTTTTTCTGTGTTATACAAAGTTTTTGAAATAAACAATATTTTATTTTATAACTAAGTATTCGTTCTGTTTAGATATAATCTTGTATTTTAACATTTGATAATTATACTGTAATAAACATTTTTAGTACGAAATAAATCGTTACGCGTGAGTGCGTAATTTTTATTTTCCCGTTTTCCAACATATCTGAATATTTAAAATCTAAAGTATTTCACGAAAGACATAAACGAACACGATAGAAGTGATTTCGCATGAAAAAAAAAAATCGGCATATCCCAAGCCCCCACTCTTTTCAGGCCAGCAGTCAACGTGTTAATGGAGTGTTTGGATTTGGTTATTACAGCGGTGATTAACCATTAGAATTCCATTCAATGGCCCCGAATCTTAATTGCCAAACAGTCCCCAACTTTTGGGCAGCCCTCTGTGAATACAGGCCATTAACCCTGAGGAATGGGCACACTACAATAGCAGTATTATTTTGATGTCAGATTTGGAGCAACTTTTTTGACTTAACCTAATCGTATTTTCAATTTGTAAAAAGGTCCATCGTATAGTGGAATCCTTTTTTTTCAAATCTATTGGGTTGATGCAAAAGTTATGACCGTTTTTTACATATACAATTAAACATTTTTTTTTTAGATTTTTATTATTTATTTAATCAATTATATAATTTCCATCAGTTCTTATAACCTTCTCCCATCTTTCTATCAACTTTTTAATACCATTAGTGTAAAATTCCGTGGATTTTTATGCGAAAAATGTAGTAAGGGATGTTTTTACCTGCTCTATTAAATCAATTTTTTTATCATTTAAAATTTTTTGCAGTGATCGGAATAAATGAAAATCGGAAGGTGCAAGATCTGGAGAATACGGTGGATGCTTGATAACTTCCCAATTCAACTCATTTAGCTTGTGTTGGGTCATCATAGCCACATGTGGTCACGCGTTGTCGTGATGAAACACTACCAATTCTGGTCTATCCTTTTGAAGGGTGATGTTCAATTTGGATAATTGCTGACAATATCGTTCTGTTGTAACTGTCTGATTGCGTTCCAAGAGTTCAGAATACACAATAGTGAAAAATTTGTGAAAAACAATTAGTGAAAAATCCCCAGATCGGAATTTTGTAAACAATCTTCGTACCTGTCGAACTTTGATGACAACTGCGCCATACACTTCGCAAATGTTTTTGGTTGCCACACTCGCGGTATTGTCTTTACGGAATTCATAAAGTAAACAATGACGTAAATGCACTTTATCAACCGACATTTTGAAAAAATACAAGGGCTCTTCACTGTACTCTGGCCAGGCCAAAACTGAATAGAAAGTAGTGGAAAGCATCCTTTATACAATGGAATCATTTAAAAGAAGATACTATTCATCATTTCTTACCTGGGAATTTTTTTACCGGGGATCATAAAAAACGGTCATTACTTTTGCATCAACCCAATACATATTTATTTAATTGTTTTATGTGGTGTCAGTATTTTAAATATATTTTTTTTCTATCTGTATCCTTGCTTCGGAGAACAGAGATTCCAACATGTCGAAGTTCTTTATTGTTTTGCCGTTTTCTAAAATAAACCATGAAAATGGATGTAGATCAAATAAAAAAATATATTTTGGATCATGACTCTGAAGTCAAAACAAAAGCAAAGAAACTAGTAGCCTCTGCGCAACATGAGACGATGAAAGACATATACGAAGAACTGGAAACACAACAAGGAGCTCGGAAAATATATAAAATTGTATTATGTATTATGTTTAAATTTAAGGGTCGTGCGTACGTTATCTTTGCTTTAAATAGGACGTCATATCAGAGGCAGCAATCATTATTCTTAAAGCCACTACGATGTTAACATCATCGTTATTAATACTTCCACAATACTGTTAATATTATACTTCAATGTAATTCAGCGATTATACAAATAAAATTACACAGTTGAAATTCTAAAAGTGTTTTCGTTGCAAAAGGCCATAACACTATCACTAAAGTCAATTCAAATTCACGAGCCTTAACTACTATATTACAACAGAAAAACCAATTCGTATCAAGGAAATGAGTTTAACCCTTGAACCATTGGACGAATCAAATTCTAGAATCCTAAATGAAGATTATGTATCAAAAGAAAGGAAAATATTTAATGTTGTATCAAATTCTTTCAATAACAACTCAGACCGTGAAAGCAAAGTCCTAAATTCAGTGCGATTAGAACATTTGAACAAAGAGAAACATTACATGTTATCTCTTATCAAAGAATATAATGACTTTGTAGGGACTACGGTCGTCCCTGAATATTGTCAACACGCACGGTCAACGACCGACGAAACGACCTTCGGACATGTCCAAAGGTCGCATACCAGAACATTGATATTGTTTACCCGAAAATACTATTTACGATACATTCCACAGTAGAAAGAGAACGCATCGCGTTGTCTCGCCGTTTTCGCCAATTACCTACCCACAATATTATTCGCGACGTCTGCAATATTTCGATCGACCACCTCGTCACGCACAGAGGGAGATAAAAATATATTGTAGGCGCACTCACGCGCCCCGTTCTGAAATGTATATATACCTACTTACCGATAAATAAAGAATCACTTATTATTAATCATTTTGACCATTCATTGCTGTTTACTATTCATTGATTGTTCACTCTCACTTTCCGCATTGCTAATCGACGTATTTTATTTTAAATACCAAACAATCAAAATCATCAGCGCGTCCAACAAGGACATTCCGCTAAAACTTATTCTATTTAGAAAATGATGAACTAACGTCGACACCATCCATACGAGCTCTAATGTCCCCATTTTCACTGAATCATATACATATCCTGAAGTGCATAGAAATGAAGTCAATATGCAGATTAAAAAAATGTTAGACCAAAAACTAATTAGAGAATCCAATTCACCATGGTCATCTCCTCTCTGGGTTGTCCCAAAGAAGAGAGATGCTAGTTACCACGATAGCTGTCGTCCTCGACTTATCAGTATAGAGAAAGTGGAGTTAAATTTTAATTTATTTAATCTATTTAGAAATGTGTTTGCTTTACCTGTCTGGAACGGATTAATCCAATCTCCACTACTTCTTAGGGGAAAAATTTATTTGGTTTTCGAACAGCCTTTTGAAACGGATTTAATTCGCAAACCAAGGTTCAACTGTATTAAATTTGGCTAAAAATTTGTTCATGCAATGTAACTTCAGTCATCAAATTAATCTCCAAATTTTGTAGGTTTGGAAGAGAGTCCGCAGAACACAATTAATTTTAGCTTGCTATTCACATTTTCCAACAAAAAAAACACTTAACATTAAGTGTGAACAACACAACGTCCATTTCCATCATGAGAGATAATGTAGTATATACTTGTACATGCATCAACCCATAAACTTACGCCAAAGGATGAACTATTGTACTGAACGATGAACTATTCAACCCATAAACTTACACCAAATGATGAACTATTGTACTGAACGATGAACTATTGGACTGGAAGAACAGAGTGCAACCATCATAGAGATAAAGTGAGGAACAATCGAAACTTACATCTAGAATAACAATCCAACCAACATGAAATGCAACAACAAAGAGAAATATTTCAAAAACATGATAAAGTTATTCTTCTTCATGACAACGCTCGGCCTCATGTCGCAAAAGTTGTAAAAAAATATTTGGAAACGCTCAAATGGGATGTTTTACCGCACCCGCCGTATTCCCCGGACATTGCTCCTTCTGATTACTGATTGTTCCCAAGGATGCAGCACGATTTGGCAGGTCACCGGTTCACTTCTTTCGTACAAACCGAAAATTGGCTCCAAACTTGGATCGCCTCAAAAGACGAGTCATTTTTTCCAGATGGAATTCGAAAATTGCCTGAGAGCTGGGTAAAAAGTAGTAGCCAGCGATGGACAATACTTTAATTGATCTGTTCATTCATTTTGTTTAGAAATAAATGCATTTTTGAACACAAAAAAACGGACCAAACTAATTAGTACACCCAATATATATGTTGTAGTATTTTTTACATAATTTTATAATGAATAAGCAAAAAACAACAGAAGGAATAAAATAAAAATGTCTTTCTTCATAACTAATAAAAACAATGTAATAATAACAACTTCACTTGATTGTGATTTTTATTTAATGTGTTCCAAAATGTAAATTGCGGTGATGCAAACATCACAATAAGCGGATACCTACTGTACTAAAAGAAAATCAGGTGGAACCAGGTTTGGAACTAAGATTTTAACCAGGATGCCATTAATTAACAGAACCGGGAGAATCATAACAGGATGTTTAAAAGCAACACTAATGGAGAAAATACAGCAACTGATCATGATCAGTATTGGCTTATTTGAGATCTATAGGAAATTGCTGCAGCTGATATAGAAAGAACGAAACAAGTCTAGGATCAGAGACACCCCTTATACTCGTATAGTCACCAGCCGGCAATATCAAGATTGAAATCCAGGAATAGTTTCATTAAGAGAATGCAAGAAGTTACGATTCCTCCGAATAAAACACGTTTTCTGAAATGGAAATAAAAAAAACACCTGACCGAATGATAGGGCGATCTTTGTTGCCTCCTATTGAAAACACATGGTATAGTGGATAATTGAATGGTCCGGACACGAAAATGAATGATAAATGAAAGACAACAATGTCGACTATCCACCAGTCCCGAGCCAAGTAATGCTATGTTTAGTAATGTATATTTTTCTGTTGCAGGAAGTCAAAGACAGTGTCATCAGTGTTACAAGTACCAGCGAGACAAAAAATCCCTCGGCACTTCGCACACTGGAGACTAAAATCGAAGCGAAATCACCTTCAAAACCTATTGAAATGTTGCCCAAACTGGCTGCAACTTCATCCGAACCCATTATTTCTGATTGTTCAATTGTCCCCATGGTCGAGAGTTCCGATCAAGTTCCTTCTATATCGTCCAGTGAAAGGATTAGCACTCCTGTCATGCCAAATAATAAATCCTCTAATGTAACTAAAGATAATTTGGATGTGACGGAAGTTGCAGAGGAAGATTTAGACGAAGGCCCTGTTACGAGACACATGTCTAGGTTCAATTGTATGTTATGTAATCAAGTATACATAAACAAAAATCAACTGAAACGTCATAGACTAAATTTCCACACTAATTTAACGAATCTGACATACGCTTTAACAATACCATGTTCGATAAAATTGGATAAGTATAATCCATCAACTAAGTCCACCCTTTGGGATACTCCCGTTGATCCTTGGGTACAAATCAACAGTAACAAAATGACCAAGTTTAACCATAGGGAGCTATTTCATTACCAGACCAAATCGCCCACCGTGAAGAAGTTGACAACAGTCATGGATAGTTCCAGCGATGAAGAAATCCAAAAGCCAAAAAGAACGTTCAAAAGGATATGCTCTATTCCTATCTCTACTGAAACGTCGAGTGTTCACAAATATTCTGACACGACGAGTGCCATGGAGTATAGGCAGTCTGATTCTGAAATTTTGAAGAGTTCGAAGTTGCAGAATCAGACTGAATCGGTGACCGACATCAGTCTGACTGTAGTTGAAGAGCTAAATAGTTCCAGTGATGACGAAGCTGTAAAGTCAAAAAGAATGTTCAACAGGATATGCTCTATTCCTATCTCTGTTGGGAAGTCGAGTGTTCACGAAGACTCAGGGGCCTGTCAGTCTGATTCTGAAACTTCGAAGAGTTCTGCATTTGAAGAGAAATCAATTAAAGGAAAATCAGGTTTGTATAGTTTTTTAACAATGACAATACTTTTATTAAGAACTCGTATAATCGCGCCTCTGATGATCTGGACTGTTTTCGTGGATTGGATTTTCAGTCATGAGAAAAAGATGCTATGAAGTAAAATAATATTGTTGTATTTTGTTTATAGTTTAGGCAACGTTGTGGAGGTTTAAAGACATTGTAATTTATTTTATCAAACACTGTTTATTCCACTTTTTGTAACGGTATAACCCTGCCGGTTTCTAAGCCTTCACCTCATCTTCAGGGGAGCACAAACAAGACTAAATTCTGTTCGAACATGTACCGATATACACGCTTCAGGGGACTGAGGGCTGAGGGATGCATGGAACGATTTCGGCCAGCAGCGGAGAGATTTTCGCCTCGATGTACTGACTTAAGAAATTTCTAGGGCCTCTTATCTGTCCAATTTATTTCCATTACTACTGATATGTAAGAAGAATGCCTTGAAACCGGTAGGGTTATACCGTTACAAAAAGTGGAATAAACAGTGTTTGATAAAATAAATTACAATAAAATTGTTGGATTTAGTTCTTTTTATATTCAGTAAAAAATCAACGCAACCCCCAGAGTTTGAAAGAGGGTTATCATACTAATTAGGTTTATTTATTGGGTTGCACATACACACCATAATCCCATTTCCTTGTTAAGGTAGCCAGAGAGGACAGAGCGACAGACATTCCGATCTTGATACCCATTCTTCGCCTGTTTTATATCTATACACACACGATTTCTTTGACTTTTTACATTTCTTTTTTTTTAATATTCACTCGATCCAACCATACTTTTCTTGGTCGTCTTATCGTGCATTACTCTCACATTTGCACTGTATATGTTTTGTTAGTTTTTCTTCATATATTCTACATGCCCAAACCGTCTTGGAGTGCTCTTTTTCATCTTGCTCAACACACCAACCTTAAGTTCTCTCTCATTCCTAATCATTTGATTCTGTATTCTGTTATACGAGGATGGTCCCAGAAGTACCCGACCTGACGTATAGATGGCGGTTGTTGCTTTAAAAATTACTATGGTAGAAAGTACTAAACTTATAAAGCTTAAGTTTCAAGTTTTACGACGCTATGTTGTTTAGTATTTGTTTGGCAGCCATCAATAGTAACCGCTCTCAGTGAATTTGTAAACATGGAAAAAATTGGTCATCGTTATGTGATACAATACTTTCATTTGAAAGGTCTAAGTCCAACCAATATCAAAGCCGAGCTAAATTCTACTCTGGGGGAGTCTGCTCCTTCGTTTACAGTTATAAGTATTGGGTGGCAGAGTTTAAACGAGGCCGTACGAGCTGCCAAGACGAACATCACGGTGGTCAACCAAATGAGGTGACCACGCCAGAAATGGTAAAGAAAATCCACAAAATGGTATTGTATGATCGCCGATTGAAAGTGCGCGAGCTAGCAGACATGGTAGGCATTTCAAAAAGTGCTGTACATCGCATATTGACTGAAAATTTGGACATGAGAAAGCTGTGCGCAAGATGGGTGCCGCGTTTGCTCACAATGGAACAAAAACAGCATCGTGAGGATGTTTCAATCGAGTGTTTGGCGATGTTTCACAGCAATAAAGCCGAGTTTTTGTGTCGATTCATAACCATGGATGAAACATGGGTCCATCACTTCACACCTGAGACAAAGGAACAGTCAAAACAATGGACTGAAAGGGGAGAATCGGCTCCAAAAAAGGCGAAGACAGTTCCATCTGCAGGCAAGGTCATGGCGTCAGTTTTTTGGGATGCGCGTGGGATAATTTTCATTGGTTATCTTTAAAAAGGAAAAACAATCAACGGCGAGTATTATGCGAACTTATTGCAGTGTTTGAGTGATGAAATCAAGAAAAAACGGCCGCATTTGGCGAAAAAGAGTGTTGTTTCATCAACACAATGCACCAGTTCACACATCCGTTATCGCGGTGGCCAAAATCAATGAATTAAAGTTCGAATTGCTTGAAAAAATGGCTCGGTGGTAAAAGATTTGCCAACAATGAAGAGGTGGAATCTGCGGTTGATAGCTATTTTGAGGCGCTCGACGGTTCTCACTATAAACACGGTATCAAAGCTATTGAACATCGCTGGGAAAAGTGTGTCAAGCTGAAAGGAGACTATGTTGAGAAATAAAAATATTTTTTCCCAAATTTTTTGTGTTTTCTTTGTTAGGTCGGGTACTTCCGGGACTACCCTCGTACATTGCCACTCTATGTATTCTAAGTGCATACGTTTTTGTAGCTTTAATTTAACTTTTCAGTCTAGTTCGACATACATGTTTCACTCCCATACCCAAAGTTGGTGCTGCTGGCACATCCTGCCATATTTTGATGCTGTCGGTTCGAGTATACTATATATGTTTTAGTGCCCCATTGAGATACAAAATATCAATAAATAGTTAAAATGTATATATAGGTCTGTAAATATGAAACTGGAATTTTTTTTATAGAAAATACACATTTATTGTATGAAAATGGTAAACAATATATTATTCAAAGTATTGCCCATCGCTAGCTACACATGTTTCCCATCTCTCACGCCAAAAAAACTGTTGCTCTTTTGAGGCAAACCAATCATCGAACCATTTTCGTAAGAAGTGTGTGTCCCATCGATGCAAATAAGTAGTAATCGGATGGAGCCAAGTCTGGTGAGTAAGCCGCATGCGAAAGTATTTGCCAACTAAATGCCTCAATCGTTTCCTTGACTGGTTTTGCTGTGTGCGATGATGCATTATCATGAAGCAAAATCACTTTGTGTTGCCTCTTGATATTCTGGTTGTTTTTCACGCAATGCTTGGTTCAAATCTATCATTTGTTGTCGGTAGCGTTCAGTATTAACGGTTTCGCCAGGTTTTAGCAGCTCATAATAGGTAACACCCTTCTGATCCCACCAAACACAGAGCATTGTCTTCCGTCCATAGCGATTTGGCCTTGCAGTCGATGTCGTTGATTTGCTTGGAGTTACCCATAATCTTTTACGCTTAGGATTCTTGAAGTATATTTCAAAGATGAAGGCGAGCAGCATTTCGCAAGTGGTTTTTCGGTTTTCCTGCTGTCTTTCATTCAGTTCATGTGGAACCCATTTTCCCACCTTCTGGATCTTTCCCATGGCTTTCAAACATATGGAGATGGCTTCTCGTGTCACATTTAATTGATCCGCGAGTTGTTGTTGCATTTGAGCGTCATCCTCATCCAACAATGCTTGCAATTCGGCATCTTCAAACTTTCTCGGTGGTCTTCCACGTTCTTCGTTTCTCACGTCAAAATCGCCACTTTGGATTTTGTTAAACCACTCAAAGCACTGTGATTTACCAAGAGCATGCTCACCGTAAGCTTCGACAAGCATTCGATGCGATTCTGCAGCAGTTTTCTTCAAATGGTAACAGAAAATCAATGCTGCCCGCTAATCGTAGTTTTCAGCCACAAAAACAGACGTGTTTAACGCTATCAAAACATATATAGTTGTATTAAACTTTTATTGTTGTGAGTTAAAAGTCTGACAAATGTAAACACAAGAAAAGGGCGCCAATTACGCGGCTTGACAGTCACTACATTGACAACTAGAGCCATCCATGAGCAAATTCCGGTTTCATATTTACAGACCTGATAAAAGCGTTTTGGCGAAACTACTTAAAATCTCAAGTTTTATCCAACCTTCAAATTTGATATGAAACTTTGATAGATGTTTCTTTATCGTTCCTACTCCTACCTTGGAAAGTAAAATAACTTAAATAAATTTCAGACAGCTGCCATTTTACAATTTTTTTTTCTCTTTGGTACCAACTATAACGAAATTCTTTCTTATCAAGAAACTGTGTATGATTTTTGTTTCAGATTTACGAAAGCGTTCCAATAATATCGACCAGCTCGTCCCTCATTTTTTTTTTTCAAACATTTTTTTGTACATTCTCAAATCGTCAATGAACAAACTGTAAAAAAATGTATGGGAAAAATATTTTTTATTTAGTCTGAAAAAAAACCGCCCGAAATTCACGCCTCTAGAGTAGAATATCCCCTTAAGGAAAAGATTAGAGAATGAATGTTAATAAGCTAAGAGTAGCGGTTGTTGAAAAGGAAGATTCGATGAGTTTTGAGGAGGAATTACCCCAATTGTCAAAAATGGGAAGTCTTCATAGCTATGGGTTTTTTCATATTGAACTTGAAAATACGACCTGTATAGAATCGTTACCCTTTTACAGTATGAACCTCGGTAGTTCTCTTGTTTTCTCTGTTATTCCTCATTACTGAGGGTCATGCATGATCTATGGAATGTTGGTGGTGCAGGCTTCCTACAGTCAATTTATTCGCCTGATCACTCAGCCTTAATCGGCGCTAGGCCTAAGCCTCTTCTTATGACCATCAATTTCTCCAGATTATCTGGCTCATGTCTGGAAGTGTGCTAGAAAAAACCACAATATACTGAAAGCATATTGAGAACAATCATACCGTCACTTAAACTGAAGAATCTTTTTCTTTGCTGCTTGGACCTTCTTCTTCCATCTCTATCTCGACACGTTCTCCTCCACTTTCCTGTCTAGGATCTATTTGGGAGTTCCCGATTCGTGACTGTCTTTAGCATAGACCCTACATCTCACTTGTATCTGCTTCCTGGGCCTTATCCACTATTGGCGACACTTTGATTTATTCTTAACTTGTGAAGTATCTTCTTCTCAGTGTTATGTCAGGCCCCCCCAACGTTGAATATCACTTGAGAGTAGACATCTTTGTCCCCGGCAGCCCGAAAAAGATCTCCAACGCCCCTCATGCCAGTCCAATTACGTATATTGCGGAGCCAGGAGATTTGCCTCCTGCCAACACCTCTTCATCCTTCTATTGGGTCCTTACATGTGAAATTGGCGTTGAGTAATGCAACGCAGCAGTCAACGCGCGTTTGTTGATTTGCTTCACTCAATTCGTGAGGTACCCACCTTTCAAGCTTTTTCACCTTCCCAATTTGCTTCAAGTGGATTAAAACAGTTTTATCACTAACACCGCAGCCTGCAGCTAACTCGGACGTGGTTTGCGATGGATCCGCTTCCACAATAGCCTTCAATTCTTCATTATCAACTTTGGTCTCCGGCCGTCCACCGGGCTTGTTCTGCAGGTCGAAATTTCCAGAACGAAAACGTTGGAACCAAAAACGCACTGTGTTTTCTTTTGCGGCACCGTCGCCATACACATCATTAATCCTTCGAGCCGTTTCTGCAGCACTGGTGCCACGGTGGAACTCGTACTCGTAAATAACGCGATATTTCAAGTTTTCCATTTTGTAAACTGAGTGACGCAAAGAAAAAAAACAATTGAGGAAAAAACAAATGAATTATAATTTTCGAAACACAAATACTTGAGTAAATAGCTGTATAAATTTGAGTTTGAAATTCCTAACCAAAGAGAAGATATTTGAGATCAAAGTTGCAAGTACGGCAAAACGCCGGTTTCGTATGTGGGGACCTAATATTTTACCTTGGATGATCAGGTGCAGTAATTTGTACTTTGCTCCTCTAAGTACATGACCCAAGTAGGACACCTTTCGGATTTTAATATTAGTCAGCAACTCTCTATCAACTTTGGCTCTTTGAAGAACCCTCGTGTTGCTGACCATATCCGTCCAGGGTATCCGTAGCATTCTCCGGTGCATCCACATTTCGAATGCTTCCAGTCGGTGAAATATGGGGACGTTTATTTTTCTAGCGGTTTCATGGGATTCCCAACATCTGACACCAATACTACACCTTGAAGAAATTGATTCTTGCATATTCTCAGGTTTTTGGTTTCCATGTTCAGCACTGGATATGATTATAGGAAAGAGATTTTGCCTAGCTTTGTTAATGTTTATAAGCGCCTTAACTTAATATTGCTTTCATAAAATATCTTGTTATTGGATAGTTAGTTCATCATGAAACTGCATCTTCATTATTCTGATTATTGAATTTTTTCAGGATCATCTACACCCAAGGAATCGACTAAAAAAGAAGGTATAAAGCCTCCACCTTCCTTGGCACTGAGCAATGTGGAAATAAACAAAATCGTTAGATTGTGTTGGAAGACAGCTCAAGTCAAGAAGTCGATTACAGCACCTGTCAGCAAGAACTGGATATTGGAAGAAATAAATGCCAAGAATTATGTGGATGTGAATTGGGTGAACTCGAAGATCGTCAGAATCTCTAAAATATCAGGTATCGAGAAGGACAGTATGGAAGATGACTTCTTATCGCTTCCATTATACACTTCTGTAAATAGGACGTCTGTGCCTCAAGGGCACCAGAAATTTTTAAAGATACCCACCGAAACACAGTGTAAGTCGCCCCCTAAAGTGAATCATGTAATCGTGCCAAAAACCTACTCTAAGCAGAATGACTCTGGGGGGATTCAAACTCGAGTATCCATCGAGGACGGCTCCACACCTATATTAGTGCAACCTGGGACCGAAATGAAAACTGCTACAGTCAGAACTGTATCTGATAATATTATCGTAAATAAGTTCCGATCAATTGTGCCAAACCTATTTCGCATAAACTCCAAACAGAATGAGTCTCAAGAACAGGTCGAGGACAGCTCCAAATCTAAATCGGAACAACCGAATAATAAATTAAGTAATGTCGCTAACGTTAAAAGGATTAGTGAATCGAATATTTCTAAACCCGCTAAAAAAGTATGTACCGAAGAATCTGGTTTCACTGTAAATGAGAGTTGCATTGATCAAATGAGTCCAATCATAGTTTCCACAGTTTCTTTAGCTCCTCAGCAGAAAGTCGCTATTGATATACCCCCCACAAGTGAGATGGATCAGGCAGTGAAGCCAATGATCAAGTGTAAGCCGACCGCATCACTTTTGGCTCAACCTCAGAAAGGAATGGAGAATAACTCTTTGACGCCCGGCAGTAATATGGCCATGCAAATTAATCCTAACATAAACTACTTATCCAATATGATGCATATGACAAACGTATCTAATATAACGGCATTGCAGCCTATAACTTCTCAGGCTGTTTCTGGAATACCGTCGCTACTGAAAACATCAACAATGGCCTCAGATATACCAACTTTGAATAATATCATGTTTGAAGGGCAAACTGCGAGGCCGTTATTGCAAGATACAAATTTACTCGAAACTAATCAGCTTCCGATAGTGGTGCCATTAACAGAAGTGCTGACAGGGTATTCAAATAATATATATGTCAGTATACCACCGATGCAACCGTCCTTAAATATGAAACCTCAGATTCCCAATGGGACTGAACCGCCAGTGGATGTTAAGAATTACATTAATCTGAAAAAGACACTATTAGAAGTTTATAATATAAAATTGGTTAACCAGCCCGTGGATAACACACCGCCACCCAGTGAACTTGTTCGTTTTGTTTTGACAATTAAAGAGAAGAATGTTGAATCCCTGAATTTCATAACTAGTGAATTTCTCGTAGAATTGGGTGCGTACCCTGACGGCGTACTGTTGTTGAACATTCGAGACAAAGATTCCAGACAACTGGACGTCTGCCAGTGGTCCGACGAATTTCAAATGGAATTGGTTAAATCTTTGAAGAAAGACAATTTCTTGAATACGATGTTGAACGTGTCCTCGTTTGCTGGGATTCCAGTGCAAAATAGTGTCAAAACGTTCGCATCTTTGTTAGATAAATTTTGAAATGTTATCAAAATACGCTATCGTATTGGATATTTTGAAAGTATTGTAGAAAAACGCAGACCTATTGATATTTTTGTAATATTTAATATGTCTGAACGCCTAGGGAAGTTGTATTCCACTTTCATTGTATACAGTACAACCTAGCGGGTTTATTTCGATAACCTATTGTAAAAAGCAGATTGGAATCTTTTTCAAAATAAATTAGGTTACAGGAATATAACCCCGTAACTCTCTGGTCGGAAGACATGCATCTTTCCAACTGGACTACGGAGGCACATTCAGTATATTTTAATGACATCATTTATACAAGGTGTGACACTAAAACATGTTGATCGAGGGAGTGGTATCAAGCAAGTTGATTTATTTGAGGAATTGAAGAAGTGCATCTTAAATTGAAACATGTATCTATGATTATAGACTTAATTGATATAACTTTTTTTGTTTTACTCATTAAGTTTGATAAAAACTTGTAAATATGTGTTAACAAGTCTAAAATCTAATTTAAGGCGCATATTCTATGAACAAGCGGGTCAACCAAATATTGCAGCACTATACTCGCATGTTTAGACAAACTTTTCAGTAAGTTCAGTAGTATTTTAATTTAGGAGTGCAAGTGTATAAGATAGGGCTATCTGACCAATTGATCGCGGCATGTTAAGCAGGTAGATCTTTACTTTTTCTTCTGTCTTAGTCGTAAGAAATATTCTAGTAAGAAATATGAGAAATTGAAAAGTGATATTAGTTTTATTTTAAACGTGAAATATAAGAATATCTATCTACCTTATTCACTGACTGATTTTAGTTGTTAAATTTGTCGATAGGTGAATCACAAATATGAAAGTTTCTTTTAGCGCCGTTTATATCTTGATGTGTCAGTAGCACAAAGAATGATGTCTTGTTTTGACAATATTTTTATTTGGAACCAATGTTTGCTCGGCCAGACCGTGTCAATGAATCTAATAATCGGAGCAAACGTTATTTGCATCAGCATACGGATCATTCCAAAGTGAACACATTTACTCACATGTATTTGCATCAGCATAAGGATCCATTCCAAAGTGAACACATTTACTCGCATGTATTTGCATCAGCATAAGGATCCATTCGAAAGTGAACACATTTACTCACATGTATTTGCATCAGTATAAGGATCCATTCCAAAGTGAACACATTTACTCGCATGTATTTGCATCAGCATAAGGATCCATTCCAAAGTGAACACATTTACTCGCATGTATTTGCATCAGCATAAGGATCCATTCCAAAGTGAACACATTTACTCGCATGTATTTGCATCAGCATAAGGATCCATTCCAAAGTGAACACATTTACTCGCATGTATTTGCATCAGCATACGGATCATTCCAAAGTGAACACATTTACTCGCATGTATTTTTTTAGTTGATCAAATTAACGAGCATTTGTTGCTCGTTTTTTCAGTGATTATGCTTTTTTATTATTAATAAACATTTGCTTCTTTATTAACCCTTCAAGTGCCGGAAGTTATTAGTATGACCATACCAAGCAGGCCGGGATTTATCAACAAAAATAAAATCTAAAAAATTTATATTTTTTGTATACAGATATAAAGGATATTATGAAAACTAACTAAATATATACACCGTGGGGCGTTTGAGCTGCCGTTCACTCAGAAAAACACAGTTTAAATATTCACAAAATGTCAGGGTTGTCACAACTTGACACAGAAAACACGTTTATTTATAAATATAGTGGAATATAATATACTTTGTAAACTAAAATCAACAAATTATCTGTATGATGTATAATAAAGCGCAAAAGGTAAATAAATTATAAAATAAAACTGTAAAAAGTCTATAAATGTCGTATTATGCCGCAAAACTACCGCCAATAACCAAAGAATACATGAAAACACACTTTGTAAATAAATACTTAAAATTAACAAAAATAATGCACAAAAGTTAAAAATCAACCACTGAACAAAACTACAAACGAAGTCATTATAAATCACCTAAATTACGTCGCAAAAAAATGTAGTCAGTAACCCTGTATCAGAGACACGTATTGACTGTCAGTGAAAGCTTTTAAAAAGATGACTGTAACTTTGATAATATCGGTAAATTGTAATATTTAAGTATTTCTTGACCATCCCAATAGATGTCACTATGTGTTATAATTTATAAATTATTACAGTTTGATTTGATATTGGCTTGCGACAAGCTCAAAGGAGAGCGCGTTTACGCGTTCATTTTGTATGGCCGGCCTGACGAGCACTGAATCGGAGAGCGTGTCAACACGCTCGTGGCAGTGAACCGGTCAACCCTTATTTTAGCAAAGTTTAATTTATCCAAATATTAACGTTTTTCTTTGGTGATTCCTTGTTATATGGTAAGTTATGAAGGAAAATTAAGGAAAAAAAATCACAACTTTTCCTAATAGTTTTTTTTTATATGTAACACCCACGTTACATTGCCAAAATATCATTTTTTATAAAACACAAAAAGGGCTGTAAAATGATTCTATAATCTAAAACAATAACAACATTTACATAGCTGAATTATCAACAAATAAAATGGTTTGAATAATTTTTCTCTACATGTAGTGATTAATAACATATTTAGACATCAAAACGCACCCACGCTCTCCAGACAGACATGTTGACCCGATGTCGTTTGAAAGGTTGTCAATATTTATCATCATATGATACCACTGCACACAATAGTGCATGTATAGTATTTGAATGTGTTGCCATATTTGAAATTACGTTACAGTTTCTGTAAATTAGTGTAACACCTGTGTTACAATGCCATGATAAGGGTTAGTAAAAAATTTGCTTCTTTATTAACCCTTTTAATCCAACTGGTGTATTCGAAAAATCCCACAAGGCCAATCATCCGCCTCAAAATTTTCATACAAGTTCTTACGTTGAATAAAAAAACAAAAATTTTTTTTTTTATGAAATATGAAAATTACTTATTATTTTACACTCCACTCTATAGGGAGGTCTCCACAAAAAATTAGGTTTTAAAACTAAATATTAACTGAGATAAAAAATAAAATATGAACTACTGTTTTTTTTGCCAAAAAAATGCTGTAATTTTTCGCACATTTTATACTAAATATGCTGGGATTAAAAGGGTTAATAAAGCATCAGCATTCCGCTCAGTCCTAAGCTATCAAATATGTTTACATATACTATTATTTTGATTGATCAAATTATTGAACTTTTTTGCCCGCTTGTCGTGTGAAAATGGATCTTTGTTAAATTAAAATTAGGTATTTAAAAATAATTCAGAATCGAACAAATTCCAAAAATAAAAATATATATTCTATTGTATAATGTTATCCAAGATCAGGGGTCTCCAAACTTTGTAGCCTAAGGGCCACACTGACTCCTCCACTAAGTCCCAAGGGCCAAGACCTAGCTACCTCATACTGTAGTTTTGAATTACTCGAAAATTTTCGTATCGGGACTAGCCGGCGAGTGAGATATCTATGGCGCAGGGTGTGGGGGTGGACTCTGCTCTGTTTACAATTGTAAGTTTTTAGGATAAATCTCGTATCATTAATTACAGTTAAAATATTCTATTTCATTATGTATGTCAGTTATTGTGTTTCTTAATTGGTCGTTAAATAAAAACATCTGATTATTATTTTGTATGATTTACTTACATTGTTAACAATGTAATCAAAATAAGCTATGACGGGCCGGATACTGGGCATATTGACGGGCCGGATACCGAGCGAATTGGTGGTGCCCGTGGGCTGTAGTTTGGAGACCCCTGTATTAGATTATCGGTTGAACGTTTAAAAAATCTGTGAATTTTTGGTTCAACATTGTTTTTAATACAAAATGGGTCAAACCGAGGACACATTGTCTATGTGACGTGATTTGACCTTATTAACTTGTATTAATAAATTTTTTTTTATTGTATAAAAGAATGAAACAATTTTTTTTTATTTTTCAATTTATTCACCCTTACATTATGTGTATGTTACATTTTATAGAATGATGAATTGATTTTTTGATACCACTGAAAAATCTGTTGATCTGGAGTTTTGTTTTCAAAATGGTGTGAAGTGAACATTGCGAAGATTTTCTATGTTTTTATTACATACAAATCAGATTTCAGTTTTGAAAAATGATCGCTAGAGGCTTAGTCGGGTGGGTGATTTAATTCTTGAGAACTACAGTGTAGAATGGCAGTCTTTACGATAATAAGTGTACTGGCATATTGTTGCGCTATAATCCACCTCAGTGACAGCTTTCCTCTGCGTTTCCGCCTCAATCATCGACATGTCTACACAACTCATGGCATGATCTACACAGCTCATGGTATGATCTACACAGCTCATGGCATGAGAGATTAGTGCGCAAGATACGAAAGTTACTGTTCTGATTTGTTCAGACTGCTTGCTGTCTTTAATTAATGAATACATTATTTCAAAAAATATTCTTATAGAAAATATTTTTATAAGCCTTGTAGAAAAAGGATAATTTTTTGGTCACAAATTGGTCTATGTTCCTTTTGGCAACGTTTTAAAATAATTGAAAAATAAAGCACTTATAAACATGGACGTGACACATTTGTTATGAAATTTTAAAGATTGTTCGAGGGTTAATCAAGAAATAATGAGAATTTTTTAATTTTACGATCTGTTTGGTTTCGATGGAATTTATCCGTTTTCCCCACGTAGGCAGCGATGTCTGTGATGTACATTTCAATTTTCAGTTATATAGGATAGGCAGTTTGCGCTGGAAAGGGAAAAATTCACAGCACATTTGCGATTTTTTAATCGAGTGCAGTGAAATGAAGTTATGTAAATGTTGGAGGAGGCTTTTTGGAAAAAATTAAGGATATTGTGTTGAGCAATCGCCGAATCCGAATAAGGTATGCTGCTGAGGAAGTTGGTATCTCGTACGGTTCATGCTAAGCAATTTTTACCAGCGTTTTGGGCATGAAATTAGTGGCAGCCGTTTGTTTCAAAATTGTTGAATTTTTAATAAATGTATCACAAAAAAATCACTGAGCAAATGTTAGTCAAAGTCCCTGATGACCCAGAATTATTCCGATGCGTCATAACAGGTGACAAAAAGCAGGTGGCATCGAAACAATGGCCTAATCATCCCAATGAAAGTTTTCTGAAGAGCCAAGACCGAAAAAAGCACATCCAAGTTCGATCAAATGTCAAGGTTCTCTAGACTGTTTTCTTTGATTATCGCGGCATGGTCCACTATGAATTCTTACCGATAGGCCGTACTGTCAATAAGAAGTATTATCTTGAGGTTTTTGCCATTTGCGTGAGGCTATCCAAAGAGAACAAATTCTGGATTTTGTTTCACAATATTGCACTAGTTCAAACTTCACTATTTTTGACCAAAATTAACACTGCCGTGATTCCGCAGCCAACCGTATTCACCAGATACGGCCTCTTGCGACGTTTTCCGGTTCTCGAAGAACCGGAGGACATTGAAAGGACAACGTTTTGCGACCAAAGAGGAGACAAAGGCAAAATTGATTTGTGAACTCGAGACTATCCCGATCACCCCTCGTACACACGGGAAATGCTCTGAATTGGTTAAGACTTTTTTGTTTCATGTTAACACTTTGTTTACGGGAGTGTTTATTAAAAATACTATATTGTTTATGAAAAATATTTAGTAAAAATATGTGTTTATTAAAAAAAATATAATAAGCAAAACAAATACGACAGAAAAAATAAGAAGTTAACATGTGTTTTTTATGTATGAAGTTGAACGTAACCGAAATGCACAAATATGTGCACACCGTGGCAACAGACGGTTTCTAAAACGCACAAATTTGTGCACACTGTAAACAATGTGTTAAAAGAAAATAAATGTTTGAAATCACAACATTTTGACAGAACCAAAATATTTTTTTCATTTTAATCAATTTCTCGTGTTAATGTTTTCTGTTGTATTAATATATCAGGTCTGTAAATATGAAACCGGAATTTTTTTATAGAAAATACACATTTATTGTATGAAAATGGTAAACAATATTTTATTCAAAGTATTGCCCATCGCTAGCTATACATGTTTCCCATCTCTCTGGCAATTTGTGGATGCCACGCCAAAAAACCTCTTGCTCTTTTGAGGCAAACCAATCATCGAGCCATTTTCGTAAGAAGAGAAGCGCTGCTCAGCAAGTGCGTGTCACATCGATGCAAATAAGTAGTAATCGGATAGAGCTAAGTCTGCTGAGTAAGCCGCATTCAAAAGTATTTGCCAACCCTCAATCGTTTCCTTGACCGGTTTTGCTGTGTGCAATGGTGCATTATCATAAAGCAAAATCACTTTGTGTTGCTTCTTTTGATATTATGGTCGTTTTTCACGCAATGCTTGGTTCAAATTCATCATTTGTTGTCGGTAGCGTTCAGTATTAATGGTTTCGCCAGGTTTTAGCAGCTCATAATAGATAACACCATTCTGATCCCACCAAACACAGAGCATTGTCTTCCGTCCATAGCGATTTGGTCTCGCAGTCGATGTCGCTGGTTTTCTTCGAGTTATCCATGATCTTTTACGCTTAGGATTCTCAAAATATATCCATTTTTCATCGCCAGTCACAATTCGATGGAGAAATGATTTTCTTTTGTACCTGGCGAGCGGCATCTTGCAAGTGGTTTTTCAGTTTTCCTACTGTCTCATTCAGTTCATATGGAACCCATTTGCCCACCTTCTGGATCTATCATGGCTTTCAAACGTATGGAAATGGCTTCTCGTGTCACATTTAATTGATCCGTGAGTTTTTGTTGCGTCTGAGCGTCATCCTCATCCAACAATCCTTGAAATTCGGCATCTTCAAACTCTCTCGGTGGTCTTCCATGTTCTTCGTTTCTCACGTCAAAATCGCCACTTTTTAATTTTTTAAACCACTCAAAGTACTGTGATTTACCAAGAGCATGCTCACCGTAAGCTTCGACAAGCATTCGATGCGATTCTGTTTTCTTCAAATGGTAACAGAAAATCAATGCTGTCTGCGATTCGTAGTTTTCAGGCACAAAAACAGACATGTTCAACACTATGGAAACATATGTAGTTGTATTAAACTTGTATAGTTGTGAGTTAAAAGTCTGACAAATGTAAACACAAGAAATGACGCGGCTTGACAGTCACTACATTGACAACTAGAGCCATCTATGAGCAAATTCCGGTTTCATATTTACAAACCTGATACACATAATATACGGCATTATAAAGATAAAACAGTACAGCTCTGATTATCTGTGAGGGACACTTGAGCCTGGATAATTGAAAAACACGGTTAATCCAGATTACACTTTTGCTGAGTCCAACATTTTAAGAGTTGAAATTCTAAATGAGTACATGAACAAGCTTTCTCATTGTTGGATAGATACAACCGCTAAATGCCGATATTACATTGGGAAGACCCAAAACCATATATTTCCATGTCAATGTGGACGCGGGGAAACACCACCAACTTGCGTTAGTCAATTGGCGAAATATAAAATATAGATTTTATAACAGTTTCAGTCCATGCTTTATAAATTTCAAAATGGGGATGTTAAAAATTTGGAGAAAATAAAAATTGTACTACAATCCTTTGTAGGTTAATCCAACTCGACTCCTGAGATTGAGCCCTGGATAGTCGGCATTCTACTGTAGTTATTTCTAATCTTAAATTTTTGTTATTATTTTGTTTGTATTTAGAGTTTTTAATGACCTCATATGCTCCTAACTTGAAAGTAAGATAATCAAACCACATAACTCCCTTATAAAAGGAAGCTACAAAATTTAAGTTTAAATATTAATTTAGTAATAAAACAGTTCAAATTTAATATTTAGTCAGAGTTAGTATTTAGATCACACTAAGAATTCAGGTCTTAACCACTTGACAGTTTTGCCCGAACGGAACTCGGGCACGAAGTTTCTTTTTATACTGACGAGCCCGAGCCTCGTTCGGGCAAATCTTGTTTCGACTTGTTGCGAGTGTTTCTCTCGAGCGTCGTTTGGCCAGATCTTGTTTCGACTTGTTTTCTCCGAACGGAATATATTTTCGTATAGAATTTATTCATTCACAGTTCGTCATTGTGTTACGTCCCATGTTAAAAATCCGACTGTTAAGTGGTTAATGAATCGTTTAATCATTCAACCAATGATTTATGTTTAAGATAAATTAATTATTGTATAAGGAAACGAAATTTTAATTTTAAGTTATTCTTTCTGATATCAACACTGTGATTATATTTATAAATTATTAGTAGTGTAAATATTAAATTAAGGTAATCTCTTCATATATTTTAATACAGTGCTTCCCAAAATAATATTAAAAGGACAATTTATATAGTGCCCTTTAGAGAGCAGACTCTCGGTGATCTAACTTTGGATTCAAATCCACTATTGTACTTTATTACACTTTCAATGTATACAGTACAACCTGGCGGGCTTATTGCCATGTGGCAATCTCTTCAGCCAACAAGAAAGATGTTAAAGAAGCTTTAAATGAAATCAGACCGGAATCCTTAGTTTAAAAAATCTGGGTTCCAGCGGGATTTGAACCCGCAACCTCCGGCTGGGAGACAGGTTTCTTACCAACTAGTCCACAGAGTTCATTATTGACACGTTCATCACAATTATTGACAGATTAAAGATATTACAAAAACAAATTAATATTATAAAGATATGAAGGTGGTGGCTCTAGCCATTGAGAAAAATTGCAGAAAACTTACTAAGGGAAGATGAACTATAAAGAAACCTTTGTAGACCTTTTGATATGTGATAGTAGGATTGTAGTGTATTTTGTCTTGTAAGAGCTTCCTAAAGCTGCTCAAGGCACCTTTATATCTAACACGACATAGACCATTCAACATCACACTGAAGACAAACGTTTTAAATTTTAGCTGGACAATTATTTACACCCGTGTTTCCCAACATGGGCCCCACGCCCAACAGGGGGGCAATTTGATTTTTAAGGGGGGCATTCGAAAATTGACTCGTTCAGAGTTTAAGTTAACCATATTTCTATATTGTGGTTCACGAGCATGATACAAGTATAACAGATATAGCAATCCGGATCACAGCTAATTTCACTCCACTGTCGCGTATACGCCGTAACATAATACGCGACAGTGGAGTGAAGTTAGCTGCGATCCGGATCGCTTTATCTGTATATATATATTTAAAAATTTACTTACTGTGTTTGCTTATTTCCTAGTGATTTCTTCCTAAAACCCATCATTTAAGTTTCTTTAATGAACAATTCAATTTTTTAATATTAAAAATTATGTATATGTTACCTAGGGGCTCCACGACAAAAGGGTTAAAGTTGAACCCTTTTGTCGCGGCCGCTTAGTCATATTTTGATCGCTTTGTCGCGTCACCGTTACGTAAGGGAGGCATAAGAATTTTAGAAAGGCTTAGGTGGGGCATAGCACAAAAAACGTTGGGAAACACTGATTTACACTATTGTGAATTAAGATTGGCATTCAGTACCATATTCATGAATTGAGCGTCACTACTTGCACACGGAATGACTTCTGATATCGATATTTTCCATATCTCTGTAGATAAATCAGCGTATCATGGTTTTTGTTATTATATTTAGATTCTATGCATTTAATTTTTTTTCTTCTTGTTATTTAATATAGTTGTTATTTAGTAAACCTGTATGAAATATAAAGTAAATAAAAAAATCTAATCTTTTTTACCCATCTCTCTTCCCTTGTCATATTGCATTTCTGTGTTGTGTTTTACCTATGAGTATATTGGGTAAAAATAACTATTTGATAAAAAGTGGTTTCGGGTAATGAAGGAAAAAGTTTGTTTAGGAAGCACTGTTTTAGTGTAAAGGAAAACAGAGTAATGTATATTTTATGTATGATACATTAAAATATTTTTATTTTCATATGTACATTTTGTTATGTACTAAATATTAAGTTTATCCATCTTTATTTTATGTAAATATTAAATTAGATAGCAATACATGTAGCATCAATGTTGCCGTAATATTGAAGTCTCCTTTATGGATATATATGATTGATTGATTGCTTGGTCTATAATATTGCGACGCCCTATTGCTGTAAATTCCAACATCTAAGATGTGCGCTCGAGATAACGAATACGATTAATTATTCAAACCCGCCGAGAATCTTCCAGAAATCGCTTCAGCGATATTGACTCTTGTCCGAGACACGTCTTCCATCATACCGTCTAGACTCTGCTGCCTATGCTGTAGTCGTCCATTCTGACCCAGGGTGACCGCTTCGAAGACTCCAAGATAACCGGCCAGATGCAATACAGGCATTGCATGCTTGTTGAATTAAGACGTTGATCTCGGGAACATGGCCATATGTCTCCGAACCAATAGAATAACATAGGTCTTATTGTAAGAGAAAACTCTCGAGTCAAGGTATTATTATTACAAGGTAAATTACCAATCGAACTTCTTAATTATTAATAGTACTATTAACCCTTCCCTTACGGTGATAAAAATGAAACGCGTGTTCCGGTGTTGGGTAGTGAGTACGCGATAAAAAATTAATGATTTTAAATCGGAAAAATAAGAACATTCATAGATAATCCCCTTAATTAATTATAATTGAAGTTAAAAATTATAATAATTGAGATTTATTCGCTGAAAACATTAAAAAACCATCTGGCACCGCTCACGGAACGGGCGTAGGTCTAGTCTCGTTGCCAGCTCAACAGCTACTGCAGCGCGGCAGGGTTGGGGGCTAACTCGGGCGTCGCTTACACTTGCGAGGTGGAGACAATTGCGCTCCTCGCTATTCAGTGACGTATGCAAAAGTGAGATGCGAATATAGTGTCGCGTTTCCCGCATACTTTTCACCTATCGTCAAGACCCAAGATCGAGGCACTCACAGCGTTTAAATGCGAATTTGTTTCCGATATTCAGAAAATACTTACGATGTAGTCGATAAATTCTGATTATTATTAATATTATTTCTTAAATCAATGCGTAAATATATTATGGAGGAATACCTAGAATCTTAACCTTGTATTTATTATATTTATAGAGATATTGATGGTTATTTGAAGCAACGTGTAGAAGATACCCAACACCGGGAAGGAAAGGTTAAGTAGTTCGATTGGTAATTTCACCCATAATTTCTGAACATTTATTAGGTGTTATAATGTTCCATAAGTTTAATATTATGTCTGCCGTAAAATCTTCTTCTAAACTTAACTGTAACATAATTGATTTGAGCTGTACAAAATAAATGTCCCCGTATTCACCTATATTTTCATATGTAGGTCATATATTGATTCCTATGTAAATTGTAATATCCTTGTATTTCTGTTTGAACACATTGTTTATATAAATTGTATAACCGATTCTTGATTGTGTTTATACCTTTTTGAAATTATGATGTCTGGTAACTAGATTTTAATGTGTTCTTTTATTAACCATGTAACAATTGTCTGAATTTCATTCATTATACCATTACCGCAACTATTATGTATTATTTTTGTGCCAACGAACCTGTGATGATAATTCCTATTTTGCAGTCAGAACTTAACGAACCTTGACATAAAAGAATCCAGCTTTGCTTATTCCGTTTGAGCTAGCCGAGTAAGCTTTGCATGTATGAGATTATGTTAAAGTAAATAAATTAGAATCTACTCCAAATATATTTCAAGCCCAAACTAACTAACATATATTTCCCGCCAACGAACAGCTGACGTAGTTAGCCACGAACAGCTGGGTGACGCAAGGTATTTTACTGCCAAACTAAATAATTCACAAGTACGACTCAATTCTGACTAAAATTAGAGCTTAATACTAACAACCTGCACTGTATATCGGTTTTATTAGTCCTTCGTTCATTCATTTTACATGGCCAAACCATTTTAAGTTAAATTAAAGCTTGACATTGGCGGTAAAGTAATTAAAGTAAAAACTCATACAATGTAACACCTTAAAATCAGTTCCTTTCACTGGCTTCCAACGCGTGGGGCTTTGAATCAATTATTAATCATACAAAGTCAAAGTAACATCTCTTATTAAGATTTTTTTTTTTTCATATCACTATATGGAATGTTATATTTCCAAACAGGATTTAAGCGGGAAAATATAACGGAAGAAGACTTCGTGAATCGGTTTAAGGCAAGATGGTAAGCCAAGCGGCACAGCGCTCCGATCAGATGCTTTGCTAAGAAAGGGCGGCCGGAAGAGTGGGGAAGCTTTTATACCGAGATGCAGAGGTGGCGAAGTGGGGAAAGCCGTCCGGCAACGTCACACCAGGCCTGTGTGCTGAATCTCGCGCTGCGGGGAGGAAGTACCTGAGACAAAAGCGGTGCGGGGAAGTTGTTTTGACCTCAATTCGGTTTTGTTTCTTTTTTTTTTTTAGAAAAAGTGCAGTGATGAAGCTTGAGGTCTGCGCAGGGGGTTGTTTTGACACCAATTCCTTTGATTACTTTTCTTTTTAGGTCAGATTATATTATTAGACAATGCAATTCGACGTAAACAACAGGAATAATGTCATCCAAGCGCTTTGTTTACCTTTTGTTTTGAATATATGCTATTATTATGAAAATGGAATCTTCTATGCAAACAGTGGTGTCACAATAATGTACTGACGAAAATTAATTCCTGACAGCGTGTTTTATAACTTATAAATAATTATTAACCCTTTCGTTCAGTCAACACTGGTATCCTGTTTTTCCAAGATAAAATATATTCTGAATCAAAAGATTTTCAAATTGTGCGCCTCGACGCTTTGGGGTGCTATAATTAATTTCCAAGGGTTCACTGGGATATTGGAAAATTTTAATAATTCCATGCAATTCTAATTCAGTGTCCTTATGCAGTCACTGATAGGAAGCTACATCTAATTAAAACATTGCGAATCATTCTGTCCATGTAGTATTGAACTTCAACGTTTAGCAAATCCTGGTTCTATTTGCAACAACTTACCTCTGCAATACTGGGTTTTCAGCGGTAGCTGCAATAAATCTAAGTATGCCCCAAAAACCATGTTTGATTCGAAGAATCTAGAAGCTATTTGATGAACAACACGTTTGTCCATACCATTTGGTAAAAAAGGGCGCTGTGAATAAATTTTTATATACTAAGGGCAACATGAAACGAAAATGTTTGAAAACTATTTGTCTTGAACCGTTTACGAAATTCTTTAATTTAATTACATCTCGAATGCGGTTTGCGGTGATTATATGAAACGTATTTTATTTTCATTGATATAACAGACGGTTAAGTTAATTATAGATATTACAAAATTAGCCTAACCCCGAGAAATTATAACAAAATCCGATGCCCGGAGATACTGTGTTAAAACCCTGAGAACTGGTCATCCTAGTCATAAGAAGTATGCTGGAAGAAGAGGTAGAGGTGGAGTGCCAACAAGATGAAGGGATCAGGTGAAGGAATTGACTGGAGGGAGCCGTTACACTGCCATGCAAATGGCGAGTGACCAAGAGGAATGAAATGTCATTAAAACCTGTACCAACAATCCTTACAGAGAGATAGAATAACATTTAAAAATTGTTATATTAAAAGTATTGTTATAGATTTTAATTGTGTATTCTTAAAAACATCTATGTCAATTTACAGATTGGAATATTTAAATAAGTTAAAATATTTGAAATATTAATTGGCAGGTAAATATAAAAATTTGAAAATGAAAAATTAGGGAGTTCTGAAAACTGCAGTTGTAGTTTTTTCTTTCAAATGATGGCCATGAGCTTCTATATATAAAGGTGTGTACGCCAATGTTAAGTGATTAAAATGTGATTAAATTCTATTGGAAAAATTGTCCAGAGTCATCAAGATTGACATAAGGAAATTTTGTTTTTTCAAGACAAAAAATCAAATATAATTAGGAATTTAAAAGGAAGGAAAAGCTGGATATTTTTTAAAATTCTAACAATTGATATGTAATGAAAAAATATCACTTAAAACAAAAAAATATAAGCGCAATTTCGTGATTTGAAACGAATATTTTTAAAATGAGAAAAGGGGCGTTTATTGGAAAATATAATGCTATGCCATTTTGCTGGAAAAGCTTTTAATCCATAGCATAACGGCCAGTTACTTTATTATATTTATTTATGGCTATATAATGCCGAAGAGCACTTGATGGGTGCACTACAAAAAAATAAGAAGAGAAAGTGAACGTTTTCAAGGTAGTTACAAAAAATATTTTACATTAGCAATTTTTATTTTCCTTTATAGCAACTCCAAATATAGTGTGAATCAGTTTGACGTTTTGATTTTGACAGATTAAAATGGCAGGTGTTTCACTGAATTGTTTTTGTGTAATTTTTGTTTTAATTTTATCACTTGTAGGTAAGTCAAAAATCTTTTCACATTTTTCAATAAAGTGTTTTATAATTTTTCATTGACTTATCGACTCGTGTAGTATGATAATGCGTTTATTTCCCCTGGATCGTCAAATATTATTTAATTTTTTTTATTTCCAGCAAATGGACAAAGGCTTCGAAATAATATGTACGAGGACCTGTACGCAGGTGGAGCCTGCTTCAGGAGACTCAATGGAACCCATCAGACTGGATGTTCATGTAAAATTTTATATATATTTTTTATCGTTTCATACCCCCAATTCAACATTTCAAATTTTTAAAAATGATTGTAAAAAATATTACTCGAATTGTGTATTTTCAGATTATGTAAGAATTACGAGATATATTCAATTGAGATGTGAAAGGAAATGGTTAAAACAAAAATATTCATTGTAATTTGTTTTATCAAACACTGTTTATTCCACATTTTGTAACGGTATAACCCTACCGGTTTCAAGGCTTTCACCTCATCATCAGGCGAGCACAAACAAGACTGAATTCTATTCGAACTGGTACCGAGATGCACACTTCTAACAGTAAACATTCAGGTTGGGGACTGGGGGTTGAGGGAGGCATGGGACAACCTCGGCGAGCAGCGTAGAGATTCTTGGGATATATGTGTTTGCCAGATGTTCACCTTGATGCACTGACTTAGAAATTTCTAGGGCCTCTAATCTGTCCAATTTATTTCCATTACTACTGATATGTAAGAATTTGGCATCATCGATGCCATCATCGATAGAAAATAAGTCAGTGCATCGAGGTGAACATCTGGCAAACACATATATCCCAAGAATCTCTCCGCTGCTCGCCGCTATTATTAATTCCTTTTTTTGTTACGGTTGTTAGAAAATCACAATCAGTTCCCAAATAATTCTTATATTCAGCTTGTTTTTGATGAATTTTGATTTTTGTGAAGGGTTTACTAAAATTACTATGTCTGATTAAAATCAAAAATATTACAGTGAAATTTTGTATGTATGTTTAAAATACTTGAATAATTTAATTTAGTATGGTAATTCTGGCAACATTTTCCTTTGTGTAGAACTACATCACACTCCTTACACTTGTATTAGGTCTCACTTCTCTTCGTGTGTGCAGCAAATACATCACAAGTTCTACAGTTGTTTTTTTTATCATTAACACGTTCCGCGCCGCGTAGGTCACCGGTGACCTACCATGTTTTTGACCAGGGCGCCACATAGGTCACCGGTGACCTATGTGTTTTTTTTTTTATAAACAGTCCCAGTGCGCCAGCGGTCACATTTACTACGAATTTTAACATTGGATGTAACCTATACGGCGCCCCTGAATATAATGCACATAAAAAAATCCAAAATTTTGTTTGAAAATGCAATTATTTTTAATAAACCTCCAGGTGTATGAAAAATAATATAACGGTTTATTTTTTTCAAGGATAAACTAGCCTCTACAATTAGGCTAGGGGGTATAGAAGAGATTCCAGGGATAACATAATGAATGGAACCATCCATTTGTCCCACTCAGGAAATTTATGAGGGTGCATTGTCTATCCAACATTGTGACCCTTTTTTTTGGAGCTATTGTCTCAGTAATCATAAGAGATTATTATGTTATGGCGTAACACTATAGCATATTACATAAATAAATAAAAAATATAATAAGTAATAAATTAGGCATGCTACAATTTGTTTCGACTACAAAAGTTTATGTTGTATATACATGTATTACCGTACGACGCCGCGTAGGTCACCGGTGACCTACGCTCACAATATCATCTAAAATCAGTTTATTTTTAAAAATAAATCATTTATGAAGCCTATATATGTATACATAATATAAACTATAATTTGTTTAGTGGCGCAGGTACTTATTTTCTCAAAATGTACTGCGGCACGGAACGTGTTAATGGAATACATATCAACACATGTTTACACACGTTTTTTTGACAACCTGTTTGGAGGATCCTGCAAATCCCTTGTTCTATTTGAACCCAGAGACTGTAGTCTGTTTCCAGATTCAAGCTCTTCAAGCTCTGACACTTCACTGCCAACTGATAACGTGACGTTAGAATCTCCTTCATAAATCAATTCATATATATTTTCATTACCACATGTATTGTCCATGCTAGAAATCAGAAGACTATCGTTTAAAGATTGAATTGTTTGTAAAAATATTTAGTAGATGCCAGAAAAGGTATAGAAGAGGTATCGATCACGTAAAAACATGAAACCGGGATTCAACGCAAATCTAATTTAACAAGTTAAAACACAGGCTCGGGATACAAAGTATTAAGCTTCATAAAAATAGACCTATATAAAATTCTGTATAATGAAAAGATGCAGTAGTTTACATTTGGAACCTTAATCTCCTTGCCATCGGACCTTAGGCCTCGGCCACACAGGAAGGAGCCTCGCTTGATGCTTAGAGCTATGTTGCTAGTTAGGTGACATATCTTAGCTAACCAACGTACTGCATACTATCGCAGTGGTCACACTGCACGCTTCGCGCCATGTTTCATGACGATCAGTGAATCTCCTAGCAAACAGACGTGTTGGTTATTTTACAAGATGGTGGAAGTTTTAATGACAGCTGTGTACATAGTCCTGCCATAAATACTGTTACACAAATTCAAACACTCATAAAATCTAAACAATAACAGGTAGAAACTTAAAACCTTTTTTTAGGTAATTCTTCATCCCTTGTGCTATTGCTATAATCAGTTAGTTGCTGAACGTTGACCAGTAAACATGGAGTAGGGCGGTAAAGAAAACCGTATCGTTGTAATTGCGTTACGTAAAGTTGGAAAGATGCCGGGAGACATTTTTAACACTTTAAAATCTTTGGGTATCAATCATCAGTTTGTATATCGTACTATTAATCGATTCAAAGATAATCAAGGTATTGAAGATTGGCAAAGAAGTGGTCGACCGCGAATCGTAAGAACTCCAGCAGTCATTAAAGCCATAACACGATCCGTAGAAATCCACTCCGCAAACAAAAAATCATGTCCAGGGAGATGGGTATTTCGACGCGGAGTATGTCTCGTATTATCAAATCGGACCCAAATATGGGGGCTTACCGAGGAAACACTGGACACTTGCTTACTCTATCTTTGAGGAACATCAGGAAGACCAGAGCTAAACAACTGATTCACCGGTACGCAAACAATATGCATCGCAAAATCCATTTTTCCAATGAAAAAACTTTCAATATTGAAGATAATTGTAATAAGCAAAATGATCGGGTGTACGCGCATAGCTCTAGAGAGGCCGCTCAAGTCATTCATAGAGTTCAGAGAGGTCATCATCCAGGATCTGTGATGGTTTGGTGGGGTGTCTCATACGAAGGGGTTACTGAGCTACATTTTTGTGCTCAGGGTGTGAAGACAAGTGCAAATTCATACCAAAATGACATTTTGGAGAAGGTCGTCAAGCCTCTTAATGACCCATGTTTATATTCAGGTCATTGGATCTTTCAACAAGATTCTGCTCCAGCCCACAAGGCAAAGTCTATTCAGCAATGGCTAGAAATTCATACACCAGAGTTTATTAGAGCTGAAGATCGGCTTTATGGAAGCCCAGATTTAAATCTACTGGACCACAAATTGTGGTCAGTGTTGGAGAACATAACCTGTAGCAGACGACATCCAAATTTGGAGAGTCTGAAACAATCATTGAAGAAAGCGTGTCCAATTTTTCAATGGACATCGTGCGTACTGCCGTTGACGACTGGCCGTCACGTTTAAAGGCCTGTGTGAAGGCAAGGGGAGGACATTTTGAAAAAGATGTATTGTTTTCATGTAAGATGATATGTGTGTAAGTCTAACAATATAATAAAACTATTTAAAAGATGCACTGTTTTTTTATAATAATTCAAACACTTTGTAACAGAATTTATGGCAAGACTAGGTATAAAAGGGAGCCTTTGTGGAACCCATCGAGCAAATTATAGAAAAATGTACCTGTAATAAAATCACTTTGGAATGAAGTTGCACAGAAAGTAAATAAAGATGGTAAGTTGTAATGAAATTAGTTAACATCGTGTGTTGATTCAACCGCTCCAAACTGTCAAATGAATTTGTGCGTAGCACTTTGGTGTGGCCAGGCATGAAGTCACGTAAAATCTAGCTTAACACCTAACTAATAATTTTGATGTCGCCTGGACCTTAGGGTTTGTCCTGTCAACACTGAATGCTTTCTAAGTGCACCAACTTACACACAATAAATTAATACACTCACAGGCAAGATGCAGACAATCACGAGGGATAACCTGTCAAATAACTTTTATTGAATTCAAAATATTATTGTAAGAGTCCCCTAACTGATAATTTTATACTGAAACAGTGAATATTACAAGAATTAAATTCATGAATGGTTTTCCATCCTCAGCAAAACGTGGTGGTTCGGTAGGTGTTATCCATATAGTGAAGGACTCTTCTGACGTGGACTGGCTGCTGGAAACTGCTGAGGCAGGGCCATACGTGCCTGTGATCTCTGTGGAAATGTTCACCAGGAAGTTGGTGGATAGGTTTACCCAAAAACCTGACATAATTGCCGGAATTTTGGTTGTCAATAATGGCACTGGAAAGTAAGTTTTGTTTATGGTTTATTATTTGATTGTTGATTTAAAAACTTGTGTATTCGTTCAGAAAAAAATGTTTATTTTCATTCTTTTGTGTACATATTTCAACATGGTAGATCTGGAGGTATTATTGCGTTATATCAATTTCTCCTAATCTTAGATACGAGGCGGATCCAGAAAGTAAGTGTACTGAAGCTCTCACGACCGGATGGATTTTATTTTTCGACATGTTGGCTACACATCCGTGTAGCCTGACCCTTCCCCTCCGCAACAAGACCAGTTCGAGGTCAGTACGTTGAGAAGTGTCGACGCGACAACACGTTTCGTGAAAAATGTAAATCCAATCTCCCGCCAAGTGCAAAATATGGGGCGTCATCCGTTATCTCGTTTGGAAGGGAAAACCTCCGGTTGAGGTTTATAATGAGGTGAAAACTGCATATGGTGATAAAGCTATGAATCGTACGAGTGTGTACAAGTGGTGTCGCGAGTTTAAAAACGGTCGTACGTCTGTGCATGATGATCAGAGGAGCGGAAGACCTTCAATTGTGACTGACGAAATTGTTTTGGGACTGTCAAGGCATAATTTTAATTGAATATATGCCTCAAGGGGAGACCATCAGCTCTGCAAGATACTGTGAGACCCTAAAAAAATTGCGGAGGGCGATTCAGAACAAGAGAAGAGGCATGCTGACAAAGGGAGCTTGCCTGCTGCACGACAATGCCAGACTACACACGGCCAACGCCACGAAGGAACTGCTCGCCTCGTTTAAATGGGATGTCCTGAACCATCCCGCGCATTCCCCTGACCTAGCATCTTCAGATTACTATCTCTTTACCTCCCTGAAGCTGCAGATGGGTGGAAAAAGGTTTTCAACCGACGAGGAGGTAAAGGAGGAGGTGGAGAAGTGGACGGAGGGGTTGGCGGGAAACTACTTCGAGGAAGGCATCAAAAAGTTGATACCCCGCTTCACCACCTGCATTGAGAGGAATGGCGACTATGTCGAAAAATAGCTTACATATGTACTACGGTAACCACGTAATTTTTTTGTTTAAATAAAAAAAATTGTAACCTACAAAAATTCAGTACACTTACTTTCTGGACTTACCTAGTACAATAAATTGTTTTAATCCATGACAGATTAAAAATAATATATATGTATTATAGTTCGGAAATTCTAGGATGAGTCCTGTGACAACTCACAAATTTGCCCCAATACAACCTTATGTAATGTATTTACCTAAATAACTTGCTATTTATTAGAATTGAGGCGTATATTAAAGTTGATAAAGTAATTAAAATTACTGAACATCGTTACAAGTTTGTATTGGGGCAAATTTGTGAGCTGTCACAGGACTCATCCTACATTTTCAGAACTATAGTTTAAATTTAAGTAAAAAAAAAAATTACTAATCTCTATCAATAATGGTAGAACTAGAAAGGAATCCGTTCAAGAATAAGGAAAGAAAGCGAAGGAAAATTAGTATGAAATGATATTCTAACTAATGTAATATTTTTTCGATCCTCTCAAACGTAAATAAGGATGGTGCACATCTGATAAATCTTGGAAGTTCATTCTACAGTCGCATCAAGTAGATCACTAATGAAAATGTTCAAAATGTGGTTTGCAAAGGAGTTTCATCGCCTGATTGAATAGAACATCAAAGTTGGTACCAAAATACTATTGTGGACTATCATCTTGGCAGATTTTGAGTTGTGAAAGTTTTTTTGTTGCTTGGTCTTTAGCCATTGAAGTCTGTTTTGAAACTCGGACACGTGCCTATACTTTCTTAGGTTAAATATGAATTTGATGCAAACAAATACAAATTGACTTAATAACTAGAGGCTGGGAAGACAAAAAATACCATAGATAGACTAGAGTGGCTTTGCAAGACTTGCGTCGTTGTCAGTCTTCTTCTTACTAGTATTGGACATTTGCTCTTCCTTTGCATGTTCATTTGGTCCTATCTAATCTGTGTTGAGAACGAAAAGTTTGCCTCTCTGCTTACTCCGACAGTGCAATGATGTGATGGTTTATATATATGTATTGTTCAAATTATAGTTGTTTTAATAATTTTTTGCTGAAAATATTGTTATTTTATTATGAGTGTAAAACACTCACAGGTTAATTAATATATTGAAAAATAAAATTTATTTGATTAAATACTAGGCGCGTCCAGAAAGTAAAGAACGACTGCGCACCATACCCTGAGCCGATCCCCCACCACAGAGATCGTATGCGCGCCAGTTAGCTCCTTCCCTCGTTTCAGTGCGAGCCGAGTTTTGTTGCTGAACGGTCATGTGTCTTTGTTCTGTAACCTTTCAAAATGGCTGCATCCATCGAAAATCCCGCCAAATGTGAAGTGCGTAGTGTCATTCGTTTTATGAGTGCACAAAATGTTCAGCATATCGAAATTTATAGGCAACTTTAAACACAGTACATGAACCTTTCCCACAAATTTCACGATCTCTTCTACTTGAAATAGTGACAGAGCACCTTGGCTACAAAAAAATGTATGCTCGAAAAAGAAAAACCGAATCTCAACACCAGAAAAGTGATGGCAACAGTTTTTTGGGACCAAAAAGGTTTGATTCACGTGGAGTTTATGCCAAGAGGACACACAATAAACTCAGAGGTCTATTTTGAAACTCTTCAACGACTTAGACGCGCCATCCAAAACAAGAGATGTGGAATGTTGTCGGGAAAGGTGGTTTTGATTCATGACAATGCGCGGCCTCATGCATCAGCACGAACACAGCGAGAACTTTTTGAACATCCTCCTTACAGCCCTGACTTGGCACCAAGTGATTTTCACTTATTCCCGAAACTAAAGGAATTATCGGGTGGAAAACAGTTCGCAAACGATGAAGACCTCAAACAAGAAGTGACATCCTGGCTCAAATCTTTGGCGGTAGAAGAGTATAACATCGGAATTGAAAAATTGGTTCCACGTTACAATAAGTGCCTTGACAGCTATGGCGACTAAATTTAAAAATAGAGTTAAGTACTGTGATTTTGTAAATAAAGTTTTGTGTTGACATCTTTAGTTTTCATTTAGTTATGCCAAAACGTTCTTTACTTTCTGGACGACCCACGTATCATTTTGTATTGATAAAATTAATTTGATTAAAATGTTCTACTGTCCACAGACCTGAATCTTTCTCCCATGAGTTGCGCTGTCCGAATGTTGGCTCACAGGCTCCGTGGGAAGCCATCAGATGCAAGGAGGAAGCTCCAGACACGGAAGTATGGAACCCCTTGGGCTCGGGACTTATGCATCGAGATTTTCCTTTCCCCATATTTTATCTTCCTCCAGACCGGGAAAAAGATATACAGGACATCTACAATTGCTTTAACAAGTGAGTTCCTAGTTTATTTCATACGCTCGTACCATATCAGGTACTCCAGATATTAATGATTACTGACTGCAGCTAATGTACGAGGCATATCCAGAAAGTAAGTGTACTGAATTTTTGTAGGTTACAATTTTTTTTATTTAAACAAAAAAATTATGTGGTTACCGTAGTACATATGTAAGCTATTTTTCGACATAGTCGCCATTCCTCTCAATGCAGATGGTGAAGTGGGGTATCAACTTTTTAATGCCTTCCTCGAAGTAGTTTCCCGCCAACCCCTCCGTCCACTTCTCCACCTCTTCCTTTACCTCCTCGTCGGTTGAAAACCTTTTTCCACCCATGTGCAGCTTCAGGGAGGTAAAGAGATAGTAATCTGAAGGTGCTTGGTCAGGGGAATGCGCGGGATGGTTCAGGACAACCCATTTAAACGAGGCGAGCAGTTCCATCTGGCATTGTCGTGCAACAGGCAGACACCCTTTGTCAGCATGCCTCTCCTCTTGTTCTGAATCGCCCTCCGCAATTTTTTTAGGGTCTCACAGTATCTTGCAGAGTTGATGGTCTCCCCTTGAGGCATATATTCAATTAAAATTATGCCTTGACAGTCCCAAAACACAGATGCCATGATTTTCTTGGCTGAAATTGTGGTTTTGAACTTTTTGGCGGAGGGTGAAGAGGTGTGACGCCACTGTTGAGACTGCCTTTTGGTTTCAGGCGTGTAGTGTGCAACCCAAGTTTCATCTCCAGTAACGATGGAGCGGAGAAATTCATCTCCATGGAGTTTGCAGCGCCTCAAAAACTCTTTCCCGGCCTCCACTCGATTTAACTTGGCGGGAGATGGGATTGACATTTTTCACGAAACGTGTTGTCGCGTCGACACTTCTCAACGTACTGACCTCGAACCGGTCTCGTTGCGGAGGGGAAGGGTCAGGCTACACGGAAGTGTAGTCAACATGTTGAAAATAAAATCCATCCGGTCGTGAGAGCCTCAGTACACTTACTTTCTGGATACGCCTCGTACTTTGTTTGCTTATTGACCACGTAGAATGGCTCTCCTGTTACACAAACTGGGTCTATTAATATTCAATATGAAAGTATCAGTTTTTCACACTGCTAGTCTTTGCTATGAATATATCCACAGCATCACTCGGTTCAATATCTTTATATTGTACGTTACTGGATGTTAAGCTTTTTTTATACAGAGATATGCAGTTATCCTTATAGTGCGATCGTACAATAAAATAAAATAAAACAAATAAAATAAAATAAATAAAATAAATAAAAAATAAAATAAGTCTTGGACAATTACGTTAATCTGCTTGGTGAAGTTTGGTAATATTTTGTGGTATACATACATAACATATATTGAACTTAAATATACATATAATTATTAAATAATTTTAAAACAATGACTGTAATTTATTATTACTACTGCTTTTTGTATCTTCATGTTAGTTTAAGATAAAGTTTTGTATTATTTGTCAATAATTTTAAGAACTTGTATAACCTGTCACGTGTTCATTTGTATATAAAGACACTGTTGTGTCGTTAATTAAATAAAATAAATAAATAAATAAGAAAATTAGATTTAGTCATACTTTGATGAAAGAACCATCTTCCGTGTCACACCGGAGTTTGAAAGGATAGGGGTGATACTGATAGAATGTCAGATACCACAGACAGAGAGGAAATTTAAATTAAATGAAAGAAATAACAAAAAAAATAATGATTTATACTCGGGCCACGCAGAAGGTCTTTAAAGATTTAGAATATCACAAAAGTTGCAGAAAGCTGTAAAACAGGAATAGTTATTTCTGGTTGTCACAAAGTCAGAGTGGCTAATCAGTCTGAAGGTAGTCTGACTTATAGCTCTTCCCTATTTTGATGCTTTTGAGATGAACGAATATTCTATAAGATGAACGAATCAAGTAAAGGAGACAACAGAATCCTCTTTAAGCACTGCATTCAACATACCCCAGGATGAAAGGGATAAAGGAGACAACATAATCCTCTTTAAGCACTGCATTCAACATACCCCAGGATGAAAGGGATAAAGGAGACAACATAATCCTCTTTAAGCACTGCATTCAACATACACCAGAATGGAAGGGATAAAGGAAACAACAGAATCCTCTTTAAGCACTGCATTCAACATACCCCAGGATGGAAGGGATAAAGGAGACAACAGAATCCTCTTTAAGCACTGCATTCAACATACACCAGGATGGAAGGGATAAAGGAGACAACAGAATCCTCTTTAAGCACTGCATTCAACATACCCCAGGATGAAAGGGATAAAGGAGACAACAGAATCCTCTTTAAGCACTGCATTCAACATACCCCAGGATGAAAGGGATAAAGGAGACAACATAATCCTCTTTAAGCACTGCATTCAACATACACCAGAATGGAAGGGATAAAGGAAACAACAGAATCCTCTTTAAGCACTGCATTCAACATACCCCAGGATGAAAGGGATAAAGGAGACAACATAATCCTCTTTAAGCACTGCATTCAACATACACCAGAATGGAAGGGATAAAGGAAACAACAGAATCCTCTTTAAGCACTGCATTCAACATACCCCAGGATGGAAGGGATAAAGGAGACAACAGAATCCTCTTTAAGCACTGCATTCAACATACTCCAGGATGGAAGGGATAAAGGAGACAACAGAATCCTCTTTAGGCACTGCATTCAACATACCCCAGGATGGAAGGGATAATGGAAACAACAGAATCCTCTTTAAGCACTGCATTCAACATACCCCAGGATGGAAGGGATAAAGGAGACAACAGAATCCTCTTTAAGCACTGCATTCAACATACACCAGGATGGAAGGGATAAAGGAGACAACAGAATCCTCTTTAAGCACTGCATTCAACATACACCAGGATGGAAGGGATAAAGGAGACAACAGAATCCTCTTTAAGCACTGCATTCAACATACCCCAGGATGGAAGGGATAAAGGAGACAACAGAATCCTCTTTAAGCACTGCATTCAACATACACCAGGATGGAAGGGATAAAGGAGACAACAGAATCCTCTTTAAGCACTGCATTCAACATACCCCAGGATGGAAGGGATAAAGGAGACAACAGAATCCTCTTTAAGCACTGCATTCAACATACCCTAGGATGGAAGGGATAAAGACTACGATGCTCAGTATTGAGCATGCGATGAAGAACAAAATGTTGTAGAAAAATATCAAATAATATTGTTAACCACTTAACAGTTGGATTTTTAACACGCGACGTAACACAATGACGAACTGTGAACCAATAAATTATGTACGAAAATATATTCCGTTCGGAGAAAACAAGTTGAAACAAGATCTGCCCAAACCACACTCGGGAGAAACACTCCCAACAAGTCGAAACAAGATTTGCCCGAACTAGAACAAGTGGTTAATATACTTTGATATTAAAAACATAATTTTTTTGCACATTTCAGATTTAATTCAGTCCTAGAAAATCAGATAAAGCGCTCTCTGTGTGCTGTTGAAATGAACTCCTTTATGTTTGCAGCTGTCAATGCTGAAGTCTGTGTGAGAAGGTAATTTATTGTATTATTTCTTTATAGATTTATCTGAACAATAAAATTTGAATACAAAGATATTTATTTTAATACGGGGTGCGAGGGACCAACTGTTACCAACTTCATTCTATACACAACTCTAAACTATGCGATGACAGCACTTTAATTTTTACTTAAATTTCAGTTCATTGTGTTGCTGACAAGTCATCGAAAGCATTTTATCCAAAGTTGAAAATAAAAAAAATATATTAACCACGGAGTTTAAACGCAGCAGTGTGATTTCTTTATATTTTCCTGGAAATTCGGTGCTTTGTGTTGTCGGACATAATTCAGTCTTGTTTGAGCTCCCCTGATGATTAGGTGAAAATCTTGAAACCCGTAGGGTTACAACGTTATCTGAAATTTGAAAAAAAAATTTTTTTTTGCATATTTTTCAAGTTTAGACCTTTAATAAAATGTTCTCAAAAAGAAATTTAAAAATTCTTAATATTTACAAAGCTATAGTTATAAATGAGGCAGCAATTACGCCGCACCGGTATGACTCGGACAATAATCTCAAAACTTTAAACGCGTTTTTCTCTAAACTACTTTTTTCGACCTAGTCGACATAAAATCTCAAGTTCTAGTCAACCGCTTGCCTTCAAATTTGGTATGAAACTTCAATAAATGTTTTTATATCGTCCCTTCCCTACCTTGGAAAATTCAAAACTATTTTTTACCTATTTTAAAAAAATTTAATATTTGAAAAAAAAAAGGGTAAAAAATTTAATGATTTTTTTCAGACAGCCGCCATTTTACGATTTTTTTTTCTTTGTTACCAACTATAACGACATTATTTCTTATCAAGAAACTGTGTCTGATTTTTGTTTCAGATTTACGAATGGGTTTCAATCATGTCGACCAGCTCACCCCCTTTTTTTTTTTTACCACAAGATAATAACTGCTAATAACATATATAATTTTAAATTTTTTTTTGTACATTGTCAAATCATCAATAAAAAAATTGCATAGGAAAAATGTTTTTAGTTTTTTTATTAAGTCTGAAAAAACGCTTGAAAATCACGCCTCTAGAATAGAATACTCCCTTAAGTGGAATAAACAGTATTTGATAAAACAAATTACAATGTCTTTAAACCTCAACAGTGTTAATGCCTTTACTACAAATAATATATAAAATATTAAAATGTTTGAATATCAATATACAATTTTTTTTTCTTTGTAGATCCATTATGTCAACAAATACCAGCCCCTCTACATACTGCATGCCACTGTCCGGCCGATCCCTTTACATGACTCTCTTCCCCCGTGAACCCTTCAACGAGAGTCGCTCTGACCATGTAAGCTTGTATTATTATCTAAATCAGCCAAATTGATAAATAACTACCAGGTCAGTAAATATGAAACCGGAATTTGCTCATAGATGTCTCTAGTCGTCAATGTAGTGACTGTCAAACCGCATCATTGGCGCCTTTTTCTTGTGTTTAAATTTGTCAAAGACTTTTAACTCACAACAATACAAGTTTAATACAACTACATAAGTTTTCATAGTGTTGAACATGTCTGTTTTTGTGCCTGAAAACTACGATTTGCGGACAGCATTGATTTTCTGTTACTATTTGAAGAAAACTGCTGCAGAATCGCATCATTTCGAGAATCCTAAGCGTAAAAGATCATGGGTAACTCCAAGCAAATCAGCGACATCGACTGCAAGGCCAAATCGCTATGGACGGAAGACAATGCATGCTCTGTGTTTGGTGGGATCAGAAGGGTGTTATCTATTATGAGCTGCTAAAACCTGGCGAAACTGTTAATACTGAACGCTACTGACAACAAATGATGGATTTGAACCAAGCATTGCGTGAAAAACTACCAGAATATCAAGAGAGGCAACACAAAGTGATTTTGCGATTTTGCACCAACGCACACAGCAAAATTGGTCAAGGAAACGATTGAAGCGTTTAGTTGGCAAATACTTTCGTGTACGACTTACTCGCCAGACTTGGCTCCATCCGATTACTACTTATTTGCATCGATGGGACACGCACTTGCTGAACAGAGCTTCACTTCTTACGAAAATGGCTCGATGATTGGTTTGCCTCAAAAGAGCAACAGTTTATTTGGCGTGGCATCCACAAATTGCCAGAGAGATGGGAAAAATGTGTAGCTAGCGATGATCAATACTTTGAATGAAATATTTTTTACCATTTTCGTACAATAAATGTGTACTTTCTATAAAAAAATTCCAGTTTCATATTTACAGATCTGATAAGGCGTGTGTGTTGAGTAAAATGAAGAAGTGCACTCTGAGATGGTTTGGGCATGTGGAATGAATGAATGAACAAAGACTAACGAAACTTATATCTAGTTATAATAAAAGGACGAATTGTATAGCTCCATTTATTTATTTATTTATACATGACAAGAAATTCAATAATACGTAATTTTATAAAAAACCAACAGGCAATTTAAAGTAGGCCCACAATTTACATGGATCTGGGTTTGTTGTCTTATTTGTCATGTTCCCAGTAAACTAGGCTTTTGCCTGTATCTTACTAGGGGCATACTTGAAATACATGGTCGCACGGTAACACACTGGGTTTCCATGCAGAAGGTCGCCAGTTCGAATCCTGTGCTGTGCTACTCCCCTTGAATAACACAGACATATTTTCCACCTAGTATTTGGGGGAACACGGATACCTATGACTGAAGTCATATCTATTTTTTCAAAGTAAAAGGGAAAAACATGCCGGTGTGCTTCGATCGTCTTACTTCAGTATGCCATCAGAACTAGTACAACGGTGTGTCCGGTGAGTTTGCTGGTCTGCAACCACTCACTCACTAAAAGAGGAGAAACAAAACTCCACAGCATAGCTTTGCTTTTATATTTACAAAGTTTTTTGTTGCTAACACAATAAAAACCAAAAGCAGAGACTTTTACATTGTCAGTTCAACATATGGGCTAGAAAGTCAGAGAAATCGTAGAAGTTGTATGGATGTAGAAGAGGCGAAGGATGTATGTCGAAATAATAAAGTTTGGCTCTCTTTCCTCTCTGCCTACCCAGTAAGAGTTAATCTCACCAAAATAAATTAATGCTTCTATATATATATACATACATACCATCATGCCATGTACCTTGGATAGAGAGAAGATGACAGATCTCCACTTCTCTCTATCCATGCGTACAACTCTCGGCTCATCCCCATCCATATATTTCATCAAACCTGCTCCTTTTTTCTGTATTCATCAACCCAACAACATCATCTTTTAAGTGTTATTATCATCTGTATGCGGATGACCTGCAGATATATTTTCATTTTGATACAAATCGCTTCCACACAGCATTGAACGACCTAAATGCGGACCTTCAATCAATCTCTGAATGGATTAAGGAGCTCAAGCGATCCTCATTTGCAGTCCTCAGCTTCTCAGTAACTTCAACACTGACTAACTCCTTTCAATATTACTCGATGACTCTATCATACCATTAAATAAAACCGTTAAAAACTTAAGAGTGCTAATGGATAACACTCTCTCATGGGAATATCAGATAAACGAGGTAAACTGAAGGATCTTCTTCAGCCTTCATTCCCTTAAAGTGTTGCAAAGATTCCTGCCTACGAAAACCAAAATTTTACTCGTGCAAACTCTGCTCTTTCCGATTTTGGACTATGCGGACGTATGTTATTTGGATATTATGGAGCAACAGCTGAACAAATTATGGCATTCAAAATGTTTGTCTAAGATTTATTTTTAACCTGAGAAAGTAGTCTGGTCTTCATACCAGAAGGCACTAAACTGGTTGAACATGAGAAATAGACATCAAATTCACATACTATCTCTATTGTATAATATCCTTAACTATCCCACCCCCCCTCTTATCTCGCCGAAAAATTTCAGCATCTTTCTGATAATAGACTTGCGCTGCGCTCAGACAGAGATTGTTTATTGACCCTTCCAGATCAGCACTCTTCTTTTTTTACGTCGTCCTTTAAGGTCCATGCAGTGAGACTCTGAAACTAGTTACAAACCAATGTTAGACTCGCTCCGTCCTTGGCATGCTTTAAAAAGCGACTGAAAAAATTCTTAATTTCTAGTCAGTAAAATAACGTGTTTCATTCTTGATTTTTCTTTCCTTTCCTCTCCACCATCCCTTCCTTTTCCTTTGATTGATGATATCTCACTTTATATGAAAAATGATGTTCGGGTGATTGTCCGTCTTTGTGGGGTTTGTGGGCATGTGCTCACGTGTATGTTTATGGATTTCGTGGGGATGGATAGTCATTTGAATGATTTATGCGACCACGTAACTTGCTTCATTTACTTTAGTTTGGTTGGTTGGAAGAGATTGCCGCCTGGCAACAAGTCCGTCAGATTTTATTTGCAATAAAAGTGTTAAATAAATAAATAAGATAATTTTTACAGTTTATATCTGGTGCTAGCGATACGTCAGAGTTGAAGAAGCCTGTGAAAGAGGGATCGAAGAGCGTGGCTTTAGTCACAGCTGCCATGGATGCCACTTCTTTGTTCGAAGGTTGGTTTTTTTTATTTGGCAAACATTTTATTAATCTATTTTATAATTAACTATCATTGAAAGTCAGAGAAACCATAGTTGTATGAGAAGGTGCGTGGATATAGAAGGGACTTAGGATATGTGTCGAGATAGGAAATCTGTCTTGTTCTATCCTCTCTGCCTACCCCCACGGGGAAATGGCATGATGATATGTATGTTTGTGTTAAACCAATCTCATCCAGTTTAAAATCAATTCAATTTATGCATTTTTTTGTTATGTGATTTTTCCTAAGACAAATTAATCGCATGAAGCGAGGGATACCTGTAATTGTTTATATAGAGTCTTTCAAATTGAGCGGTTTTTTTAATTCTTGGATAAAACTCAGATGGCGTCGCGAACTTGCCTGGGTCTTGTGACATTTGATAAGTGTAATGTATGGCATTTATAAAAATGGAGTCGTATACAATACAACAACGCGTTCAAATTGAGAATTATAGTATCTATTGTAATCTCCGGAAACGGTGATGTTAATTGGCCACCAAGATCATGTGATCTGACACCGTTGGACTATTTTCTCTGGGGTTACGTGAAAATCCAGGTCTGTAAGAATGACCCCCGATCAATTCCTGAGCTGAAGGACGAAATTATTCGCGTTATTGGTGAGTTAGAACCGCAATTATGCCAAAATTTCATAGAATTTTTTTTCAAAAGAGTGGACATTTGCGGAGCTGCAAGAAGTGGACATTTGGCGAATATTGTTTATTGTGTTTAAATGGCATACATTATACTTCAATGACCAATAAAAAGTTTATGAAATCAAAGCAAATTGTGTGTTTTATTCAAGAATTAAAAAAAAATTTATTAAAGAAACCATTCAATTTGAAAGACCCTATATAAAGGCAAATGTTTTTTTAGATGATGGAATCAATGCTGTGTCAGCGGTGTCAGGGTTTGTGATCCTCCTCACCACGTCTCAGCTCCTGAGACGCATGTTTCCAGCTAATCAGACCACAGACTATGGTAAGGAATACTTCCGATAATTACATTGTTTAAGTTAGAGGATATTGTATCTTACGATTGCTGACAGAACAAATATGTAGTCCAACTACCACTAAGTTTCTGGCCTGAACATATTAGAACGTGTATTGACAAATACCACAACGGTCACGTCTACCGCAAGGTCAATATTACAGTTAAAGTTTTATACATCTACCCTCAATAGTATGTCGACTAGAGATGATAGAAGACATGTTGTTTCATTATATTCTGAAATGTTAAGAATTGAATATTGTGCAATTATTAAGTTTCTTTCATAAGAGGAGAAAAACCCTGCAAAAGTAACATGTTGTTTAAATGTTGTCATCATTTAATTTCTCTCTGGTTTCTAAAATAGCTTTCAAATAAGAATTCTAGAGGCGATTATTAAAATTCATAAAAAATTTTCATTGACCAGATAAAAACATAATGCTGGTCTTGTTGAACGGAGAGTCGTACGACCTGATCGGGTCCCAGCGTCTGGCTTGGGACTTGTCCCAAGGGGCCTTCCCTGACTCCAAACTCTATCCGCTGGATCCCAGTTCCTTGGGACTGCACATCCATATCGGGCAGGTGCAGGGGACTAAGGGGGCGAAGGTGAATGCCTTCACACATGACTATCAAGATGAGACAAGAAACAAAATTGTAAGTCTTCTTCTTTATGAATAATGAATTGATAATCTTTATTTTTGGTGAACCTTTTCCATGCCTGACCATTTCCACGGTGGTGTGTATCTGTAGTTCAGGTTTTTACTAATACGCCAACCCTAGCAACACATGATGGCTGTCGAACGGATCACTTGACACAGATAAATGACAATATCCTAATCAGAAATCATCTCAACAAGTGGCAAAAAAATATTCGCAATCCTCTACGACCTCGAGTTGCTACCTGAATCCTGCATTACAAACATCTTCCACCTGCCATTTTCGATAATCTTTGTCTCCAGTTCAACCATTTTCTGTTTCATCGGTTAGTGTTTCAGCTTTGGCAAGCATCACACCTTAAAATAGAAAATTAGTTACACAAATTATTGTTATTATTATTAAAGAGATTATTACAAAATAATAATGCGGAATTATAAATTCAATAGGGCGATGGAGAAATAAAAAAGAATTTAATTTTCGGCATCGGTCAAAATTCTCCAAAACTGAAGTCCACAATAATCCAAGGAAACATTGTATTGATATTGGAATTGTGGAGTTTTGGAACAAACTCCATTATACTGTAGCGAATGCTGTGATATTGAACTAGTTTAAAAGTTTCTACACGCAAACCCAGAAGGTACTGTTTAAGTGATATTTTGTTTCCTTTACTTTTTCTTCATGACATATATCACAGTTAAACTTAAAATATATATTAACAGCATCTATACTACTCCCTGATTTTTTTGACCTGGTAAGATTATTGCCATATTGGAGATTTCCACATGGCAATAATCTTACCAGGTTAAAATGTTTACAACCAAAACGTAATACAATAATAATATAAAATTTATGTTATTCTTTGAAAAATGGTCATGACAGGTTGACGAATTCCTGTCTTGGATGAAGCAGCCATCGGAGGGCGTAGATCCAGTTACAAATCGCGGCGGGCGTGTACCCTCCAGCTCCATACACTCCTTCCTGCGCCTCCTCAACTCTTCGCAGACCAGCATGGCGTCTGTGCTTGTGGCTGACCATGGATACACCTTTACCAACAAATACTATCACTCCGTCATGGACGATAAGAGTAATCTTCTATACAAGTACCTCAATCTGACTCTGGATACTGGTAAGTTGGAGAGTATTATTATTTTTATTTATTTATTAATAAAATAAATAACACTTAAGTGTCCTTTACATATTACTGTAACAGTTATAAAAAAAAATAGTTTCCTTATTATCAAAAAACGTGGGGTGTATCTCGTCAGGGGGGGGGGGGTTATATGAGCCCAGACCTCTTGATAGCTTCTCTCTTAAACATATTTTCTTCTTTTATCTTGAGATATCGGTGCAATTTCGGAATGTATTTATATATGTACATACTGTGTTGCTTATGAATAATTCTATATTGATTTGAAAATACGAAATTATAAGGCAAATTACAAAATAAATATTTAAATAAATTAAAACTAAATCTAAATAAAACGGCATTTCTCTGAGTGGCTTCACTGTGTAGAAAACATCACATTCATTGGGGATGCAGTATCAGTCATGGGTGTTAGTATTTCTCTGCGTGGCTTCACTGTGTAGAAAACATCTCATTCATGGGGATGCGTTATCAGTCATGGGTGTTAGTATTTCTCTGGGTGGCTTCACTGTGTAGAAAACATCTCATTCATGGGTCTTAGTATTTCTCTGGATGGCTTCTCTGTGTAGAAAACATCTCATTCATGGGGATGCATTATCAGTCATGGGTGTTAGTATTTCTCTGGGTGGCTTCACTGTGTAGAAAACATCTCATTCATGGGGATGCGTTATCAGTCATGGGTGTTAGTATTTCTCTGGGTGGCTTCACTGTGTAGAAAACATCTCATTCATGGGTCTTAGTATTTCTCTGGGTGGCTTCACTGTGTAGAAAACATCTCATTCATTGGGGATGCAATATCAGTCATGGGTGTTAGTATTTCTCTGAGTGGCTTCACTGTGTAGAAAACATCTCCTTCATTGGGGATGCGGTATCAGTCATGGGTGTTAGTATTTCTCTGAGTGGCTTCACTGTGTAGAAAACATCTCCTTCATTGGGGATGCGGTATCAGTCATGGGTGTTAGTATTTCTCTGAGTGGCTTCACTGTGTAGAAAACATCTCATTCATTGGGGATGCGGTATCAGTCATGGGTGTTAGTATTTCTCTGAGTGGCTTCACTGTGTAGAAAACATCTCCTTCATTGGGGATGCGGTATCAGTCATGGGTGTTAGTATTTCTCTGAGTGGCTTCACTGTGTAGAAAACATCTCATTCATTGGGGATGCAGTATCAGTCATGGGTGTTAGTATTTCTCTGGGTGGCTTCACTGTGTAGAAAACATCTCATTCATTGGGGATGCGGTATCAGTCATGGGTGTTAGTATTTCTCTGAGTGGCTTCACTGTGTAGAAAACATCTCATTCATTGGGGATGCGGTATCAGTCATGGGTGTTAGTATTTCTCTGGGTGGCTTCACTGTGTAGAAAACATCTCATTCATTGGGGATGCGGTATCAGTCATGGGTGTTAGTATTTCTCTGAGTGGCTTCACTGTGTAGAAAACATCTCATTCATTGGGGATGCAGTATCAGTCATGGGTGTTAGTATTTCTCTGGATGGCTTCACTGTGTAGAAAACATTTCATTCATGAGGATGCGTTATCAGTCATGGGTGTATTTTTCCGAAATAAAGCATCAAATTTCTTGGTTTCGTTCTTGATAGCTCTTTTGATAGACAAATAGGTTATATGTTTTGTTCGAGCTTCTATAGTCTTATAGAATTAAAATTTGTCCATTTATGACTTCTGAGGGTTCAAAACTCTTATTAATTAATTTGTTGTATCACATCTGGATTATTGTAATTCTATTTATTCTATAGTCTGATTGGTTCGCAAATTTCTAGACTCTAGTCTGCTTTTAATGCAGCTGCTAAGCTGATATACTCGTATGGTAGTCATAAATATAGTTATATTAGTCTGTTTCTAAAAAGTCTACTTTGGCTCCAGTGCGACGAACTGATCGATTTCAAACATTGTTCTTTTTATATTCAAGTCCCTTAATGAGATAATTCTGTAGCGAGATGCTTAACTTGATACGTCGTGATGATTTTGATATGTCTTGTATTTAAAATAAATACAAAACTCAGGAATGCGGATAAAAGTGAGAGTAAATAATCAATGAATGGTCGAGTGAATAATAATAATGTTTATTTGTCTACAAGTAGGTATTTTATAGTTGTGCGTGAATGCGCCCGCGATATATACTTTGTCTCACTCCTGCGCGTGCCCCAGTATAGCGGGTAGGATATTTATTTGCCGAAACGGCGAGACAAAGCGATGCGCTCTCCCCCTATACCGTGGCATGCCGCGTAAATAATATTTGCGAGTACACATTGTTGACGTTTCTGGTATGTGACAATTGTAGATGTCCAGAGGTTGATTCATCGGTCATTGACCCTGTATGTTTGACAATTTATTTAGGGACGTAGGTATTCCCTACATGGCTCCCCTCCTAGTGAACGTAGGGAGCGCGTGCCCTACGCGAACGTTAGGTTCCGGTGCATCTGGCGCCTGGACTGGTTATCCGTTTCCCGTTGTCGAAGTAGGTACGTGGATAACAGCAGCGAGTGGCGTTTTTTTCCGGATCTGCAGAGTCGTACAGATGGGTGATGCGGAAGCGGGGGGTAGGTTTGGTCGTGTCTCGCTAAATTCGGATTGTCTGCGGTGCGTTGGTCGTCGATGCTTGGTTGTGTAGATCAAGTTGCAGATGGCGTCCGAGGTGGAAGGTTGATCTGCAGGTGCTTGATGATGGTGGTGATGGTGTAGATCAAGTTGCAGATGGCGTCCGATGTGGAGGGTTGATCTGCAGGTGCTTGATGATGGTGGAGTCTGCGGTGCTCGTGGCTGTAGCGTGGTTGTAGCGTGGTTGTATCGATGTTCGTGGTTGTATCGATGTTGTAGCGATGCTTGTCTGCTCCAGCATCTTGTCGGTCAGTAGTTCGTCGAGGGAGGCAATCCTGTAAATCGTGTGGCTGATCGCCAGGACTGACTTCACATGAGCTGGCGTCAGGCTCGTCCACATCAGATGTAGTGTTGTATCTGAGTGACGGCTATGGTGTCCTTGCTGGCGGCGTGCTTGTCAATTCGCCGGGGAGTAGAATCTTGACGGTGGTCTGGATCTCTCTGCTGGTGATGATGCTCATCTTGTTGTAGTGGGCGAGGCGGTTGGCGTTGGCGGCGGTGCGCTCGAAGATGTCGTTGACGGAACTGTTCATGATGCTCATCGCGTTGCTGCTGATGCCGGTGTCGGGTTGCACTTGTACGGTGTTTATCGAGTTGGCAACACTCGATATAGTCGAGATACGTATTCAGTTTTCGTGCGGGGTCACCAATGTAGCGAGATGCTTAACTTGATACGTCGTGATGATTTTGATATGTCTTGTATTTAAAATAAATACAAAACTCAGGAATGCGGATAAAAGTGAGAGTAAATAATCAATGAATGGTCGAGTGAATAATAATAATGTTTATTTGTCTACAAGTAGGTATTTTATAGTTGTGCGTGAATGCGCCCGCGATATGTACTTTGTCTCACTCCTGCGCGTGCCCCAGTATAGCGGGTAGGATATTTATTTGTCGAAACGGTGAGACAAAGCGATGCGCTCTCCCTCTACCGTGGCATGCCGCGTAAATAATATTTGCGAGTACACATTGTTGACGTTTCTGGTATGTGACAATTGTAGATGTCCAGAGGTTGATTCATCGGTCGTTGACCCTGTATGTTTGACAATTTATTTAGGGACGTAGGTATTCCCTACAATTACATTGTATTTTTTTAATCTCTGTCTGAGATATATTCCTTCATAGTGATGTAGAACTTTGAGGTTTGTTTCGAATTCATCTAATAAATAGATTGTTCAGAATCAATCCAATATGACGGGATATTATGAGAGAGCTTTTGCTGTTGCTGATCCTGTGACATGGAATAGTCTGCGTTCTAGTATCAGATATATGGGTGGTATGTGCAGCTTTAGAAAGCACTTAAAGACAATCCTGTTTGGGAGGTCTTATCAAAATTTATGATTGGGTTCGAATCCTAAGTTGGAGCACCCTTGAGGAGAGTTTGCTCTCTAAACGACGCTATATAAATTATCCTTTTATTATTATTATTATTATAGAATGTGATTCTTTTTTTATTTATTAAAAAAATAAACTACACTTAGGTGACCTTTATGAGAGATATTATGATATTATGAGAAAGCTTTTGCCGTTGTTGGTCCTGAGGCGTGGAATGTTCTGTCTCTTAGTGTTAGAGATATGGGTGGGTTGTGCAGCTTTAGGAAGCACTCGAAGGCCGTCCTCTTTGGGGAGTCTTATCAATATTTATTTTATATGAACACTAAATTACACTTAAAGCCGGACGTGTTACTATAACATATTGGAAGATCTACAAAAGTTTCTTTGTAGTTAGTTTTCCTTTGTAAGTTTTCTGCGGTTTTCTTACCAAATATGTTTTTTTAAACATATGCAGATGCCTCCTAATCTAATAGCCGCAGCCACTACCTATCTATCCTTGAATTTATAAAGATTTTATGATTTGATCATGCATAACAGCATGGCCAACCCGTCCACCAGGGTGTTATGTCCGGCCCTTGACCTTTGTTTTTAATGAATTATGAAAGAAATAACAGTATAAAATGGTTGTGTTACTCGTATAATAGCCACAGACTAGATTTCCGATACAAAGCAGAAGATTTATATGAATATATAAAAACCTTATTGAAATGTGACCCAAAGTGGAAATTCAATGTAATAATTTGTTGGCACTAAAAGAATACACATGCGGCCTGCAAGCTTTTACACAATACCGGTTTTGGCATACGGTTTGGCTACCCCTGCTGTAAAACAATATTCTTTCAGATAACTTCCCAGAAGGTGGTATTCCAGTATTCCCAGATGATCAGGTTCCAGCAGACAGCATCCAGAGTAGGTTGGCCAATATCTCTACAGCTTTGGGCAGGGCGCTTTATCGCCAGGTCACCGGGAAGGCCTATACTGGAAACCTTAAGGCTAGCTCATTCATCGTAAGTTCATTATTATTTTTAAACAGGTCATGTATTTATTAAATTGGTGTCAAATGTAGACTTTCATTGTTTACTTACGAGTATACTTGAGAAAATGTAGGATGGTTCCTGGACATTTGAAATGTCATGTCTCAAAGGGATGGGGTAAAATGGTTTTTTTTACAAATCGAATAATTTTTTTATAAATAAATCGATTTTTTTTTTCTCTAAACCGACGTTTTAATTCCTAATTTTCATTATACTGACTTTCTAATGTATTGTATGATTTGTATCTATCTTTAAATAGGCCAAGATCCACTATGAATTGATACTAAATACGAACATTTAATTTTAGGTATAAAAAAATCAAAAATCCAATTATCGTATACCCCATCCCTAGCCAATGCAGACTAACGTAGTGACTTTTGACAAACATCACCGAATATTATTTGATTTTAACAAACTGCCACATTTTTACTAATTTGTAACAAGATGTATTAATTTGTCATTATTGTTAGTTTTATGTAATGTATTTACCTAAATAACTTGCTATTTCTTAGAATCGAGGCTTATATTAAAGTTGATAAAATAATTAAAATTACTGAACGTCGTTACAAGGTTGTATTGGGGCAAATTTGTGAACTGTCACAGGGACCATGCAACATTTTCTCAAGTATAATAACAATTTAGAGAAGAAAGAAATCCCTATATTTCCTTCTTTATGACGACACGGAATTCAAACATATATTTATTTATATTTAAATGTTAGTTGCTAGTTGTGTATGGTGTTTTTCAATATTTCCATTCTTACTCTTAACTTAACTTAATCTGTTCACGTTCCCATTCGACATTTGTATGCTACCTGTTGACCCCTGTAGCTCCTTCACACATGACTCTGTGTAAATATTAAACAACTAGGGTGACATGGCAATGAGATGGAATCAAAGCATTTTATCTGAATTATTGTTAAGTTAGGTTGGAATATATTTAAGTTTATTCTTTGGCATTTCAGGTTGACGAACTTCTCCACTGTTACTTGGACACAATGTCCTGCCGTTTGCTGAACGCCAGCATAGTCCAAGGGCGTGTAGTCTCTGACCAGCCCCCATTGCCTCCCAGCTCTCTGTACGTGGGGGTCACCAGCGAGCTCGCTATTCACCCCCGCAGTCTGGCACTCATATCTGCATTGCTCTCTGGAACTCAGGTCAATAGGACCAAAAATGATTGCAATTCTACTGAAACCGTGAGTAAAGAGTATTAAATAAATTGCACGTTTCATTGATAGTACAATGTATTAGGTGTTAACATAAGTTGTGTCCGTTTTTTTCCAAATTTAAAAATGAGCACCAAAAGTAAAACAATATAGTAAAGGTTATACGTCATTCGAAAGAAAATTTTCTGCTCTACAAGATATTGTGTTTGATTTTACTTTACATGTATTATTTTATTTGATTACAAGCCTTCAAAATGGAATGTCAAGTAGATGAAAATGAGCATTTTCGACACTTCCTTCTGTTCGCGTTCAATCGAGGGAATAAAGCTGCCAAAGCTGCTTGCGATATTTGCGAAGTGTATGGTGAAGATGCTATGAATGCAAGGACAGCTTGTTGATGGTTTTTGCGTTTCAAAGATGGTAATTTCGATCTGAAAGACATGGAGCATTCCGGATGACCAGTGGAGTTCGATGAGGACTGCTTAAACATGAAGATCCCCTTCAAATCATCGTAGAATTGGTTGAGCAGTTGAATTGTAGTCACATGACTGTATACCGCCATCTTAAATCAATGGGAAAAGTCCAAAAGTTTGGCGCTTGGGTTCCACATGTTTTGAGTGAAAACAACAATTTCTGCTGGTTTGCTCGCGCGTCATCGAGCTACGCATGCCCACAAGCAAAGGTTCCTTTACCGCATCATCACTGGTGATGAAAAATGGTGCCTTTATGTGAATATGAAGAAACGGAAAGAATGGGTGAGTTATGGTCAACAAGCAACGCCCAGAGCGAAACAAGGTTTGCATGAGTGGGGGAGTAAATTTACAGAGAGGGGAAGGACATTAGGAAAGGAGTCCCCTTTATTATCCAGGCTTGGGACCGGCTCCGTCATTCGATAAAGGGCATTCATCCAATACGGAGGCGGAGTCATTCGAAACATCGCCAAACACTGCATTGAAATGTCCTTTCGAGTGCATTTTTGATCGACAGTCAACAATCGCAGCACCCATCGCGCAGATAGCTTTTTATTTAAAAATTTTCATGTAGAATATTGTGCGCCCATTTACTCGAGATGCCCAAAACCTCAACAATCTCACGCATATGCACTAGGCTGTCTTCTATTATGATACCATGGATTTTTTCAATGGTTTCCTCCGTAGTTAATGCGATTGAGCGTTCGGAGTGCGATTCATCTTCGATTCATGTACAGCCACGTTTAATTTTATTTATACAGAAATAAACAGTCTTCAACGCGTTGGTGCCGAGTCCCCGTGATCCTCATCCAACTTGGCTTTGATCTGTGTTGCTGTTAATTTTTTCAAATAAAAATATTTTATGACGGCACGAAACTAGTTTTTTCCACTATTGCGGCAAACATCAAAGAGATCAATTCAGATGGCTGCCAAACGTCAACTAGGGGTCATATCTGGCCGAAGTTTTGACAGAGATCACTTAAGAGTTTATACTTGCCAGCAGTGATGTCACTGTCACTCATCTTGTTACTGTCACTTTTGTATTATTGTTGGGTAATTTTCATAAGACACAAGAAAAATTCACGTGTAAGCCAATGATAAACACTTCATTCACGTGTAAGCCAATGAGATCGTGTCGGACATCTGTTTTTGTTTTGCACGGTAAAAGAACAGTTGAATTAATATAGTGAAATATAATAAGTTTAAACCGGAACCGGAAAGGCCAATAAACAATCTCTGTTTGAGCGTAGCGCTAGTCCATGATCGAAAAGACGCTGATAATTTTCGTCAAGATAAGAGGGGGTGGCGGGACAGTTAAGGATATTATACAATATAGTACATAACTAAAATGAAGTAAATGGAGTGGATAAAAAATATAATACAAAGGTATTAAAATGAATACATGCATAGGTATAAAAATAAATACGTGTGTAATATTTCTTTTGATAGTTAAAATTATTTCAGCAGGGAACTATTACCACATATCACCAAACTATAAAACGCATCCCAATTTTTTAAGTAATATGGTGCCATGGTGCTAGTTATGATCTGAAAAATATGGTAATGTAATATATCATGGATAGCAATAATAATTATGTAACAAAAGCTGGTTGATTGTAAGATATAGCTTTGAAGCAATAAACCCGCCGGATGTATTAGGCCGTGGCCACACCAAAGTGCTTCGCTAGGTGATACGTGACTAATGACTAATATATTTCATGCATGGCCACACCAGTGCTTCGCACAAATTCATTTGACATTTGGGAGCGGTTGAGACAACACACAATGCCACTCTCAAAACTAACCAATTACATTACAACTTACTATCTTTATTTACTTCCTGTGCAACTTCATTCCAAAGTGATTTTATTACAGGTACATTTTTCTATAATTTGCTCGATGGGTTCCACAAAGGCTCCCTTTTATACATGTTATTAAAACTTCCGCCACTTTGTGAAATCACGGTGACGCAATAAAATTAACCAAACGACGTCTGTCACCAGATGTGGTACACATGGATGTCCTGCCGGAATGGAAATGGATGTTGCGTGAGAGTTAACCTCAACACTACCCAGGCTTTGAGTCCAGCATTTGGCTGTAAGATATAGCTTTGAAGCAATAAATCCGCCGGATGTGTTAGTGTGAAACTGTTAAATAATGAAGTTTTGTCTGTCACCAGATGTGGTACACATGGATGTCCTGCTGGAATGGAAATGGATGTTGCATGAGAGTTAACCTCAACACTACCCAGGCTTTGAGTCCAGCATTTGAGATTCCAGGTACTGTTTTTAAACTATTTTTCATTTATGATATTAAAGATCATTTACCACTTTACTTCATCTATACATTAAAGACCATTTACCACTTCATCTATACATTGAGGAAAATTTTTATTACTTTACTTCATCTATGCATTAAGGACCATTTATCATTTTACTTCATCTATGCATTATGGATCATTTACCATTTGACTTCATGTATACATTATGGACCATTTACCACTTGATTTCATCTATAGTATATGTTATGGCCTTTTGCAACGAAAACACTTTTAGAATTTCAACTGTGTAGTTTTATTTGTATGAAGGTTGAATTACATTGATGTATAATATTAACAGTATTATAGTAGCGATGATGTTAATATCTTAGTGGCTTTTAGAATAATGATATCTGCCTCAAATATGGTGTCCTATTTAAAGCAAAGATAACTATACCACGACTCCTCGTTAGATTAGGAAGGAATGTTTTGGGTATGTTATCCTTGCCCTTAAGGTCAAATCGATATCAGTGATTTATCTCGGTCGCGGCTTCTCCCACTTAGTGATACTAAATCTTTATTGGATGTGGATAAGATAGCCGCCGACGAGATGATAAACTTAAACATAATACATTGAGTAGGTTGACACTAATGTGATAACGCTAATATTTATAGGATCTAGTACATGGTTAGCATCGATAAGTTTGATAAGGGTTTGCATAACTTATAATATTTATTTGAATGTGGATAAGAACATCGATAAGATAACATCGGTTTTGGTGATTATATCGTGTTATAGATAATGCTAATATTTATAGGTTCTTAGATAAGCGGAACATTGGTTGCGTTGGGGGTGAATGAGAGTATAGATAAGATTAGCATGCGCTGGCAGTAGACACATGACATATATATTGAGGAAACTTTTTACCACTTTCCTTCATCTATGCATTAAGGACCATTTAACATTTCATCTACACATGATGAACCATTTAACTTAATCTATACATTATGGACCATTTACCACTTGATATCATCTATATATTAACCCTTTTAATCCCATGGGGCCGATTATCGCCCCCATCTGGTGTATGTGAAAAATCCCACGGGGCTGATCATCGGCCTCAAAGTTTTCATACAAGTTTTTATGTTGAATGAAAAAAAATAAAAATATTTTTTTTTATGAAATATGAAAATCGCTTATTATTTTACACTCTACAGGGAGGTCTCCACAAAAAAAATTAGGTTTAAAAACTAAATATTAACTGAGGTAAAAAATAAAATATAAACTACTGTTTTTTTGCCAAAAAATGCTTGGGATTTTTCGCACATTTTATGCAAAATATGCTGGGATTAAAAGGGTTAAGGAAACGTTTTACCATTTTATTTCATCTATACATTGAGAATAATTTATCACTTTACTGCATCTATACATCAAGGACTATTTATCACTTGACTTCATCTTTTTTGATACCAACACCGGTGTCCGCCAGGGATGCGTCCTGGCTCCAACAGTATTTAATGCATACATGACAGCCTTTATGTTTGTCGTTGACAGATGACTTTGTGTCAGAGGAATTGAGGTGAGATATAGGACTGGTGGGTAATCCGCATAGATTACATGCTCAAACAAGAGTTGCTCACACATACTGTATCGGACGTGTAGTGAGACGTGTGCAGTCACCCTTGTATGCAGTATAATGAAAAAGACAATGATTTGTAGATCTGTATATTAAAATGATAATGTATTTCCTATTTGATATTGATATGTTTTAGGTATATTAATGTAAATCCTTATATGGAATCTGTATGTTATAATCGTTCTGTAATGTTCATGTATTGGAAAATGTATGTTTGTTTGACTCCGATCGCGTTCGAGAGTAGGTCGGTGCCCAGTCGGCGTAAGCAGCGCCCAAAACCCCGAAAGTTGTTGTATTTCGCGGGTAATGAGCGCTTGTGATGGCCGACTGACCATTAATATAGAGGGCCCCCTGTTTGCGAAATTATATTCTCAGTACTACCGACTATACTGTGTTTTACTTGAGACCCGTTACTTACTTCGACTGCCTGCCTGAGAGGAATCTCTCCACCCCGCTACCTTCTTCTTCTTCTGGATCTTTGCTACGGAATTCGCGATCTCGATTCTCTGAGCGCGACGCGGCAACCAACGTGCCTAGAAACAGTTAATTTGTACCCTATGCGGTACACATACTTCACGGAGCTGCAATATGCGGATGATTGCGCTCTTGTTGCGCATTCAGAGGAAGATCTACAAGAGATTATCAATGTTTATACAGAGGTGTATCAGATGTTTGGCTTGGAAATAAATGTGAAGAAAACTGAGGTGCTAACTAGTTCTGCAGGAAATGAAGTGCTTCAATTACCCAACGTTCGAGTGGTGTGCAACTGGAGAACGTACCTAACTTCACATATCTGGGCAGCATTCTGACATCAAACTCTTCTCTTGATGATGAACTGAAGAGTGCGTCAGCGGCTGTTGCTAAATCGAATGACAGAGTGTTCTACAGCAGAGACATCTCCCAGTCTACAAAGATATCAGTCTACAAGGCTATTGTCCTCCCCACACTTCTCTATGGGTTTGAGACTTAGGTTCCCTATAGAAGGCACATTCAAAGCCTTGAAATGTTCCACCAGCGTCTCTTTAGCCAGATTCTTCAGATCCACTAGAGTGATCATGACACAAATGTTTCGGTCCTGCAACGATCCAACTGTAAACCAATAGAAGATATGGTTCTAAAGGCAAAATTGTAGTGGACCGGGCATGTGATACGCATGGGTGATGAATCTCACTGCATGGACAGTGAAGGATCAACATGTTCGCACACCAATTCAAGTGTACCATACCATAAATTGTTTACTTTCAGACTATGACTACACATCAGGAAAGTTTTCGACGTGGACTGAGTCGATGTGGGCCGCTATCACGCTGCGCCTATTGGTGCGCCCGCCCCGCTCCCATGAGGTGATGATCGTCTCCGTGGGCACTGCAGTGGCCGTCCTCTCCATCTTCGTACTGTTGCTGTGCAGGTCACACATGACTGAGCTCATCTACACCCCTGTTGCAGAGGAGGATGATGAGTATGACACTAGCACCGAAAATGATGAGTGAGTATTTGACGCAGCACTGTTCAATAATAACAAAATTCGGGTTCAATTAAAATTGGTCTCCAGATTTTTAAAAAGAAAGGTGTCAGTCTGGTTTTCCATCTTTCTAGTTAGTTACCTATATGGCAATAAACATGCTAGGTTATTCTGTATATAACAAAAGTGCAATACAATACACTACAATAATAATTGACATTTGTATATCATTTATAGTTAAGGCATTAACATTGTGGAAGTTTAAAGACATTGTGATTTGTTTTATCAAACACTGTTTATTTCACTTTTTGTAACGGTATAACCCTACCGGTTTCAAGGCTTTCACCTCATCATCAGAGGAGCACAAACAAGACTGAATTCTGTTCGAACTGGTACCGAGATTCACACTTCGGTAAACATTCGGGTTGAGAACTGGGGGTTGCGGAAGGCATGGAACAACCTCGGCGAGCAGCGGAGAGATTCTTGGAGTATATGTGTTCGCCAGATATTCAACTCGATGCACTGACTTAGAAATTTCTAGGGCCTCTAATCTATCCAATTTAGTAACGGAAATAAATTGGACCGACGTTTACCATTAGAAGCGTGTATCTCGGTACCAGTTCGAACAGAATTCGACTGAATTCAAGACTTTGTCTGTGGTCCCCTGATGATGAGGTGAAAGCCTTGAAACCGGTAGGGTTATACCGTTACAAAAAGTGGAATAAACAGTGTTTGATAAAACAAATTTGTATATCAGTGTTTTATATTTATACACGCCATTTCTCTTTTTCAGACGACATATCAACTGCTGACCTCAAAATCCCCCGCAGAGGATTTTATAATTACAATTTTAACAAATGCCACAGAAACAAGAGACTTTTGAACCCACCGTTTTCTTTAATGAATCCATCATCCAATTTACTCTAACTTTTGGTATTGTATGTAAAATTCTAAATAAAATAACAATCAGTCATTTTAATGGTTACTAAAAAGACATTTTTACAATAATTGAAAAGTACAGAGGAAAAAAGGTGGAAGTTAAAAGAAAATTTAAGAATTTATTAAGTTACGAGGCTGCATATTTGAAAATTATTTGGTTAATGTGAAAGTTATTGCCGTTTTAAAGTTCAATATCTTTTCTTTTTCTTAAATCATATTATTTTATCATTGCTTAAAATGGATATTCTACCTGATTAGACCAGTTTCTTTTAATCTTCGATCATGTAACAACCCTTACCCTAAAATTGACCACGGTTGAAAATAAAATTCGTATCAGACATTCCATGTTATATTAATTTAAAAACAAAGTAGTGCAACTACCGCTATTGAAAATATCGGAGGTGAATATGTAAAACAAGTTTCATTCTAGGAATTTATCTGTGGCTCAGTTAGTTTCATTCTGGGAATTTATCTGTGGTTCAGTTAGTTTCATTCTGGGAATTTATCTGTGTTTCAACAAGTTTCATTCTTGGAATTTAGCTGTGGATCAGTTAGTTTCATTCTGGGAATTTATCTGTGGTTCAGTTAGATTCACTATGAGAATTTATCTGTGTTTCAACAAGTTTCATTCTAGGAATTTATCTGTGGCTCAGTTAGTTTCATTCTGGGAATTTATCTGTATTTCAACAAGTTTCATTCTACAAATGAATCCTCGGAATATGTTAACTCTGTTGATGAAGTTAAAACAACTGTTGATGAGTTTATCTATAAAACACGAAGATCTTTATCTGGATGGGATACATAAATTAACTAATAAAAATTCGAGTTACGAATTACCCGATCACCAAAAAAACAATTTTATTTTGCGCAGCACTTCCCAACAGCTGGGAACATTACAACCATTTTTTCTAATTGTAAAAATAACGTAATTCAAGTAAAGTTTTGTCGACATATTTCCATAATATTGAGATAGAATATGTTAAAATAAATGAATAAAATACTCTTTTTTATTTTAACATTGCCACTTATTTAAGTTTACACAACGACTTGTTTATATTCTCAAGGGTAATAGAAATATGATGATATCACTTGTTCTTATTTGGTCACGCATGAAATTATTCAATTAAAAAAAAAGGTAAAATAAACTCAAATATTTATAGAAAAATAACACTCGAATCCCATACTTACGATTATAATCTTGAGATATTCCGATATCGAACCTTGGATATAGGGGGAGCTCCAGGAATTTAACTGCTCGCCATCGCATTTGTGATTTACAAAATGCGCGATTTGTGATTTACAAAATTACTCCTACTACGTGGATTTGTGATTTACAAAATTACTCCTACTATGTGGATTTGTGATTTACAAAATACGTGTATGTGGTTTTCCAGAGTAGAATTTATTACGAAAAGTCGAATTCGGAACATAGAAACACCTGCGACAGTTTTAAATATTAATGTTTAGAGAATGTAACGAGTGCCTTAAATAAGAAGGAATTGTAATATAATATATCTATATTTTTTGAATAAAGGGAATTTCAAAATGAAATAATTGCATTAAGACTGAGTAGTAATGTAAATTAAAAAAACTACCGTATTAGCCCGACTATAAGGCGAGGTTTTTATTTAAAAAGGCGACACGTAAATAGGGGGGTCGCCTTATATTCGAGTTTTATTTTTCATAATATAATGGTGAGAGAAATGTTTTTTTTTTTCAAAAGGCAGATAAAAAAATAGGAGTCGCCTTATAATCAGGGTCGCCTTATAATCAGGGTTGCCTTATAATCAGGGTCGCCTTATAATCAGGGTTGCCTTATAATCAGGGTCGCCTTATAATCAGGGTTGCCTTATAATCAGGGTCGCCTTATAATCAGGGTTGCCTTATAATCAGGGTCGCCTTATAATCAGGGTTGCCTTATAATCAGGGTCGCCCTATAGTCGGGCCAATACGATATTTTCTTTCTTTGTATTTATTTCACTGAAGTTTGAAATAAATAAAGTAATAAAACTAAAAATGTAATTTGAGATAAATGACGATTAAAATAGTGACAATACAATAATAACAATAAGTTATTATTGTTATGTATGTTATTAGTAAAAACAATTTCAGTGAAACCCCTTTATGTTCAAAAGACTAGGAAAAACTATGTACAGGGTTTGAAAACATAAATGGAGAGCAACTACAAGATATTTTTATTCTCTAAATATGTTTTTTTTTACTATTTATAAAAAAATCAAATATATTCGTCATGTCTAAAATAAGCGTTTCTTTTAACACATTCAGTGCTGAAAATATCCATAGGCCTTCATATCTCTGTTCTGTTGGATACCCATCTCCATTATTTTTAAAATATCTTTAGATGGATTTGAAACACATGCCTGAAGTGGCCTTATGCAAATTATGGGGTCTGTAAGGGTATATGGCAATGCTCTCTGTGTATACCTGCTCTAACCTTTTTACTATATTTTAAGAATTTTAAATATAGGTAAATTTAATAAGAATAAATGTAAATTTCAGGGTATCATATTGGGGCTATGCTATAAATATGAACACATAAAATTAACATTTATCATGCAAGGTCTTTTCAAGTTGGCTAATTATTAGGTAAAAATAGTTGTTTTCAAAATTCAAGGTGTCTTATGGTTCTACAGTGGTACCTCGGGTTACAACTAAATTCGTTCTTTGATTTCGTTCGCGAACCGAAATATTCGCAAACTGAAATTCATTTTCTTTGGAGCCATAATGAGGGTTAATTTAATGCAAAATATATTTTATATATACTGTATATTATATATATAAAAAGCAAAAAAATTGTATCAAGAACGAACGCAATGACAAACAATGTTCACAACGCGCGCACCTGAGAACAACTAATGCGTAATTCCGTAATGCGCCGTTACAACTAATTCGTGAGCCAAGGCATTGTACGCAGGTCGAGTCAAAATTTGTTCGGAAATTGTGTTCGTGACTAGAGGCGTTCGTGACCCGAGGTTCGACTGTACCAAGTGTAGTGTGCCTTGTGGTGCATTGCCTCTACCAAGTGTGTCTTATAGTGTATTGCCACTACCAAGTATGTATTATGGTGCTCTGCCACTACCAAGTGTGTCTTATAGTGCATTACCATTACCTAATGTGTCTAATGGTATGTTACAACTATGAATGTGTCTTATGGTGGTTGTCACTATGAAGTGTGTCTTTTGGTGTGTTGCCACTATAAAATGTGTCTTAAGGTGTGTTGCCACTATGAATTGTGTCTTGTGGTGCATACCAAGTGTCTTATGGTATGTTGCCACTATGAAGTGTATCTTATGACGCATTGCCACTACCAAGTGTATCTAATCGTGCATAGTGTCTTATGGTGCATTGCCACTACCAAGTGTGTCTTAAGAAATAGGTAGTTAAATTTTTAAAACTCTACAAGTACCTTATCTGCATTATCCCATAATATATGTTCTGAACCATCGAAAGTGTTGGTGATACAATATTTTTTAAACGAGTGCTGTACTATTCTCGCCGGAATTAGTTTCCAAACTGTTAATACCCATTTTGCCACTTTAATATTTTCGGAAGGTTGTCAGTCAACATCCAGGATTCATATTCCTTTCTCAAGTAATCCTTAAATGGTGTGTTGACTGTAACATCTAGTGGCTGCAGTCGGCTAGTCATGCCACTAGGAATCATAATCATGTCACCACATTTTGAATGATTTTATTTTTGACCCATTTGGACAAATTTGCATGAAATGTATCCACAAGATACTAGTACGGTAGATGGATTACGAAGACTTCCAGAATATCCATTCTGCACAATATTTAGCCAGTCTTTTATAAGCTATAAATACAAAATGTGTGGTGCCGTATGCAAAGCGTTGGAAGTTTTGAAATAAAGTGCAATTAATTCTTAGATGTACCACAAATTTAAAGATGTTTATATTGGAAAAAAGTACATTTTTGAATCGAACAAATACGGTAGAATTTTTACATGAACAAACTTATAAAAATCATGTTCGGTTCGACTGCTTTATTTTCTAATTTCTTGATATTGTGATCTATTTTAGATTTGAGGCTAATTAAAAGTACAAAACTGTGTTATTTTCAATTCGTATGTTATTTCAGTATTAACATGTGGAAAAATAAATAAATTTTTGGATTGGCAGTTCCACTCATTATTTGTGAAAAGTATTTTTAATTTTATATTCAAAATGTACGTGAATTACAGATGATCAATTTAATTATTATGTTATAATTTAATTTATCCTAATGAATAAACTTGCATCCATTGTCATTTAGCAAAATATTCTTTTTTTTTCAGTTGGGTAAGGTTTATTAAGTATTTTACCGTGTGGTTTGGCTTATTATTATTATTATTATTATTACACATGACAAGAAATATACACAATTTGAGAAAAACAACAGATAATTTGATTTGGACATACAATTTTAATGGATCTGGGTTTGTTGCCTTTCATTTGTCGTATCCCCAGTAAACTAGGCTTTTGCCTGTATCTCACTGAGGATATTTAGCATGAGAAAAATAAATCGATACTTCTTTCCGATTTTTGATTACACAAAAACAAAACCCCGTTGCACGCTCTCATCAACCTGACAAACAGTGACACTCAACTACAACTGGAAACATCTTGCGAAATTCAACTCCTCACACATCATCACTCCAGAAAGACCAAAAATATTCATCCCACACTATACCGCACACAATCACAAATCTCACATAAATCCCTTCCACTCGTCATTCATCCTGAAAGCCCAAGTACTCAAAATCCTGTCGCAATAACAACCACGCTCCGATCGACTGTCTAAATGGTTATTAACTGTCTTATGATGCCGACATTTCGAAAACGTTGCAGTTTACATCTTCAGGGCTTGTTTGTAGTCAACTTTGCCATAAGTGCATGAGAGCCGAATAATGCTGGCCTAAAGCAGAGTCTCAACATCAACGTGAGCGCGTCAGTTCGCAGCCATAACTTGAGCATGTGTTCCTTTTCACTACGGGAGAACGATCGCACGACTTACACAAATGTTGCTAGTTGCTGATAATTGTCATGTAGTTATCACTTATTTTATTATAAGGTAGTTATCACGATTTGATTATAGGGTAGTTATCACGATTTGATTATAGGGTAGTTATCACAATTTTATTATAGGGCACCATGCTGATTTGAGGTGAAAACCGTCATCTCTGTTTATATTATTTGAATGTTTATAATTTCTATTGTCTTTGATTAATCGGATGAGGTAACCATCTATTCATGGCAAAGTAATGATGAAAACTGCAATATTTTCAAAACGTTGGTATCATAAGTCAAACCACGCGGTAATACACTCTGAAGAACTTTATCCAACTGATATGAAGAACCGTGAAAATATTTTTTATATCTTTTTCGGGGAATCTTAAAATATATTTAATTAATATTTTTTTTGGAATAATGTAGTTGTCGAGTTATTAAAACTACACTCATTCCTCGCTTTATAGAAGAGACAGGTTCTTAAAAAGTTGGCTTTACGGAAGAGATACGACGAGTGTCCCTTATTTTGTCAAAAACAAAAAAAATTGCAAATTTTTTTGCTCTCACCCCCTAAATATTTCTAATTGGGTTTGATTTACCCAAAAACAAAATTTTATTACTATAGGATGACGTTAACCCGTGCTAAGTTGAGCGCCAAATTTGAATGTTAGTAATTATTAATTCTAAGTCGGTGTAAAAATTATTGATGAATGTCTAATATCTATTGTTTTTTAATTTAAATTAAGAATCCTTAAAACCATAGTGCACTCTAAAGAGTAAAAATGTATTCAATTACTGACTTAGAACTAAAAACCTATAATTCCAAACATTCAAATTTGGCGCTCAAGTCGGCACGGGTTAACGTCATCCTATTGTAATAAAATTTTGTTTTTGGGTAAATCAAACCAAATGGAAAATATTTAGGAGGCGGGAAAAAATGGTTTTTTGACAAAATAAGGGACACTAAAAGATACGTGTTTAAGAGTGAATAGGGGATTTTTCATAAAAAAATGTATCAGTTATTTTGTGATTAATATGTTATTAGTAATAAATTAGCAAAGGATTATTTGATAAGTTAAACAGGACTGAGGTAAAGAATAAAAATTAAAGAAAATTTTCTTTTAAATAATTAAAAAATGTAAAAATTATGTTTCAAGATTTTTACCAGACATCTTGCATGTAGCTCACTTATCATATCCATTAAATCACCTTCATTTTACCAGACATCTTGCATGTAGCTCACTTATCATATCCATTAAATCACTTTCATTTTACCAGACATCTTGCATGTAGCTCACTTATCATATCCATTAAATCACTTTCATTTTACCAGACATCTTGCATGTAGCTCACTTATCATATCCATTAAATCACTTTCATTTTACCAGACATCTTGCATGTAGCTCACTTATCATATCCATTAAATCACCTTCATTTTACCAGACATCTTGCATGTAGCTCACTTATCATATCCATTAAATCACTTTCATTTTACCAGACATCTTGCATGTAGCTCACTTATCATATCCATTAAATCACCTTCATTTTACCAGACATCTTGCATGTAGCTCACTTATCATATCCATTAAATCACTTTCATTTTACCAGACATCTTGCATGTAGCTCACTTATCATATCCATTAAATCACTTTCATTTTACCAGACATCTTGCATGTAGCTCACTTATCATATCCATTAAATCACTTTCATTTTACCAGACATCTTGCATGTAGCTCACTTATCATATCCATTAAATCACTTTCATTTTACCAGACATCTTGCATGTAGCTCACTTATCATATCCATTAAATCACTTTCATTTTACCAGACATCTTGCATGTAGCTCACTTATCATATCCATTAAATCACTTTCATTTTACCAGACATCTTGCATGTAGCTCACTTATCATATCCATTAAATCACCTTCATTTTACCAGACATCTTGCATGTAGCTCACTTATCATGTCCATTAAATCACCTTCATTTTACCAGACATCTTGCATGTAGCTCACTTATCATGTCCATTAAATCACCTTCATTTTACCAGACATCTTGCATGTAGCTCACTTATCATATCCATTAAATCACCTTCATTTTACCAGACATCTTGCATGTAGCTCACTTATCATATCCATTAAATCACCTTCATTTTACCAGACATCTTGCATGTAGCTCACTTATCATATCCATTAAATCACCTTCATTTTACCAGACATCTTGCATGTAGCTCACTTATCATATCCATTAAATCACCTTCATTTTACCAGACATCTTGCATGTAGCTCACTTATCATATCCATTAAATCACCTTCATTTTACCAGACATCTTGCATGTAGCTCACTTATCATATCCATTAAATCACCTTCATTTTACCAGACATCTTGCATGTAGCTCACTTATCATATCCATTAAATCACCTTCATTTTACCAGACATCTTGCATGTAGCTCACTTATCATATCCATTAAATCACCTTCATTTTACCAGACATCTTGCATGTAGCTCACTTATCATATCCATTAAATCACCTTCATTTTACCAGACATCTTGCATGTATAGTACTGCCCTCCTAAGCAAAAACGCAGCTAATCGCAAAAGTTAAGTTTTGAGAAAACTGTACTTTTATGTCTTTCATTGCTGCTTAAAAATGTGATTCATAAACAAAAAAGCAGTAAAATGTGATTCAAAAGCAAAAACGCAGCAAACGCATAGGCACTTGCTGTCTTTTTGCTTGTGAATCCCATTTTACTGCTTTTGCTTAGAAAAACCTAGTATTTTGTAAAATTAAAAAGACATTATGTCGATTTTTGTATTGAAATAAATGGTTTTCTGTATTTTTTTTATGGATTATGGTTTAGAATTTGATATGGAATATTGCCTCATACTTAGTTAAATTTCTGATTTTTTCCCGTTAGCTGCGTTTTTGCTTATGACGGCAGAGTACTCGGCGGTAAGTACTACACATCGGGCTTAAGAAAGAGACTGTCACTTTGTAGAGCGTCGTCTCTGTCGCATGGACTGTCTCTATCACCGGACTGTATTACTTACCGCCGGGTACTATAGCTCACTTATCATACCGTTAAATCATCTTCATTTTCAACAAGCATTACCATATCTGCATACAAAAGCCCTTACAAAATATTCTTATCATTTTACAAAATCTAATATTGGTTTTGATGCCTTCTTATTAAATTATTTTATAAATAAAAAAGTATTTTTTTTTGTTCTTATTTAATGTAACTGAAACTTTGTTTAATATTAAGACTTAAAAAGCTGTAAATTTTTCTAAATTAAATAATGATCATGTGTGAAATAAGCTTATTTAAAATTAATGTAAAATAAAAAATCTTTTTTCTTTATTTTTGCATATCATAAGCATTTTAACACTTGCCATCATCAGGTAAGTTCTTGTCAACTCACCTGATGATGTGTTGAAATGCATTCTAGAAATGTCAATAATAAAGTGGAATTAAACAAAGTGACAAGGTTTTAATTTTATATTACTTATTTAGTTCTACAAAGTGACGCCCGTGTTATTTTAACGATTATTTAGAATTATTGGATACACTTGTAAACTTTATTCAATAAAAATACTATTTTGTTATGTACAGATTATAATAAAAACTTCGATGATATTCTTTACTTGTTTTATTTAATCCTTAAAAATGCAGCACAATCAAATAAATCAAGTTCCAAATCTGAAGGAGCTGCGAGAGATGTTTTTTATATCATTGCTATTTTAGGCAAATTTTGATAGAAATATCTATTGCAGAGGGTTTCACGTCACAACTTCTGAAACAATTCAATACACTCTCTTCGATTATGACCAAGAAACCCCAAAACGATCCTCTTTAATTTTTTTATCTATATACCCTATCCAGAAACAAGGGGAGAAAACGCCGTAAGGGCGACGTACGAGAAAAACATTCTCTCTTACCATCTGGACTTCACCGTGGACGAATCTCTCTTGCCATTCGGAGTTCACAGGGTGTAGACGTTTTGCAATCCGACTTTGTGGACGGATGTCTCTCGTGAGTTTGATTTCGCTGAGAGTAAGCATTCTCTGCATTAGCAGTCGGAAAAACAAAAATCAACCATCATACATGGAAAAAAAAGAATCTTCAAAGTTCCATTGAAAACGCTATCCTGTCTTATCGATAGGCACCCCGCTACTTAAGGTATTCTGTGGTGGCGGAAAATTCCCCCTGTTTAGGATGATCTTGCATTATTGATAATGAAGTAGAAGATGAAGAATTATGTGTCATAAAAATTATCCGAAAGTAACGTGTCGAGAACTTTCTAAAATGTTTCAAATCAGTGATGAAACAATTTGTTTACATTTGCATTGGATTGGAAAATCATGGAAATAAGGCGTTATTTTTGCTGGATAATGCAAGACCATATACTGCAAGATATACTTGCGAAAAAAATTACGCTTTAGGGTAAGAAACACTACCCCATCTCCAAGCAATTATCACCTCCTCTTATCGAGCAATTCGGCGATTCACCCATAAAGGAGGAGGCTGGTACATTTTGTACTTCTAAAGACACATTTTATAAAATCGGAATTTACAAACTTTTATCTCATTGGGAAAGGGTCGTAGATTGTGAATTGGTTATTTTAATGAATAAAACTTTTTATGAAAATGTCTGCATGTGTTTAGTTTTTTTTCCAATAAACCACACAAACTTTTTTGGTTAAAAAAACCAGATGAAATTAACCCTTCCCTTACGGTGATAAAATTGAAACGCGCGCTCCGGTGTTGGGTAGTGAGTACGCGATAAAAAATTAGCGATTTTAAATCGGAAAAATAAGAACATTCATAGATAATCCCCTTAATTAATTATAATTGAAGTTAAAAATTATAAAAATTGAGATTTATTTTCTGAAAACATTAAAAAACCATCTGGCAACGTTCACGGAACGGGCGTAGATCTAGTCTCGTTGCCAGCCCAACAGCTACTGCGGCGCGGCAGGGTTGGTGGCTAACCCGGGCGTGGCTTACACTTGCGAGGTTGAGACAATTGAGCTCCTCGCTATTCAGTGAAGTATGCAAAAGTGAGATGCGAATATAGTGTCGCGCTTCCCGCATACTCTTCACCTATCGTCAAGACCCAAGATCGAGGCACTCACAGCGTTTAAATGGGAATTTGTTTCCGATATTCAGAAAATACTTACGATGTAGTCGATAAATTCTGATTATTATTAATATTATTTTTTAAATCAATGCGTAAATATATTATGGAGGAATACCTAAAATCTTAACCTTGTATTTATTATATTTATAGAGATACTATATTGATGGTTATTAGAAGCAACGTGTAGAAGATACCCAACACAGGGAAGGAAAGGTTAATGGATTACCTAATATTTAAAATTTTATTCTTTTTTCCAAAGCTGTCTTATAAAAGTAAAAATGTAATTAGTGATTTTACTATTTCATTCATAACTCACAAAAATGAAAACATTTCCTTAGATTATTATGGTTTTCATTCTTATTTAGGAATGAGATATATTCCGTAGCAGCCGCACTTGGTGCTTAGAGCTATGCTGCGAGTTAGGCGACATATCCTAGCGAACCAATGCACCGCATACTATCGCAATGGCCACACTGCACTCTTCGCGCCACGCTACATGACGATTAGTCACCTAGTGAGTCTCCTAGCGAACAGACATGATGGCTAATTTTATTGTGTCACCAAGTGATTTTACAAGATGGCGGAAGTTTTAATAACAGCTGTGTATAAAAGGGAGCGTTTGTGGAACCCATCGAGCAAATTATACAATACAAAAATGTACCTGTAATAAAATCACTTTGGAATGAAGTTGCACAGGAAGTAAATAAAGATGGTAAGTTGTAATGAAATTGGTTAGTTTTGAGAGTGGCATCGTTTGTTGACTCAACCGCTCCCAAATGTCAAATAAATTTGTGCGAAGCACTTTGGTGTACGCGCCTAGCTTAGCACCTAACGAAGCACTTTGGTGTGGCCTCGGCCTTAGGAATGAGAAATACTTACATTCTAAGTATGTAAGTATTTCTCATTCCTAAATAAGGAATAAGTGAATGATATTAATTTAAAAATGTCATTAATTTCATTAATCCCCTATAAGTTCCATCAAAAAAACAGGGATGCCATAAAATAGTTTTATCTAGGTCGGATCACATCCGTGGTTGAACCAGTTCCAAGACAATTTATGGTTATTGTAAGAGTTTATTTTAAGGGCGTTGGAAATTGACTCATAAGCCCAGCCACCTGGGGGAGACCCTAAGAACTAATCATCCTGGAGTCTTATTTGTAAATTACATCTTACAGACTATTAAAAGAGACTTTGTGAAAAAGATGTAGGTCACATTCTGCTTGCCCCATAACCCCACAGAGACTAAAAAATAGATCCTCATTATTTTATGAAATCTGAACTTAATTAAAATTATTTTACTGAACCAGCATCTTTTAAATTTATCATTTATGAATTAATTACTAAAATTTAACTAGCGAAATCGATAATAACAGAAAATAAAACTAGCGAAATTGCGAACACATCGACCGGAAATCCTGGTGGTAAAAAAATGTGTTCATAATTTATAATTTGGTGGTGTTTTAAAAAAATCATTCAATATTTAAAAATTATTACTAAAACTTGTAAAACAAGATAAAGATTGTGATTTTTTGGCAGAAATTAACCAGGTAAATGTTTACCCTACCATATGGGATAATTGAAAGTCGACAGTAGTTTTTGTATGAAATTTTTTTTTATTTTGGTTCTCATAATATGTCTATGGTTTGGTAGACAAATTTTAAGTTTGTTCATGATGGAAAAATTTGATTAACCTAAATAATGATTAGCTATCCTATTTGTTAAAACTTGTGTATCAACATAAATAAAATTTGCAACCTCTGGGTTGAAAGACTAGGTCACGAAATTGATCTATTTTAACTACAACTCTGATCAGGATCATCTTTTTATTAATAAAATATAATTTAGAGCTTGGACAAAAAACTTTTTCCTTTAGTGGGTAGGTACTAGAATTAATAATAACGCTCGCCAGTGTGAACACTCATCCACTTTAAAATAATTCAAATTTGGAAAACATTTGATTTCATTTGTTTTTTTTTCACCATTTTTTTGATAGTCAAAACTTTTCCCCTCTGTTTTACTAATTGTTTTTTCTTACTTTTAGAAGTTTTCAAAAGTAAAATGGAATGTTTTCAGGTAATATTAACAATAATTTGATTTTGTTTCATAGACAATTTCATACTTATTGTCAAATATTCTTGATATTTGGCATTTTCTTTAATGAAAGAAACATTCAATCGATCTCGGAGTGAACTGGGGAGCATGGCTTGCTCATAAATCCTAAGATGTCTCAAGCGATCCTCATTGGCAGCCCTCAGCTTCTCGGTAAATTCAACACGGACTTACTGCCTCCAATATTACTTGATGGCTCTATCATACTATTACATAAAACTGTTAAAAACCGAGGAGTGCTAATAGATAACACTCTCTCATGGCGAGATCAAATAAATGAGGTAAGCCGAAGGATCTTCTTCAGCTTTCATTCCCTTAAAGTGTTGCAAAGATTCCTTCCAACCAAAACCAAAATTTTACACGTTCAATCTCTGCTCTTAACGATTCTGGACTATGCGGACGTATGTTACTTGGATGTTACAGAGGAACAGCTGGACAAATTACAGCATCTTCAAAATGTGTGCCTAAGATTCATTTTCAACCTACATAAGTATGATCATATAACTTCATACCTGGAGGCATTGAACTGGTTGAATGTTAGAAATAGACGCCAAATTCACATACTGTCTCTATTGTATAATATCCTTAACTGTCCCGCCGCCCCCTCTTATCTCGCCGAGAGCCGCGAGGGAAGATGTTTCAACGCTTGAATATTGTTACCAGATAAACTGGATAACCAGACTGGAACCTTTTTCTTTATTTCTTTTTCAGGTACCATCATCGTACCAACTGATGTTAGAATCGTCCATCATTGGAATGTTTTAAAATACTAAATTTCAAGTCAGTAATGTAACGTGTTTCATTCCTGATTTTCCTTTCCTCTTCAAAGTCCCTTCTCTCTTTTGATTGATGATATCTCACTTTTATCATTATTATTTAAATTGTTTATGAATTTTGTACAAAATAAAGAAATTTTTTATTTACTTTTGTTGAATGGTTTGAAAAAATTGCCACGTGGTATTAAACTCACCAGATTATTATACGATAAAGTGCTAAATAGGCTCCATAAGAAAAAGTCTTAGATTTCAGAACAGATGCCTTTGGAGGATCATGGGTATCAGATGGTGGTATGATTATGTGTCCAATGAGACAGTTCATCTTCGGACACAGCAGAAGCCTATAACTACCACATTAGGGGTGAGGAACTGGTTGTAGATGGTTGATAACATATTGCAGATCAGAGCTGTGCTGTTCGTCTAAAAGGAACCAAATGAATTAGAGACTCACCCTACACCATAAACCAGTATTTTGTTAGGAAAATTTGCAGTCTGGGCGTAATGTGGCCATTAACAAAGTTTTTTTAATAAATAAATTTATGTATACCCTATTAATTTATATGTATATCATGTTTATTAATTTATGTTTATTCAATTCGATAATTGAATTTTGTTGCACTGTCTACCTTACTAGGTATGACTATATATGACTCTAAATTATTGCAAATAATGTAGTCGATTCTTGTTGTTATTATGAGTGTACTATTTATAAATAACTTGAGCCTAATGAAGTATTAATTAGTTACATTGTTAATTTTTTTATTACCAGCCTATAATGAAATTTCTCGCATAAAATGATGCAATTTGTTCGAGAGAAATGGTAAATTACCTACAGGGTACCATAAAACTGGAAATTTCTTTTATTTTCAGACACATATAAAGCCTTCCTGCGGGAAGGTTTTTTTAAAAATATTATATTAAGAGACAGGAATTATGAATAATATAAATAAATTGACTTGGGTCTTTGATCAGGACACAAAATATTTTTTCTTTGTTATCTTAATAGTTCCAAATTGTTGATTACTTCAAATCAACAAGATTAACTCATTTCGTATACGGTTGCAATACATAATAACAACATTTTTGTACAGTTGCAACACATAATAACAATATTTCGTATACAGTTGCAATACAAGTCCCATTGAATGGCATTATGCTACTCCCCCCGTATAAATCATTCTTTTATTATTATTATTTTAGATGCAATTATATGAGTCAATATAATAAAACCAATTAAAAAAATGGCGATTTTAAATACTTCAAAGTTTCAACTGATTAAGCTTAAAACTTTTAACAATCATTAGCGTTGAAAAAAAATCCAATTAAATAAGTAAGTAGGCACTACAGGTTTAACATAATGTTTTTTTTATATGGCACATTTATACCTAACTTCATACCATTCGTTCGAGATTTGACATTAGCTTTTGACATTTTGTTGACAGATAAAAATGGCTAACGACGGTATAGGTGTTTTAAGAGTATTCGTGTTGTTAATGTTTTCATTAACAGGTACGAAGATATAAACATATATAGAATTCATTAAAAATACTTTTTCAACATTTTTCAATACACCATATTGTTTAAATTCTGGTGCATATTATTTTCTGCAATATAATGCCTATCCGTATTAAAGATATAGTATTTTAAATTTATTTCCAGCAAATGGGGATAGAATCTCGAAGGGAATGTACGAAAATATCCATGGAGGTACATTTTGCTACAGGAGGTTGAACGGAACCCACGAAATAGGATGTACATGTAAGAATTTTCATTTCAATGTCGCATGACTCACTAAACTGAATGTTTTTTGTCTTTATTATTTTTGTATCGACTTAACCCTTCCTTTCCTGTGATGTGTAACTAGTACACATTGCTTCTGCAATATAATAAATACTGGGTTCAGATTTTAGGTATTCCTCCGTAATACATGTTGCGCACTCCGTGTTACGCATTGAATGAAAAAAATAATAATAATAATTAGCACTTATCGGCCACATTAGAGATATTTTGTGAAAATCGGGACTAAATTCACCAATACAATCAAACGTGAGCCAGTGTGTGACGTAGGTATATTCATTCTAAAAACCGCTATGGGTGAGGAAGCGACGCTATTCACGTCTCACTCTCACTATACTTCGGTATATGGGAACGCAAGAAATAGAATCTTAGGTCGCTCGCTTTCAGGCAGCCATTTGAGGTGGTCTCTTCGCCCGTTTTGTGAACGTCGGCCGATGTTTTTTTCTTGTTTTCAGCAATTAAATTTCAATTATTATCACTTTTGATTTCAAATTTAATTAATTTAAGCGATTGGCTATGAATATTCTTATTTTTCCGATTTTAAATCGCTCATTTTTACATGTGTGTTGAATACACAGCACCGGAACGCGCAGATTTTTTTAGCACAGGAAGGGAAAGGTCAAATGGTCAAGTGGTGCGACCGTTACATTAGAAACTTATGTGCATCTGCATATGTTTTGAAAAATATATTTGGTAAGAAAACCACAGAAAACTTTGTACTGTATACAAGGGTACTGGGCCGCCAGGTTGCACTGTATACAATGAAAGTGTAATACAATAAAGTTGGCACTGAAAATTCTATTGTGGTCTATCATCTTAGCAGATTTTGATACTATGCGCTTCAAATATGTATGTCTTAGTGTCCTATTGATTTTATTTCCTACCGCTGCACGCCATTCAATATCCCTCGTAACTCTTCAATCATTTGAGAAAATACTACCTTAATAACAGAATATGGTCAGCAACACAAGGGTTCTTCAAAGAGCCAAAATTGATAGAGTGTTGCTGAATAATATTAAAATCCGAAAGGTGTCCTACTTGGGTCATGTACTTAGAGGAGCAAAGTACAAATTACTGCACCTGATCATCCAAGGCAAAATATAAGGCAGAAGAGGTGTTGGCAGGAGACAAATCTCCTGGCTCCGCAATATACGTGATTGGACTGGGGGCATTAGAGATAAGGGGCGTTGGAGATCTTTTTCGGGCTGCCGGGGACAAAGATGCCTACTCTCAAGTCATATTCAATGTTGGGGGAACCTGACATGACACTGAGAAGAAGAAGAAAAATAACAGAATTCCTCAACTTGCTCCAAACTCTCATTACTCATCCTGCATTTACTTTTCATTTCCCACTTTTCTATCACTATTACTTTGAATTTTGCGACATTCATTCTCAGATCTTTCTCTTTACATCTCTCATACAATTTTTTTATATTCGCAGCAAAAAACGGTGGTTCTGTTGGTATTATCCACATAGTGAAGGACTATTCAGACGTAGATTGGCTGCTGCAGAAAGCTGAGGCTGGACCTTACATGGCTGTCCTGAGTATGGAGATGTTTACGAAGGATGTGATGGATCAATTCATTGAGAGAGCCGATGTCATTTCTGGACTTATTGTTATCAACAACCGTACTATAAGGTGAATGTGCTCATCTTACTTATTGTTATCAACAACCGTACTATAAGGTAAATGTGCTCATCTTAATTTATTCATATGTCTTTTAAATTTTCATTTTATTTTCTTACAATATATGGTCGATTTTCATCATTAAACTACATTAAAAGTTCATTAATTACGTAATTCGTATTTTTTGCCATTTTGTAGGCCCCAAAATTGACTTTTCATAATAAACTCGTTAATTTGTATTGTAAAACCACATATTTCGTGATAACACCTCCCAGTAATCGAAAATCTAAAATTAATATGTCTCTACTGTACTACTACCGTGACTGGAGGATTGTATTCAAGGGGCTCAGGGCGACAATGAAATACAACAAAATAAGTTTTCAATTTTATTTTTGAACGTAGAGGCGATACAATAGGCCGGTAACGGTTCAGGTATGTTAGCCGCGTTGGCCCGAGAATGACGCTAGCACGGCTCGAAGTGGGCAGCAATGCTGGTCCAAGAAATATGGCAGGTCAGCCGTAGCAGACGGCAACGCTAGTCCAGGCAGGATGGTAGGGTGGCTCCAGATGGGCGGCAATGCTGGTCCGGGCGGGGTGGCGAGGCGGCTCTAGCAAGCGGCAACGGTGGTCCAGGCAAGACGAAGGCAGCCGGGGAAGTCAGTTACGTGAAAAAAGCTGAATAGTTGGAGTAGGAGATGTTTTGGTTGGTCGGCTGCTGGCTGGTGAATGGTCCTCCACTGGAACTGGTAGTTGTTTAATACCAGCTTGGCACTGGTGCAGGCACAGCTCTCAGGTGAAGTGAAGATTAGTCTGGGCACAGCTATCAGGTGAAGTGAATCCACCCAGCACGCCAGTGGTTTTTTTCGTAGTTTTTTGGCCAATATAATCAAATTATAAATTCTTATAATTGGAAATTTATGTTTGCGACTCAGACTATTACGCACCTTCAAGCTATTCTATTCTTGGGGTGTTGAGATTTAAAAAAATATATCTTTGATAATTTCACTACTGTGGACATTCATTTGCCAAAAACTTGGTAGATTATAATATTGCTATCAAGTGCGCGACCAAATAAAAACTAGTGACTGCTAACACTACCATCAATAAAACTATATGTACAAACCTTTTTTCCAATCCATCCCATCTTAAAAAAATTAAGTATACATGTATATTTTTATGGTAAAATTATTCCTTCTGATAACATGCCTAAAGTAAGGAAGGATTATCGTTTACTTTTACAAAATTCATGAACAATAAAAGTGTAATATCATCAATCGATGGAAGAAGAAAGGGAGAATTTCGATGAAAGGTAAATTGAAAATGAAACACGTAACATTACTTTTACGTGTTTAACTGTTAACTATTCGCTAAACTTTGAAAAACAAACATTATGGAAAATATTTGATTTGAAATAAGCTGTACAAATATTTGATTCGAAATAAGCTGTAAAAACTGAGATCGATCCAGCCTATTCAATATGTAAATCCTTTTTCACAAGAGTAATACAATTCAATTATTTTATTTTACATTTAATACAGATTTAACCCAATTACATCAAATAACAAGAAAAATATTCAAGTACAAATTAGCATAATGACAACAGGAACAATGTTACTCGTGCTTCCCTGTGAAGTGACTCAGTTATACTTAAAAAGTTTATTAACCCTTCCTGTCCTGTGATGTGTAACTAGTACACATTGCTTCTAAATACTTTAATATCTCTATAAATATAATACATACTGGGTTCAGATTTTAGGTACTAACTCCGTAATACATTTACGCATTGAATGAAAAAATAATATTAATAACAATTAGCACTTATCGGCCACATCAGGGATATTTTGCGAAAATCGGGAATAAATTCACCAATACAATCAAACGTGTGCCAGTGTGTGACGTAGGTATATTCATGCTAAAAAACCGCTATGGGTGAGGAAGCGACGCTATTCACGTCTCACTCTAATTCGGTATATGGGAATGCAAAAAATAGAATCTCAGTTCGGTCGCTTCTCTCGTTTAGTAGCCAGCCGGCTTTCTTTCGAGGTGGTCACTTCGCCTGTTTTATGAACGTCGTTCGATGTTTTTTTTCATGTTTTCAGCAATGAAATTCAATTAATATCACTTTTGACTTAAAATTGAATTAATTTAAGGGATTAGCTATGAATATTCTTATTTTTCCAATTTTAAATTGCTCATTTTTACATGATGTGTATTATTGAATACACATCACCAGAACGGGCGGATTTTTTTAGCACAGGAAAGGAAAGGTTAAAGAGTTTAATCTAGTTGTTAGGTGACACAAAGATATAAATCCGTCCATTCCATGAGAGAGTTTTTGTCCACTAGAAGCCGTACCACACTGAAATAAAAAACACTGTTTGGAGAGAAGGTAAAGTAAGGATGTGATAAGAAGTTTTTGCTCTCTGTCCTCTCTACTTATCTTTGCAGAAAAATTGCATGATGGTATGCATAAACTATACTCGTAAATTATGCATAATTGACATATTATGCTGATCATAAAGGCATCGGATCTGAAAAAGTGTGTTTTAATAGGAATGTTTGGCACCCTTTCCTCCCAAAGGGAAATGGCGTGATGATGTTATTACAAGAAAGATAAGTTTTTTGACGTGTTACTGATGAGTTTAAATCTTTTCATAGGCCAGAATCATACTCTCATGAGATGCGCTGTCCAAATGTGAACTCCCAGGCGCCGTGGGAAGCATTGAGGTGCGAAGAAGGAGCCTCTGACTCCCAGGTGTGGAACCCGCAAGGTACGGGACTCATGTACCGAAGATATCCATTCCCGATCTACTATCTGCCACGGGATAAGACTGAGGATATAGAAAGTATCTACAAATGCTTTGACAAGTAAGTTTTATTAATAAAAAATAAGGTTTCTTGAAATATCACAAAAATCCTGAAAAGCTTAGAACTTCTGAACTTTTACGTGTGAAAATCTAAATTGGTGTACATATATCTAAATTGGTGTAGATCTTCCAATATGTGATAGTAACACATTGGACTTGAAGTGTAGTGCTCATATATTCTATATGTTTTTGTATTCAGAAAAACCCAATTGAACTGCACCTAAACCATTTATTTATACTTTATTTTATAACAATATTGAACTGCACCTAAACCATTAATTTATACTTTATTATATAACAATATTGAACTGCACTTAAACCATTTATTTATACTTTATTATATAACAATATTGAACTGCACCTAAACTGTACCGCACAGGGTACAAATAGACTGTAGCGTATGTACGTTGGTTGCTGCGCCGCGCTCAGAGAATCGAGGTAGCGAATTCCAAAGCAAAGATCCAGAAGAAGAAGAAGGTAGCGGGGTGGAGAGATTCCTCTCAAGCAGGTCGAAGTAGCGGGTCTCAAAGTAAAACAGAGTAGAATCGGTTGTTACTGAGAATATAATTTCGCAAAAAGGGGACCCTCTATATTAACGGTCAGTCGGTCATCACCAGCGCCCATTACCCGCGAAATACAAAAACTTTCAGGGTTTTGAGCGCTGCTTAAGTCGACCGGCCCGTGACCTACTCACGACGCTCCGTCCGCAAGTCCTTTATTTCCCTTGCGGTCGCGAACGTGATCGGAGTCAAAAAAACATAAAATTTACCAACATTTTTCATACAAATTATCAATTTACAAGAACATATCAAATATTAGGATTTACATCAAATTTCACCTACAGATCTACACATACAAGATATCAAATATCTATATCATTATACCACATACAAGGGTGGCCGCACATGTCTCATTACACGCCCGATACATAAACCATTTATTTATACTTTATTATATAACAATATTGAACTGCACCTAAACCATTTATTTACACTTTATTATATAACAATATTGAATTGCACCTAAACCATTTATTTATACTTTATTATATAACAATATTGAACTGCACCTAAACCATTTATTTACACTTTATTATATAACAATATTGAACTGCACCTAAACCATTTATTTACACTTTATTATATAACAATATTGAACTGCACCTAAACCATTTATTTATACTTTATTATATAACAATATTGAACTGCACCTAAACCATTTATTTATTCTTTATTATATAACAATATTGAACTGCACCTACACCATTTATTTGTACTTTATTATATAAAAATTTGGTGAACTTGTTGCCAGGTGGCAATCCCTTCTAACGAACCTAATGGTGATGGTAAACTAGTGATGTACCCGGTACCCGGAAATGACCCGGTACCCGGCATACACGGCAATATTTTCAATACCCGCAAATTACTTGAATTTGTCAAATACTTCTAGGATCCGGTGCTGGGTCCCGTGAAAACTAAAAAGAAGATAAGTTAATGAAAATAAATTACTCAAAATTTATTTTAACATTCTTTTTTATTTTTGAGAAGAAAAATGCGATTAAAAAAATTCAATTTTATAATTAAATACCAATAATGGTAGATTGATATGCAGAAATAATAATTATTACAAGATATGCAGAAGACTTATTGGAAACCAGCATGGCTTTTTGCCAAAACGATCGACTGTTACCAACCTTCTCTCTCTCACACAACAGATTGCGTCAAACTTAGACGAACTTTCACAAACGGACGTAATATATACAGACTTTCAGAAAGCTTTCGACAAAGTTGATCACGATATATTACTTAAGAAAATGCACAAACTTGGCTTCAGCGATAATCTAATTGGATTATTTGCATCTTACCTAAAAGAAAGATCTCAATACGTAACAATCCGTAACAAGTCTTCTGTGGAATTTATCGCAAGATCTGGTATACCACAAGGATCCAATTTAGGTCCCCTACTATTCCTCATATTAATAGACGACATTCAAAATTCCATAAGTCACTCGACATGTTTATTGTTCGCTGACGACTTGAAAATATTCAAAAAGATCAATTCACCTCACGACTGTGCACAGTTAGAACAGGACCTAGACTCCCTAGTCTCCTGGAGTGAGCAAAATCATCTTCTGTTCAACATTAATAAATGTGTCTGTGTATCTTATAGTCGATCGTTTTCACCAATCCACCATCAGTATACTATACAGGGAGTGGCACTAAACAGAGTTTCTGAATTCAAGGATTTGGGCATAACCTTCGATGTCGGACTCACGTTCGTTAACCATGTCTCACGTTTGATATCGGACTGTTACAAACTACTCGGTTTTATAATGAGAATATCAAGAGAATTTAACAGCACCGATATCCTCCGAAACTTATACAATTATCTAATTAGAACCAAATTAGAATATGCATCTACAGTTTGGGCTCCTCATCAGCTCAAATATAAAAACAATATAGAACAAATACAAAAAAAATTCCTCAGATATCTATGGTACAGAACAAAGGGGGATTACCCAAAATATGCTCACCATGCCGAACTTCTCACGGTGTGTAACTATAGAAGCCTCGAAACAAGAAGGCAAGAATCCATTGCGATATTCCTAATAAAGGTTTTCCAAGGTTCATTTAACTGTCCCGCAATTCTAGAAGCACTAAGTTTATATGTACCCAATAAATATAGCCGTGCAAGGAATCACCCTCTGTTCTACATACCAACTTATAGGACGAATATCATGGCTAAACACTCAGTCACACGTGGTATAGAGATATTGAACCAACCGAATGACATTGTTGATATATTCTCGGTACCGCCTAGCAGTATGAGAAGAATCCTGGCTGATAGTATTCCTAACGAATAAGCTAACGCTAGAAGCAGACCCTCTTTGTGTAACAGGGAAATCCGTTAAAAAAAAAAAAAAGAAAAAACTCTTCTACCTTTCGCGGAAGTAGTTTATTCTTTCTCTCTTTGTAGATAATACCCGCCTCGCTGAAAGTTATTTCTATTGTCTAGCCAATTTTGATAGTTTTGGATAAATATCTGCATTTTTTGACCAGGTACCCGGCATTTTTAGTGCCCGGGCTACATCACTATTTTAAACACATTTTGGAACCTTTTGGACTTTTGAATACATGTGGCATTTTTTATGTATATTATTCAAATATGGCGGCAATGATTGTGTCAAAGATTCCATAGACACTAAGTAATGAAGAAATGTTTGTTGATATTTTTAAGAATAAAATAAGAATTAATGTTTCAGGTTTAACAGCAATTTGGAAGGCCAAAAAAAACGCATGCTGTGTGCGGTAGAGATGAACACGTTCATGTATGCAGCATCAAACAGCGAAGTTTGCTATAGAAGGTAATTTATATAATCTAGTTATTGGGTTGTCCGGAAAGTAATTTCGTGTTTTCAAGTCAAATTCAAAGGCAATTTTTTTATATTTATTATAGTCGTCACTTGTTTGTGGATGGTGATTTTAGATATTTACAGTCACTCAGCAATCTCTCATGTTCACGTTCCGAACCATATCAGCCATCAGCGACAGTTATTCCATTGCAGTCAAGCTAGAATCAACTCTTATTGTAATTTCCCAATAATGTATATGCGTCGATTGGGGGAATAGGCATATTGATGCAATGGATATATTTAATACTGATATCAATTTAGATCGATTCCTGTCTGAAGAAACTACAGAGGTTAGGTTAGGTTAGATAATACATATGCATTAATTGGGGAATAGGCATATTGATACAATAGATATATTTAATATTGATATCAATTTAGATCAATTCCTGTGTGAAGAAACTACAGAGGTTAAATTAGGTTAGATAGTATATATGCGTTGATTGGGGAATAGGCATATTGATGCAATGGATATATTTAATATTGATATCAATTTAGATCAATTCTTGTGTGAATAAACTACAGAGGTTAGGTTAGGTTAAATAATACATATGCATTGATTGGGGAATAGGCATATTGATACAGTGGATATATTTAATATTGATATCAATTTAGATCAATTCCTGTGTGAAGAAACTTCAGAAGGTAATGAATTATATTCAAATGTCGAATGGAAATATCTTCGGATTGCTGTATGTTCATGACATGGTAGTGTTACTGAAGCAGAGAATGGGGAGGAATTACAAAGTCTGGTAAGCAAATTGTATGAGGGATGGAAAGAGAAAGTCTGAGAGTTAATGTTACGAAATTTAAAGTCATGGTGATAGAAAAGTATGAAAGGAATAGTAAATGAAAGATTAGAGCAAATTGAAGAATTCTGCTATTTAGGTAGTATTCTCTTAGATGATAGAAGAATTACGTGGAATATTGAATGGCTACTGATAGATTGCTAAAGACGCTTAGTTCACTTGTAGTGAATCACAAACATTCAAAATTATGTCACATAAAAATATTTTCTGGTACCTCTAACACAAATATTCCCAAAGTGGTCTATATGGACCTTCAAGGATCTATTTCCACTTGCAGGGGGTCTATGTCAGCGAGAAAATAAAATGGGGGTGCACGAGATGTAAATGGGGGTCCACGTGAGCGGATCCCATTTAGGCAGATCATCATCAATATTTAGGCGTTCCGTAAATGTCTTATTACACCTAACAAAGATTGGAATAAGTACAAACGAAGAACTTAAGGTGCAGTTCAGAAAGAAGTATCAGCAGTTCTGGCTTCGGAAAGATATTCCTGTTGCTTATCCTGCATTATGGACTATCGCAAAAAAGTTTTTGTTAGCTTTTCCATCTTCATACCTCGTGGAAAGAGGTTTTAGGGCGGTTGACAATCTTCTTACGAAAAAAAGAAATCGAGTGCAAATCACTGAACGTGGAGATTTAAGACTATACCTTACTAATTTGAAGCCAAATATTGAACTATTGCTATCAAAGCATCAGGTTCATCCATCTCATTAACAGTATTATTTGTTTATTCATTTTATGTAAGAATTTTACTAGGTTTTGATTTGTTTCGTTCCAAAGTCAAATATTTACTTGAATGTTGTGTCTTCAATAAAGGTATGAATAAAAATTGTACATGTTTTTATTTTTTTACAATTGTCCACTCCTAAAAACCATATCAAGGTGAACAGCACTATGTCAGCTGTCAAAAATACATTTTAAGTTAATAAGTTTAGGAAAATTCAATATTGCGCAGGCAGGGGATCTACGGAAAAATAAATAATCGGCAAGTGGGCTATGGGGCGAAAAAGTTTGGGAAACTATGGTCTAACATAACATAGGTATTAAAATTAAATACATAATATTTCTTTTGGTGGTTTAAATAATTTTCTGCAGGGACTTCTTACCACTTATTACCTACCTTCAGACCATAAGACACCCCAATTTTGAACAAATTTTTAACCAAAAGTAAACAGGTGTTTCATGTGGTCTGAAAAATATGGTATATACAATTTGGTTTTTAATATAACATTGTGTTTCAGATCCAACATGATGAGGAACTTGAGTCCCTCCAAGTACTGTGATCCGCTTGGAGATCGCTCTATCTACATGACCCTCTTCCCTCGGGCACCCTACAAGGAAGCTGCGAGTGATTTCGTATGTACATATATTCATTCATTTTTGGTCCAGTATTGAACATAGGGCGCCCTACGTTTTATTTTTTACTTGATACAGGTTTAACCCTATCACATCAAATGAAATGCATAATATAATAAAATATTTAAATAAAAGGGCGTATTTTATTGGATAGACGTCGTTAAAACAAAATTTTGTAGCTAATTTCATTCCAAAACTGCTGATTGTATGAGTATGTGATTATGGAAGATAACTTTTTCGACCATTGTTATCCCAAATTGTAACTCACGAGTATATGATTATGGAAGATAATTTTTTTCGGCCATTGTTATCCCAAATTGTAACTCACGAGTATATGATTATGGAAGATAATTTTTTTCGGCTATTGTTATCCCAAATTGTACCTCACGAGTATATGATTATGGAAGATAATTTTTTTCGGCCATTGTTATCCCAAATTGTAACTCACGAGTATATGATTATGGAAGGTAATTTTTTTCGGCCATTGTTATCCCAAATTGTAACTCACGAGTATATGATTATGGAAGATAATTTTTTTCGGCCATTGTTATCCCAAATTGTAACTCACGAGTATATGATTATGGAAGATAATTTTTTTCGGCCATTGTTATCCCAAATTGTAACTCACGAGTATATGATTATGGAAGATAATTTTTTTCGGCCATTGTTATCCCAAATTGTAACTCACGAGTATATGATTATGGAAGATAATTTTTTTCGGCCATTGTTATCCCAAATTGTAACTCACGAGTATATGATTATGGAAGATAATTTTTTTCGGCCATTGTTATCCCAAATTGTAACTCACGAGTATATGATTATGGAAGATAATTTTTTTCGGCCATTGTTAACCCAAATTGTAACTCACGAGTATATGATTATGGAAGATAATTTTTTTCGGCCATTAATAACCCAAATTGTAACTCGGAGTTTTTTTCGCATTATTTTAAAAATGGTGAATCTGGTACAGATGGAAATGATGAATGTTTAGAAAATCGGAATGATATCAGTCTATAAAAAGTACGAATGGCCGTAAAATAAATAAAAAGTGTCAGCTGGTGATGAAATAAGCACAGAACTAATAGTGTACGGGGGTGAACGAATGATCGAATGACTGAGGCAGTTTTTCAACAAATATTGGGAATCTGACTACACACCAAAAGATTGGGAAGAGTGCAGTGATAATTTTATGATATAAAGATAAGGGTGCAAGAATGAAGTGTAAAAGTTACAGAGCCATTAGTTTGCGGTGTCTTCTTCTTCAACTTTCTGTAGACTCAAGAGTCTGTTATTACAGGATTATCCTCTTGTGATGCTGAGCTCTAGCTATCTTTCCATCGTTTCGGGGCACTCCCTGGTGGACGCCGTCCATGCAGAGCTATGTATGGGATTCTTGTGGAATTAATTCTTTGTACATGTTGGTACCAGTATCGTTGACGCTGTCGTCCCCATCTGACCACATCTTGGACCTCACAGACCTCTCGGATTGTGGTGTTCCTTATACGATCACGCAAAGTCTTCCCAGCAATAGTACGTAGAGTTCTCATTTCCGTTGTCCTTAGCATACTTTTGCTCTTGACAGTGTTCGCCCTCGCTTCGATGCCATATGTGAGGATAGGTCGCACACAGGTTTTATAAATGCATACCTTGCTATCTGGAGTGTAGTAAGTAAACTATGTGGAAAAATTCTGTTAAGAAGAGAGAAGAAATACTGAAAAGAAAATGTGGAATGTTCAGGCAAGTTTATGTTAACTGGAAGAGGATGAGTGGATCAGTTTTTCTGTTTGTGTATGCTTGTGGAAAAATGTACAGAAAATAATAAAAAGGCATATTGTGCATTTGTGGACTTTTGGACATTGGATTTGTGGACAGGGGGGGTATTTTACTCTTGAGGCGTGAATTTCGGATGTGTTTTCAGACTAAATAAAAATAAAACAAAAAATATTTTTCCTACACATTTTTTTAGTTTGTTTATTGGTGATTTAATAATGTACAAATTTTTTTTTGAAAAAATCAACTTATATCTTGTGGTAAAAAAAAAAGAGGGTGTGCTGTTCGACATTATTGGAACCCTTTCGTAAATCCGAAACAAAAATCATACACAGTTTCTTGATAAGAAATAATGTCGTTATAGTTGGTACCAAAGAGAAAAATAAAAGAAAAAAATTGTTACATGGCGGTTGTCTGAAAAAAAAATCTATTTTTTTTTACAATTTTTTTCAAATTTAAAAAAAATAGTAAAAAGATAGTTTTGAATTTTCTAAGGTAGGAACGATATGAAAAAACATTTATTGAAGTTTCATATCAAATTTGAAGGCAATCGGTAGGATAGAACTTGAGATTTTATGTCGACCAGGTCGAAAAAAGTAGTTTCGAGAAAAACGCTTTTAAAGTTTTGAGATTATTGTCTGAGTCCTTTCGGCGCAGCATAATTGCTGCCTCATTTATAGCTTTAACTTCGTAAATATTGAGAATTTTAAATTTTCCTTTTGAGAACATATTCTTAAAGGTCTAAACTTTAAGAACATGCAAAAAACAAAAAAACGATTTTTTCAAATTTCTAGAGTAGAATACCTCCTTAAAGCATATGACCGCGTGATAAGATGTGAGCTATGGTAAATATTGAATGAATGTAAATGAATACTAGATATTGCATCACTATATGCTGAAAGTAGAGCCTGTAGCAGAGTGAACAGTGCCTTGACTGAGTGATTTAATATTTCAAACTGCTGTGCTGTGTAAAAACTCCGAAAAACTTTATCCAACTGATACAAAGGACTGCAAAAGTCTCAAAACGTATTTGAATAAAACTGTTTTTGTTTTCTGTAGTCTGGAAACGACAATACTGTGAAGGTTCGACAACCCGTGAAGGAAGGACCCAAAAGTGTAATGCTTCTCACTGCTGCCATGGACGGAACATCATTTTTTGAAGGTTTGAACCTTTTTTTATTCATCTTTTTTTTTCATTCACAAGTCACATTTCAACATATCGCAACTGGTGATTCAGACATATTGTAGAGCGTATCAACATTACCTTCAGCCCCATTAATCGAGCCTTTAGGTTTGGAACAAATGAAGTAGGCACGTAACTCACGGTTCACAATCTTACTTGATAGCAATACTTAAGAGGTTGCCAGACTTATTTTTTTTATGATATGGGACAAAAAATATATGGATTTTCCCAAAAAATTAGACAGTATAGTGCCGATTATCTGTGATAATTGGGAGACGGTCTAGAAAAACAGAAAAACTTCTATAGATTGAATTTTGTCCTTCTGTTAATAGAAAAAAATAGCAGTATTCTTTGTGAATTAGTGGGCCAACAGTCGGCTAGCTAAAGCTAGGGTTTCCTAAGAAAGCGGTGTCGTTATATAGCGCCCGTAACAAAACGTCTATGCAAACCATATGGCGTTGGTTTCCTAGAGAGCGTTGGTTGTGTCGTTATATAGCGCCCGTAACAAAACATTGTCTATGCAAACCAATGGCGTTGGTTTCCTAGAGAGCGTTGGTTGTGAGCGTAATGTCAAATAGCAATGCTGCCATTTGCATGACGGCCGTCATAGCGGAGCAAACAGTCGTGGAACGTTTTTTCCCGTGTAGCGGACACCATTTTAAAATAAAAAATGAGTGCAAACGTAATTTGGACCAGGGAAAATGACGAACTATTGATTGATTTTGTAAGAAATAATGAAGCTTTATATAATGTGAAGAGCAAAGACTATAGAAAAGCCCAGTTGAAACAAAATATGTGGATTAATATCAGGACTACATTTGAAAAATCAGGAATGTATGTATATTGTAAATTGATAAGGTTGTATTCTTACCCTGCCTTGCCTTGCCTTGCTGGGGGTTCTTGCCTTCTATGATTAATTATTCTAACCAAATTTAAAAGAACCTAATGTTAATTGTTCCTTAAAAAAATAAAAGCCAAACTAATACTTCCTAAATTCGTTCACAGAGCTGTTTAGTAATTTGTTTCCAGTTGTGGGTTCTCATTTATCAGTTAAGTTTCCAACTGACAGTTGTGGGTTCTTATTTATCAGTTAAGTTTCCAACTGACAGTTGTGGGTTCTTATTTATCAGTTAAGTTTCCAACTGATAGTTGTGGGTTCTTATTTATCAGTTAAGTTTCCAACTGATAGTTGTGGGTTCTTATTTATCAGTTAAGTTTCCAACTGACAGTTGTGGGTTCTCATTTATCAATCTCAAACAACCATAACAAAATACTACATCATTTTTAATATTTTATTACACAGTTGAATACATATTATATACAATAAGTGCTTGTAGTAAAAGTATAGCGTGTTAATGTTGCACTGCATAATTATTTTGCCATTCAACAGCCCCTGGACCATTGAAGTAATTTTTAAACATTTCTCGAATACGAGTGTAATCCGTTTTGGCATGGACATCGTTCACGGAGCTGTCAGTTTGACGTTTCCAATGACAGTTGTGGGTTCTCATTTCTACCGTCTGGCACCACGCTAGGTGGATGCGACACAAACTACTTGCGCACACGTCCATTATACACCGCAATATGCTCTCTGATACGTCCGCAGCATCACGTCATCTTACGGCCGCTACATAACAACACCACTTTCTTAGGAAACCCTAGCTTATGGGAATATATTTTTTAGTTATATGTATTTTTGTCAGATTGTTTAAGTTATTCAGTAACACATCGATCAATAAGTCCCGGGACTAACCAAGATATGGCGCCTCTAATAACAAATCCATACCATTCTCAGTTAGTACCAGCCTTTAGAAGTTACGTGTTAAACTTTTATGACATTCCGACATTGTGTCATTGAGTTACAGTGGTTTTAGTGATGCTACTTTCGCTATTTTCAAAACAATGGAAAAAACCGAATTTCGTGTGTTGATAAAACATTGCTTTTTAATGGGACTAAATACCGTTCAAACTCAGCGATGGCTTGAAAAGTGTTATCCGGGCTCTGCTCCGTCGAAAACAACCATTTTTCGGTGGTATGCTGATTTCAAACGCGGTCGTACAGACACAAATGATGCTGAATGCTCTGGTCGTCCAAATGAGGCTGTTACACCAGAAAATATAAAAAAAAAACAAAGTAAAGTTCGCAAAGTAAAGTTGTGTGCGATAGCTGACATCCTAAAGATATCATTTGGTAGTGTTTACACTATTTTGCATGAATATTTGGTCATGAAAAAGCTTTTTTCGAAATGGGTGCCGCGTTTGCTCACAATGAAACAGAAACAACAACGCATCGATGATTCGGAGCACTGTTTGGCACTGTTTACGCGAAATAAACAGGAGTTTTTGCGTCGGTATATGACAATGAATGAAACTTGGATCCAACACTATACTCCGGAATCAAATCGGCAGTTAGCTGAGTGGGAGCAGCCGGTGATAGTCGTCCGAAGCGACCAAAATTTCAACAGTCGGCCGGGAAGGTTATGGCCTCCGTATTTTGGGATTTGCATGGTATAATATTCATCGATCACCTGGAAAAGGGAAAAACCATCAATAGCGAATATTACATAGCGTTATTGGAGCGTTTAAAGGCAGAAATTGCAAAAAAAACGGCCCCATATGAAGAAGAAAAAAGTTCTCTTTCATCAGGACAATGCACCGTGTCACAAGTCGATGGTAACGATGGCCAAATTGCACGAGTTGAACTTCGAATTGCTTCCGCACCCACCGTATTCTCCAGATTTGGCCCCCAGCGACTATTGGCTGTTCGCAGACCTCAAAAAGATGCCCCAGGGAAAGATATTTGGCTCCAATGAAGAAGTGATTGCCGAAACTAACGCCTATTTTGAAACCAAAGATAAATCGTTCTACACGGCTGGCATAGAAAAGTTAGGAAAGCGTTGGAATGAATGCATCCCTCTTGAAGGAGACTATGTTGATGAATAAAGAAGAATTTTGGCAAACAAATGTTGTTTTAGTAGTTAGTCCCGGGACTTATTGACCCATGTGTTATGTTATTAAAATGTCGAGTTTTAGATGAATCGAAAAAAATACCAGTATGTTGCTGGTTATCTTCCTACTTTAAATGTATTTTATAAATTATTTTAAGTCCCTTGATTTTGCAAAAGCTCTTAATTTTTTTGCCTACCGCCTGGCAAACTTTTAAAAGTATTTTTTTTTTCCAGGCGATGGAATCAATGCTATATCATCTGTGTCATCGTTTGTCATTTTGCTGGCGACCGCAGAGCTGCTGAAAAGGATGTTCCCTATTGACCATGAAAATGATTATGGTGAGATTAGTCATTTGATTTTTTTATCAACCTTCGCACGTTTTTGGCTGAAAAACCAGTCCAAAAACGTGCGAAATCAGTTATTAAATACTTGTTAATTTTTATACTTACATACCGACATTGTTCTGCGAAAAACATTTAAGTCCAAATATAGAGTTTTGAGATAAATGCAATTTAAGTTTGGGAAGGCGATGTCAAATCAAGTTTTTAATAAAATAAAATACAAACAGATGTTATTTAAAGACAGTTTATTTATTTATAAGAATTACTACAAAATAAATGAGTAACTTAAAAACATATTACCTAAAAATAAAAAATACGGACACCTGTTTTGGACATAATCCTTTCTTTGTGAAAATTTTCATAACAGCGAAACTTTTGGACATAAATGTTTTTTAAAATAGACTTAAATGCTTTTCGCAGAACAACGACGATATTAATTTTATTTTTAAATACAATTTTCATATAATTTCCTTACAATATTACTTCTTTCCAGTGTCATGTCAGGTCCCCCCAACATTGAATATCACTTGAGAGTAGACATCTTTGTCCCCGGCAGCCCGAAAAAGATCTCCAACGCCCCTTATGCCAGTCTAATCACGTATATTGCGGAGCCAGGTGATTTGCCACCTGCCAACACCTTTTCGGCAATATTACTATACTGACTATTATAGAAGACACTCTTTAAGGTTCCGCAACACTTTTTTTCATTTACGTAATTGCTAATAGTTGTCCCGTGATCTGGGAAGGTCGTTTGGATCTTACGTGAACTTACGAGGATTGATAGGTAAAATGGTGACTTATAAGTTTTTAGATTTTTCAAAATACTACTGTGTTTTTTCTATCTGTACAGATAAGAACGTGTTAATGATGCTGCTCAATGGAGAATCATACGACCTGGTGGGATCGCAGCGCTTTGCGTGGGATTTATCGAGGGGGGCATTCCCGAACCCTGACTTTTACCCTCTGGACCCTAATTCTCTCGGGGTACATCTCCATATTGGGCAGGTGCACGGTTTGAAGGGGGCGCAGCTGAATGCCTTCACACCTGACTACCAAGAGACGGAAAGGAATCAAATGGTAAGATATTTTTATCATAATAATAATTATTAAAGGACAATTTATGTAGTGCCATTTAAAGAGACCCACTATTATTGTCATATTTAAAATATTACAAAATGAATATATCTATAAGTTGAGTTTAACCCTTTGTACTCCCTAATCAATATATTTTACCTACCACAAATTCTTAATTAATTTACAAAATAGACAAAAAAAAGGTCTCTATAAACTGTTGTATTGGAACAGTGTAGAGTGCGTAATTATTATTTTTTTTTGTTTATATTAAGTAGTAAGGTAGTAAATAAATATAAATGTATATACTCGACAAATTTATTTACCAGAATTATTTATAATTTTTCAAACTATGGTACTTTTTAAAACATTCTCCTGGATGAAGGCCGGGCTTCGTATCACAATATTTATGCAGTTTATTTTCTCCCTCCTTTGACCTTCTGATTGGAACACACCATACAGTTCTTGTGTTATGGGTAAAATAAAATGACTGTTCCCATCCAAACGTATCGTCTGTGGACAATCGTTTGTGCATAAAATAATTCATTATACTGAAAATTTAGTTATTTCGGTATTCATTATAAGGAGATTTGATAATTAATTGTATCCAAAGTGAAGGTGAAGGAAGTATTTGTGGTAGGAGAATTCAGCACACTTTTCCCTCTGTCTATCCAAACATGAAAGTTGTGTAATGGTATGTATGAAACAGATTATATTCTGATTTGAATTAAATCATTTATCTCTTGTTATCTTTATAAGTTTTATTTAACATTCAAGGTAGACGAATTTGTATCTTGGATGAAAGATTCCGAGCAGAATGTCCAGCCACAGATAAAGCGAGGTGGCAGAATACCCTCGAGTTCCATCCACTCCCTGCTGCGAGCCTTCAACTCCTCGCAGAGCGGCGTGGCATCCGCCCTGTTGGCCGACCACGGAGAGAGCTTCTCCAACCGATTCTACCACTCAGTATTGGATGATAGGGAATACTTTGGATACAAGTATATCAACCTTAACCTCACGGAACAGACCAGACAGGGAGGTTAGTGTCTTTCTATAATATTATTATTATCGGGTTGTCCAGAAAGTAATTTTTTATTTTATGCTTAAATTCAAATGCACAATTGTGCCAAATCCATGTGGACGGTATTTTTCGGTATATTCAGTATCTCAACAATAATTTCTCATGTCATAGGATGCTGTCTATTCTCTATTAAAGCCTTAATTTGATCATCATCAGTGGTAATCTGCCTTCCAAAGCGGACACCATTTTCAAGTGTCATCTCACCATTTTAGGATTTTTCAAACCACATTTGACACACACGAATGGTTACTGCATCGTCGTCATACATTTTTTTGGTTTGTGTCCTTTGCGGTAGTAAAAAAGCATCAACCACCAATCAAAACAACTAATTTTGTTTCATTTTCAAAATGACGCCAACGCAAATGAATCAGGTAAATAATGTCTGAAAAAATGCGCTAAACTATTACTGTTTATAATAATACACATTCAGCATTGGAATGAAATATGCATGCAAATACGAAATTATTCCCCGGACAACATATAATTATTTTTTTGGCAATTGTTTTGTTGGTTTTCTAAACATTCATTCATCAGTTTTCTAAACATGCCGTCAACATATCCGAATTGGTGATGTGAATATGTTCTAGAGTGTGGCCAAAAGACAACAGTTTTCAGCGCCAATAGTCATGCCTTCGGATTTGGAACCACTTGAGTATGCTCGAAACACAGAATGACCTAAGTACGATCATATCACCAGAAGGCGCTGAACTGGTTGAACGTGAGAAATATACACCAAATTCACATACTATCTCTATTGTATATTATCCTTAACTATCCCGCCACCCCCTCTTATCTTGCCGAAAATTTTCAGTGTCTCCCATCATGGATTTGGGCTACGCTCAAACACAGATTGTTTATTGGCCTTCACAGTTCACTGCTCTTCTTTTTTTACATCCTCCTTTACTATCCATGCAGTGAGACTCTGGAACCAGTTACAAAACAATGTTAGACTCGCTCCCTCCTTAGCATGCTTTAAGAAGCGACTGAAAAAACTCTTAATTTCTAGTCAGTAATATAACGTGTTTCATTCTTGAGTTTTTTTTCCTTTCCACCATACCTTCCTTTTCCTTTGATTGATGATATCTCACTTTATATGAAAAGCAATGTTCGGATGATTGTCCGTCTTTGTGCGCATATGCTCACATATATGTTCATGGATTTCGTGGGGAAGGATAGTCATTTGAATGTTTTTTGTGACCACGTAACTTTATGTAGCTTTATTTACTTTTGTTTGGTTGGTTGGAGGAGATTATCGCCTAGCAGTATTTATTTATTGCGGATACAATCTGATGGACCTACTGCTAGGCGACAATCTCCTCCAACCAACAAAACAAAAGTAAATAAAGCTACGTAAAGTTACGTGGTCACAAAAAACATTCAAATGACTATTCATCCCCACGAAATCCATGAACATAATGGAATAATATATGGATAACATAATTTATTCTCAAGTATGTACATTACATACTTAAGAATAAATTAAAGGTATGACTAATCAATAATAATAATAAAAAGAAATTTAAACAGTTTAGAGAGCAGACTCTCCGCAAGGGTTGAACCTTTTCCTCCGCTTATTTGCAGCATTGCCTGATGTGTATCCTGACGATCAGATCCCTACTGACACCATCCAGAGCAGGCTGGCCAACATCTCCACCTCTGTGGGCAGAGCCATCTACAAGTATGTCACAGGAGCAACCTATAATGGAACACTCCAAGCTAGTCCTTTTCTTGTAAGTATTATTTTATTGATAGTAATAAAACAGGTCATTCAAAGTGGACACTCAATTTATTAGGTTGTAACATACACAGGTCTGTAAATATGAAACCGGATTTTTTTTATAGAAAATACATATTTATTGTATGAAAATAGTAAAAAATATTTTATTCAAAGTATTGCCCATCGCTAGCTACACGTATTTCCCATCTCTCTGGCAAATTGTGGATGCCATGCCAAAAAAACTGTTGCTCTTTTGAGGCAAACCAATCATCGAGCCATTTTCGTAAGAAGTGAAGCGCTGCTCAGCAAGTGCGTGTCCCATCGATGCAAATAAGTAGTAATCGGATGGAGCCAAGTCTGGTGAGTAAGCCGCATGCGAAAGTATTTGGCAACTAAACACCTCAATCGTTTCCTTGACCAGTTTTGCTGTGTACGATGGTGCATTATCATGAAGCAAAATCACTTTGTGTTGCTTCTTTTGATATTCTGGTCGTTTTTCATGCAATGCTTGGTTCAAATCTATAATTTGTTGTTAGTAACGTTCAGTATTAACGGTTTCACCAGGTTTTAGCAGCTCATAATAGATAACACCCTTCTGATCCCACCAAACACAGAGCATTGTCTTCCGTCCATAGCGATTTGGCCTTGCAGTCGATGTCGTTGGTTTGCTTGGAGTTACCTATGATCTTTTACGCTTAGGATTCTCAATATATATCTATTTTTCATTGCCAGTAACAATTCGATGGAGAAATGATTTTCTTTTGTATCTGGCGAGCAGCATTTCGCAAGTGGTTTTTCGGTTTTCCTGCTGTCTTTCATTCAGTTCATGTGGAACCCATTTTCCCACCTTCTGGATCTTTCCCATGGCTTTCAAACGTATGGAGACGGCTTCTTGTGTCACATTTAAATGATTCACGAGTTGTTGTTGCGTTTGAGCGTCATCCTCATTTTTGTAAATCGAAAAATTGTTTTTCCTAAACTCGTTTTAATTCCTAATTTTCATTATACTGATTTTCTAATGTATTATATGATTTGTATCTATCTTTAAATAGGCCAAGATCCACTATGAATTAATACTAATTACGAACATTTAATTTTATGTATAAAAAAAATCGAATATCCAATTATCGAATACCCCATCCCTAGCCAAAGCAGACTAATGTAGTGACTTTTGACAAACGTCGCCAAATATTATTTGATTTTAACAAGCTGACATATTTTTGCTAATTTGTAACAAGATGTATTAATTTGTCATTATTGTTAGTTTTATGTGATGTATTTACCTAAATAACTTATTATTTATTAGAATCGAGGCTTATATTAAAGTTGATAAAATAATTAAAATTACTTAACGTCGTTACAAGGTTGTATTGGGGCAAATTTGTGAAACATCACAGGGACCATGTTACATTTTCTTTAGTATAACACTAGAATAGTGCAGTGTTGGTTTAGAAAATTCCATTCAGGAAACATTGATCTGAAAAATTAACCCCGAAGAAGACCCGATAATAAGCTAATAGTTCATCACGGATTTAATTGAATTGTTTTGAGTGAGTGTTAATGAGAAAATTTGAGTGGATCAAAATATAAGCATCTAGGTCAGGGGTGGCCAAACCGTGGCGTATGCGCCAAACGTGGCGTATTGGATGATTACAAGTGGCGCATTGCATCCTTGCGCCTACTTATTCCTTTAAAATAGGCGTCATAACTGAAACCAACTTCATATTTTCAACACAAAAATGCTCTCAGTTCAATTCATACAGCCTTCGGTAATGTTCAACTTTACGGTGTCTGACACTTAGAATGGAACTTGTGAGCTGTCACTTTAGGCAAGTTTACAAACGTACGAATATTTCTATCGGTGTTGTCATTGTGCGTTCCCACTCAAACAGCGCACCACGTGTTTGAAGTCACGTGCGAATAAACTGTAGCACCATCAGTGGGGTCGACGACAGCGATCACCCTCTCGTCCAAGAGATCATTTCCGACTATTGTAGATTGGTGCTCCAATAAACGTGTGTGTTTTGAAATGGCGTACATTAATCAATTGAATTGCGTGATTGAGTTATTTCTTTTCCTCCCCTAAGCAAAGCAGATCCTACCCCTATCCCTATTTTACAACCCCAAACGTGAACGTAATAAGGTAAAAAAAGTGCTTGAGTTGTATGGCACATCTGAACTCGTCTGTGAAAAAAATGGTGCATGGTATGCAAAAGGTTGGCCACCCTTGATCTAGGTCCTAGATTCTAGGACCTAAAATGAATGTATTTTATTAATGTATTGTTTACAGGTGGACGAGCTCCTGCACTGTCACCTGGACACAGTGTCCTGTTGGCTGGTGTCGCTCTGTCTGAGCCGAGTAGACTCCTCGGACCAGCTGCCCCCTTCTCCGCTATACGTGGGTGTGGTCGGCTGGTCCACGGTGCACTTCATCACATTGTCGCAGCTGGCCGCACTCTTTAGCGGTACGCAGGTCAACAGGACCGGAGCCAACTGCACCAGTACTCAAAATGATCTGGTATGCATGTCTTCACTTTGATGCTGTGATTCCTAACGGGGGCATTGAGGTGTATTGAATTATTAAGGGAGAAAAAAGGGCTTTTATTGTGGTATTTGTTTAAAAGTAATTTGTATTTTTCACCATTTCCTAGATCCCAAAATCGATTTTTCGTAATGAACTCTTCTGTTTATTCGAAAAACTGTGTGTTTTGTGATTCGTAATATTTTTTTGCCAAAAAGTATTTATGAATTCTAACAATTCGAGTTTTTTCAATCAAATCACAGATCCACGTAGTAGCCGGCCCTGATGGGGACGACGACAATAGGTATATTATGCGCCAGTAAGCAATCAATTGCCTGGGGCTCCTATATCCAAAGTTCCATATCGAAATATCTCAAGATTATTATCATGAGTATGGGGTTTTGAGTGTTCTTTTCATGTAAATTATTATATATATTTAAGATTTTAAAATTATTATTACTTTAGTAATTTGTTTAGTAAAACACTGTATTTTCAACTTAACCTTATAACCTTACCGGTTTTACCTCATCATTAGGGAGCACAAACAATGAAGACTTCTAAGTCAGTGCATCGAGGTGAACATCTGACAAACACATATATACCAAGAATCTCTTCGCTGCTCGCTGAGGTCGTCTCATGCCTCCCCCAGCCCACAGTCCCCAACCCGAATGTTGACCGTTAAAAGCGTATATCTCGGTACCAGTTCGAACAGAATTCAGTCTTGTTTGTGTTCCCCTGATGATGAGGTGAAAGCCTTGAAACCGGTAGGGTTAAACCGTTATATAAAGTGGAATAAACAGTATTTTACCAAACAAATTACAATGTCTCGAAACCTCCACAGTGTTAACGGCTTAACTATAAATAATATATCATAGCCTTTGAATTGATTTACATTTGTGGTGTCTTTTTCCCCAGGTAAATTATATTTGGATGCCATGCTCAGATCTAAAAGGGTGCTGTATTAGGTCCAATCTCAACTATGTTCCTGCCACAAGTCCGGCATTTGAAATTCCAGGTTTGTAATGTGAAACAATTTTAAATTTATTTCTCATTATTTTACAAACTTTTCAAACTACCTTCGTAAAAGTCTCTGTGATTATTTCTGATAGAATTGGTAATATGCTAATAACATTGATATGCACTTTGATATGGTTTGGATCATAAAGCATATAAAGTCTCCATTAAAGGTTCAAGTGTCATGAGTGATTGATTTCAAACTTTAACTCTCTTTAATCAAGTACTTTAATCTCCTTTCTTAATCCATCTTTCAAATCTAGACGTGTCTTTGGAGAGGAGAAGAACTTTGAAGCAGATTTCATCTTCATCGAATAAATTTATTGTTCCGAATCAATCCAACAGGGTAGCATATTATGATAAAACTATTGCCCTTGTTGGTTCTGTAGCGTGGAATGGTCTACCTCCTTAGTGTTAGAGATATGGGTGGTGTGTGCTGCTTTAGAAAGCACTTGAAGATAACCCTTTTTGGGAGGTGAGATTTGGTACTAGTTAACAATGGTTATTTATTTTGTGTAGCTACTGTTACATAATAATATCATTATCTTTGTTATTTAAGTTTAATTAAGCAGAATACACAGGCAAAAGGTGGACATGATAAGGTTCGCTGACGATATTGCTATGGTTGCTGAAAGTGAAGAGGAACTACAAGAGGCCTTAACAACTATGGAAAGCATTCTTCAAAATAACTACAGTATGAAGATAAATAAAGACAAAACAAAGCTGCTGACTGTAGGCCGAGCGCAGCACCAGATGAGAATAGTGATGTCGGGTAAACCACTAAAGAACACCAAGGAGTTTGTCTACCTCGGGAGCAAAATAACATGGGACGGTCGGTCCAAGAGCGAGGTCGACAGCCGTATACATCAGGCTAGACTTGCATTTAATAAAAGGTCGAAAATAATAGAATCAAATAATATAGACCTAAAACTGAGAATACTCCTCATCAAGACCTATGTATGGAGTATCTTGATGTACGGCTGCGAGACATGGTGCCTATCCGAAAGAGATAGACGGAGACTAGAGGCTTTTGAGATGTGGTCCTATAGAAGACTATTAGGAATTTCCTGGAGAGACCGCATCACAAATGAAGAGGTTCTCCAATGAATCGAAGGAGGAAGGCACCTGCTCAGGATCCTGTCCGAAAGGCGTGCAAGATGGATCGGTCATATAATACGACAAGAGGGCCTCTTGCATGCCATAATGGAGGGTATGACCGAGGGGACAAACTCTAGGGGACGCCCACGCCAAGAGTACCTGGAGGACCTGTTGGTGGACGTGCGCTGCTCAACATATACAGACTTAAAGAGAGCCGCACAGGACAGGGGGGAATGGAGGAGAAGAGTTCAAATTGCTGCAAACCAGTCTTAGGACTGCAACCACGGAAGGAAGCAGAATATCTAGCTAAGGCTGAATCTATTCTAAGACTGAATCTATTCTAAGACTAATATTTAATTAAAATATGATGATACATTATGATGACAAAACTTATGTGCACTATTACAGATTACATACGTACGTAAGTACATACTAATATATTATTCACTAATGTTTTTTTTTTCTCCTGTCCATCCTGTCTACCCAATATTTGTGCATTACATCTAAGTCAACGTTTCGTCTGGATAAAATGTACAACTTTATTCGTAATAAACATTCTAAATGATCAACGTTCATTCTGTTTCTTGATTTAGATTTAATAGAGTTCATAAGACTGAATCCCCTTTCACGTTCGGCACTCGATGCCTGGAACATTCCACAAATGTTTAACAGGATTGAAATGTCACGAAGACCTTTGAACAAGGGGATAATTCATGAAGTCTTTATTCAAAATACGTAACATAATACGAGTAGGTAGAGTCCACGCGGCGTAAGGAAATAATCTGTGACTGTATTGTACTATAACGTAAGTACACAGAGCGTGTGATTGTGTTAGTCAACTCCTGTGTGCTGATTGGTCAGTTTCTAGTATTAGTGTGTCATCGTGTCAAAAAAATGGTTACAAGTTCCTTTCTTCGAGATGTGTGCGGACAATTTTTAACAGATGTGCGGCCGCACACGAGCACACCTTAGAGGGAACGTTGAACCTCGGTATTCAAATTTAATCTGTTCCAGAAGACTGAAAACTTATTTGTTTGAAAACTGAATCAAGTAATGTAGATTGGATTAATCCATTCCGGATCCCCGAAAAAACATAGCACGGCAACACAATAAATAAATTGAGTAAATGAAAATTTGTCTACACTTTACCTGCATTGAGGAGAGTTGATGGCGTAAGTGGAAGGTGGTCAGAAAGGTGGGGAGAAGGAGAGATGTTATTCTTTGGAAACGGAGTCACGTTGCATAAAAACGTCAGGTCACTGTCCTTGTGGGGGTTTTTCTCTTTTCTGTCTCGCTAAAATTGTCCAATGAAGTTTGTTAATGCCTGTGTTTTAATTTTTTTCTAATTGTTCGAGATAAGAGACTTTCAAGAACCGAGGTTCCAATGTAACACATCGATCAATAAGCCCCGGAACTAACTACTTAAACAACATTTGTTTGCCAAAATTCTTCTTTATTCATCAACATAGTTCCTTTGAGAGCGATACATTCATTCCAACGCTTTCCTAACTTTTCTATACCAGCCGTGTAGAACGATTTATCTTTGGTTTTAAAATAGGCGTTAGTTTCGGCAATCACTTCTTCATTGGAGCCAAATCTCTTTCCCTGGAGCATCTTTTTGAGGTCTGCGAACATCCAATAGTCGCTGGGGGCCAAATCTGAAGAATACGGTGGGTGCGGAAGCAATTTAAAGTTCAACTCATGCAATTTGGCCATCGTTACCATCGACTTGTGACACGGTGCATTGTCCTGATGAAAGAGAACATTTTTCTCCTTCATATGGGGCCGTTTTTTTGCAATTTCTGCCTTCAAACGCTTCAATAATGCTATGTAATGATTTGATTCTGCTGATTTGATTCCAGAGTATAGTGGTGGATCCAAGTTTCATCCATTGTCACATACCGACGCAAAAACTCCTGTTTATTTTGCATAAACAGTGCCAAACAGCGCTCTGAATCATCGATGCATTGTTGTTTCTGTTCCATTGTGAGCAAACGTGGCACCCATTTCGAAAAAAGCTTTTTCACGACCAAATGTTCATGCAAAGTAGTGTAAACACTACCAAATGATATCGTCAGGATGTCAGCTATCTCACGCAACTTTACTTTGCGATTTTCCATCACGATTTTGAGAGGTTCTTTTATGTTTTGTGGTGTAACAGCCTCATTTGGACGACCAGAGCGTTCAGCATCATTTGTGTCTCTACGACCGCGTTTGAAATCAGCATACCACCGACAAATGGTTGTTTTCGACGGAGCAGAGCCCGGATAACACTCAAGCCATCGCTGAGTTTGAACGGTATTTTTTCCCATTAAAAAGCAATGTTTTATCAACACACCAAATTCGGTTTTTTCCATTGTTTTGAAAATAGCGAAAGTAGCATCACTAAAACCACTGTAACTTAATGACACAATGTCGGAATGTCATGAAAGTTTGACACGTAACTTCTAAAGGCTGTTACTAACTGAAAATGGTATGTATTTGTTATTAGAGGCGCCATCTGTTGGTTAGTCTCGGGACTTATTGATCAATGTGTTATATAATTTCACAAGCGCATTCTATTTCACATACACCACTCTTATGTCACCGTCTTTGCCATTAAAATAATTCTTGTGTTTACAATTTCAGTTCAGTTTAAAAATACATTAATATTAACATTTTCAGTTTGAAACTTATCTTTTAGTTAATAATAATAAAAGGACAATTTAAATTGTGCCGTTTACAGAGCAATCTCTCCTCAAGGGTGGTTCATATTAAAAACTCATTTGTTTTTCCATTTTCAGGCTATGACTTTGCATCAGGGCAGTTCTCCACATGGGCCGAATCGGTGTGGAACCACATGTATATCCGACTGCTGGTGCGGCCGGCGCGTGCCCATGAGACATTAGCCCTAGCGCTGGGCATGTCTGCAGCGTTGCTGTCCATCTTCGTGGTGTTGCTCTGCCAGAGGCACATTTCCACAATCTTCGACAGCGCCGGGGAGGGGAGTAGCGATGGCACCACAAATGAGACTGAAGAGTGAGTTGTTCTGTTATTCACGAGTAATCGTTGTAGTCCATTCCTACTTAAGAACTGATTTTTCTTCTTCATGTGTCGTCTTCAGTTTTCCTGATGTTGGTGATTACTCTTGAGAAAATATCTGTCTTTGGTGTCATGAAACACCTTAACTGTTTGAAGATCTAGATGTTATCCTTGTTGAACAATCCCGACAAATCCAAATTATCTGAACAAATCTGATCAAACAATCCTTTTCTATCCGACGTGATTCTGGACTATCATTTTACTTTTTCTCAAACTTTCAAAATCAGTATTAATACAATCCATGGGAAAGGCCCATTCTGTATCGTTCCCATATGTACCAGGTCTGTAAATATGAAGCTGGAATTAGCTCATAGATGGCTCTAGTTGTCAATGTAGTGACTGTCAAACCGCGTCCTTGGCGCCTTTTTCTTGTGTTTACATTTGTCAAAGACTTTTAGCTCACAACAATACAAGTTTAATACAACTTCATATGTTTTCATAGCGTTGAACATGTCTGTTTTTGTGCCTGAAAACTATGATTTGCGGACAGCATTGATTTTCTGTTACCATTTGAAGAAAACTGCTGCAAAATCGCATCGAATGCTTGTCGAAGCTTACGGTGAGCATGCTCTTGGTAAATCACAGTGCTTTGAGTGGTTTAAAAAATTCAAAAGTGGCGATTTTGATGTGAGAAACGAAGAACGTGGAAGACCACCGAGAAAGTTTGAAGATGCCGAATTGCAAGCATTGTTGGATGAGGATGACGCTCAAACGCAACAACAACCTGCGGATCAATTAAATGTGACACGAGAAGCCGTCTCCATACGTTTGAAAGTCATGGGAAAGATCCAGAAGGTGGGAAAATGGGTTCCACATGAACTGAATGAAAGACAGCAGGAAAACCAAAAACCACTTGCGAAATTCTGCTCGCCAGGTACAAAAGAAAATCATTTCTCCATCGAATTGTGACTGGCGATGAAAAATGGATATATTTCATGAATCCTAAGCGTAAAAGATCATAGGTAACTCCAAGCAAACCAACGACATCGACTGCAAGGCCAAATCGCTATGGACGGAAGACAATGCTCTGTGTTTGGTGGGATCAGAAGGGTGTTATCTATTATGAGCTGCTAAAACCTGGCGAAACCGTTAATACTGAACGCTACCGATAACAAATGATGGATTTGTACCAAGCATTGCATGAAAAACAACCAGCATATCACAAGAGGCAACACAAAGTGATTTTGCTTCATGATAATGCACCATCGCACACAGCAAAACCGGTCAAGAAAACGATTGAGGCGTTTAGTTGGCAAATACTTTCGCATGCGGCTTACTCACCAGACTTGGCTCCATCCGATTACTACTTATTTGCATCGATGGGACACGCACTTGCTGAGCAGCGCTGCACTTCTTACGAAAGTTTGCCTCAAAAGAGCAACAGTTTTTTTGGCGTTGCGTCCACAAATTGCCAGAGAGATGGGAAACATGTGTAGCTAGCGATGGGCAATACTTTGAATAAAATATTTTTTACCATTTTCATACAATAAATGTGTATTTTCTATAAAAAAAATCTGGTTTCATATTTACAGATTCTGATATTTAGGCTTATATCAACAAATAATACCAAGATTTTTACCCAAGTAAAATAAATAATTATTATTATTGAACAATCCAAATAAATTCAAAGAACTGATTAAACAATCTTTTTGGTTCTGTACTATCACTTTATTTTTTCGAGAACTTTCAAAATCAGTATTAATACAATCCATGAGAAAGCCCCATTATGTCATCGTTATTAAGTCATATGTATTAAGGTTTATATCAACAAAAATATCATACTTCACATGAGTACCCACTTTATTTTGTTTATTTTAGAGTAAATGTTTGAATAGTTTGTTGATCAGACAGAAATATTTTTATATACAGCAGTAAAAGATGGATTCGCTAACAGGTCAGCTAAACAGTTTGAACTTATCGTAAATTATCTTAGTTACCCTTTATTCCTAAGTTTGATTATGATTATATTATTAACACTCTCACTAGCTATATAATAGAATAGATATACGAGTACAGAGGTAACCATCGAAATAAATAATGTACAAGAATGACTTGTACATATTTTGGACTGTATTTTTTTAAAACAAGTGTTTACTACCTTTATCAAAAAGTTTTAGGACTTTATTCATAAAATCGAAAATACAAGTTAATTAATCAAAATCGATATGGTCCCCTTCAAAGTACTCCCCATCGACTGCGACGCACTTACGCCAGCGCTTGATCCAATCCTCGAAACACCGCTGGTACTCAATTTTCGGTATGTCCATCAGAGCAGTCTTTGATTTTTTCATGACATCCTCTCGGGTGCTGTAACGCATTCCGCGAAGCGGTTTTTTAAGTCGGTTGAACAGGAAAAAGTCGCAGGGAGCCAGATCAGGTGAATTCAAAGACTGCTGGATAGTAGTCGTGTTGTTTTTGGTCAAAAACTCATGGAAATCATGTCTTTCGCAATTTCAACGCGGTCCTTTTTTTGCATGAAATTGAGGTCTTTCAGCACCAGTTTTGCAGCGACACGTCTGAGGCCCAAATCACTAACCAAAATGTCTTGAGCGGATCCATATGCGATGTTCAAGTCCTCTGCCAGCTCTCTGATGGTCAATTTGCGGTTTTCGGCCAACATTATTTTGATTTTATCGATGTTTTCATCGTTTTTCGATTGCCACTGCGTTCGTCATCCTCGACCGACTCGCGGCCACTTCTGAAGCGTTCGTGCCACCAAAAAACACTTCTCCGACATTTCTAAGGTCTGTGGACCGTTAAATTCGTTTTTCACACAAAATTTAATGCAAACTCGTTGATGCACAGTTGAAGCCATTTTCAAACTTGTAAAAAATCTAAAACACGCACAAAGGTAGATGTACGCAGTACAGCGTAACTTTTACAAATGTCAAGTTATGACACTGAAATTTGGAGGGAAGTGTCAATGATAGATGTGGTAACCTAACAAAAAAAAAGAATTCCAATCAGGTGACTGACAGCGCCACACGGTGGCCGGTCCTAAAACTTTTTGATTAAGGTAGTAGTTCTTCTCAAAAAATGTGTTCCCTTTCATTTGTACTTATAAGTAGTTTTTATTTTCACGGTCCCCTTTGATATTTCACCATGATGACTCACAGGTTAAGAAACTATGCTTTCGAGTTGTAGAACAAAAACAATATTTGCGGTTACTATCAAGTGTCTTGTGGACTTATGAACAGGAAAAATATATTTGATGAGTTTGTAGCGTAGTTGTCTAAACTTGCAAATGTTACTCGGATTAGCGGTGGCATGCAGGGTTAAACTTGCAAGTTTTATTTGGGTTATCGACATGTAGGGTTATATTTGCAAGTTTTTTTTTGGGTTAGCGACATGCAGGCTTAAACTTGCAAGTTTTATTCGGGTTAGCAACATGCAGGCTTAAAATTGCAAGTTTTATTCAGGTTAGCGACATACAGGGATAAATTTGCAAGTTTTATTCGGGTTAGCAACAAATTATTACATGCAGCGTTCGAGTTGCTAGTTATAGTATTTTAGCTAAATGAATAATAACTGAAACACTGTTTTAAAGTATCCTGTATTTTTTTTCAGATCACACGTAGACTGCTAGTCAACTGCAAAGGAGGATGAATCTACCATAGATTAATAGATCAAGTACTTTTATACGCATTCCTCAAATATAGGAATTAAATAATTAATGTAACTTTTTTAAATTTTTTTCTAAATTTCTCAACATTAACAAGTAATCATGTACTTAAAAAAACATTAATCAATTTTAATACAAAAAAAAAATAATGCAAGGCTACTAATATTATTTAACAACATTATAAAATAATATTTGGAGTTGAAAATCGTCACTGGTTTTTCAATAGGTGAATTTAGCATAGCTATTTACTTGTATGTCTCAATACAAAGTGAAGAGAAAAAGGAAAGATTGCCAATTACTAAACTTGAAATTTTCGCTCCATAAGAGAATTTGAACTCACAAATGAGATTTCCGTCAGTAAAAACTTGACTAACCAATATTGTGGCTTTAAACAGCCTGCCACAATGCTTTACACTTGAATATACAAAATTCATAACCCTCAACACGCATTAAAGTATGATGAACATTTCTTTCTGATGTTGACAATATATAATAATACATTTCTTTGTTATTCTACTAATTATACAGGGTGGCGCAGAGGAAACGCATGTTTTTTGAATGACTAGTATTTTGCAAAGAGAGGAAACGCATGTTTTTCATTTAAGCATAACATTGTTTATTTTCAAGATAAGTTTTTGATTAATACAGGTAAATGAAGTTATAATATTGCACCATTAAATTCATTGTGAAAAATAATGTCAGGCAAGTGTTGCCCTTCTTTGCGGTCACATATCTGCAGCCTCTCTTGAAAGTTATGCATCACTCTCTGTACCGCACAGAGCACAAATAGACTGTATCTAGGCACGTTGGTTGCTGCGCCGCGCTCGTAGAATCGGTGTAGCGAATTCCCAAGCGAAGATCCAGAAAAAGAAGAAGGTAGCGGGGTGTAGAGATTCCTCTCAGGCAGGCAGTCAAGTAGGTAGCGGGTCTCAAGTAAAACACAGTATAGTCGGTAGTACTGAGAATATAACATTTGCCAACAGGGGACCCTCTATATTAATGGCCAGTCGGTCATCACAAGCGCCCATTACCCGCGAAATACAACAGCTTGCGGGGTTTTGAGCGCTGCTTAACCCGGCGGGCCCGTGAACTACTCCGATGATTCGGCCGAAAGTACATTATTTCCCTTACGGTCGCGAACACGATCGGAGTCAAACAAACATTTTACATCAATATCCAAATACAATTTACAAACATATCAACAGTCAATCTACATGTTACATATTATACAAGGATTTCAATGTCTAACCCATAGCATTTACACATACAGATCATACCAAATATAAGTATCGAGAGTCAAGGATCACACATAATTACAACACATATCATTGGTCCACACACACACACACACACAAGGGTGACAGCATACGTCCGATACACTTTCGCAAACATTTCTTCTGGTATTCTTTCGATTTCTTGACGAATAGAAACTTTCAGTGAGCGAAGAAGGGCAACACTAGCCTGACATTATTTTTCACAATTAATTTAAAGGTGCAATATTATTACTTCATTTACCTGTATTAATCAAAAAATTATCTTGAAAATAAACAATGTTACGCTTAAATGAAAAACATGCGTTTCCTCTCTTTGCAAAATACTAGCCATTCAAAAAACATGCCTTTCCTCTGCGCCACCCTGTATTAATCCCATTTACACATGTCCTACCCTGAGGCTTTCTTCAGGCGGAATGATCCCGGTTTGTTATGATACAGTGTTTATATATATATCAGACTAGTGAGTCATGTTACTTTACTATGGGTCACCCACAAAAAAAATAGTTATTGAATGCTTATTTATTCATTAATTATTTTTTGTTCTTTTTTAATTTACATGTACAAGGGTGCGTTTTCATCAGGTTGATGAAAAAATCTGATGTCCTCGTGGCTGGGCTCAACCTCTATTGGTGGGGGGGAATCTTGACTGGGGGGATGCTATGAGATGAGCCCAGACCTTTTAATAGCTTCTTTCTTAAACATATTTTCTTCAACATTATCCTTCCTTCGACATTATGTAATTTCAAGATATATATCGTGGGCTCAATACTAAAACTAGGTAACTCGAAATTTGGCATTTTCATAATTAGGTAAGTTGTAAACGTGAAAACAAAATAATGCTTAAAGTAGGTATCTGAAGTTCATATAACTTAACATACATCTTACGATCTATTGAAACCTCCTTTATTAGTTTCATATAAAAATATTAGCGCGATACCTCATCATTAAAGAAGAGTTACCAGACAAAAGGACTTCGAAACTAAGAACGCCATTTTCTCAGAATAGAGAATTTTGAGTTACCTAGTTATAGTATTGAGCCCACGATATGTACATACTATTTTGGTATCAATAAACCTATATTTATTATTATTATATAAGCACTGATTTTATAACAAACCGGGATCATTCTGCCAGAAGAGAGCTTCAATGTAGGAGGTAGAAACACATGTAGCGAGGTTTATTATAATTAATTAGTGGAATAACAAAGTTAAATATTGTAATATGGAGTTCCACAAAATTAAGACCTAAACTATTGATAAAGCTGATAATGATAAATTTAGAATCTTCCGATCGACAACTTAATGAACAGTAAAAGTAGTTGATAACTTGTGTTCTTAAACACTTGCTGGATCTTGTGATCGACAACTTAATGAACAGTTAAAAGTACTTGATAACTTGTGTTCTTAAACACTTGCTGGATCTTGTGATCGACAACTTAATGAACAGGAAAAGTAGTTGATAACTTGTGTTCTAAAACACTTGCTGGATCTTGTGATCGACAAGTTAATGAACAGTAAAAGTAGTTGATAATAACTTGTGTTCTAAAACACTTGCTGGATCTCGAAATATTTCATTAATACAACATTTATGAATATTGATAAAGCTGATATTGATAAATTTAAAATCTTGTGATCGACAACTTAATGAACAGTCAAAAGTACTTGATAACTTGTGTTCTAATACAGTGCTTCCCAATTACTTTCATGTAACGGCCCCCTAAATCTGAAGTAATTAATTCCAAGCCCCCCCCAAAAAAACATTTTTTTTATAGTTGAAGATTTATTTGGCAATAATTATTACAATTAAAATACACATATTTATATTCAACACAAAATTATAGGAACTTGCTTAAAAACTTTTTTTTTAAATAAAAACTATACTCACATGAAACAATTTAATACTCACATGAATATTTGTACTTTGTACTGAATATTTTCGCGGCCCCCACGAGAAATCCCGCGGCCCCCAATTTGGGAAGCACTGCTCTGAAACACTTGCTGGATCTCGAAATATTTCATTAATACAACATTTACGAATATTTTTTATCAGAACACTGAGCATCAAAATAAATAGGAATTAATTGCATTTTTTTCAAGTTATGTATAAATCATGATGCGATTTTGACCAATTCGATAATATGTGTTAGTCGAATATGTTTTAGCCAAATTTACTTATTCCAAATTAAGCGTGATTGAGTTTGTATAATATTTTTAAATAAAAAGTTTTTTTTTTGTTATATATTAAAACAGGCTTGCATAAGTTGTACTTATTTAAATAAATAGACATTTAAGGCTGTATGAAGCGAGGATCAAACTTTATACTCATATGACTAAGTCGAACCTATAAATAATTGATTCATTGAATTTTATTCACTACTACAATAGAAGGTTACTTGTAATACAGACCATTGTTTCTTAACTTTTTTAGCTTTGCGTTCCAATAAAAGATAAAAAAGTAAAATTAAGATTTCACAATCTCGTGCTATTTTCGGTTTGTACACGTAAGTTATTTTTATTTTTGCCCCTCTTATATTTCACCGCAACCCCGAGGAGGGCTGAGAAACGATGATATAGACCATAAAAGTACAGGGGAAATCATTCAACAGAAAACTATGGGGACAGAAATATTTTTTCATACTAGGAAAATTTCCTATTTAACCCTTCCTGTCCTGTGATGTGTAACTAGTACACATCGCTTCTAAAAGCTTTAATATCTCTATAAATATAATAAATACTGGGTTCAGATTTTAGGTATTCCTCCGTAATACATTTACGCATTGAATGAAAAAAATTATATTAATAATAATTAGCACTTATCGGCCACATCAGAGATATTTTGTGAAAATCGGGAATAAATTCACCGATACAATCAAACGTGTGCCAGTGTGTGACGTAGGTATATTCATTCTAAAAACCGCTATGGGTGAGGAAGCAACGCTATTCACGTCTCACTCTCACTCTACTATGGTATATGTGAACGCAAGAAATATAATCTCAGTTCGCTCACTTCTCTCACTCAGTACTTCTCTCCAGCGTGCTTTCGTTCGAGGTGGTCACTTCGCCCGTTTTGTGAACGTTGTCTGATGTTTTTTTTTCATGTTTTCAGCAATTAAATTTCAATTATTATCACTTTTGACTTCAAATTTAATTAATTTAAGCGATTGGCTATGAATATTGTTATTTTTCCGATTTTAAATAGCTCATTTTTACATGTGTATTGAATACACAGCACCAGAATGGACGGATTTTTTTAGCACAGGAAGGGAAAGGTTAAAGGAGTAAAAAAATCTCACTAATGCTTTTGAAGTCGTAATAATAAAATAAGTTAAGAAACAATGACTTATTCTTTAATAAATTTTTGGTTGGTTGGTAGAGATTGTTTTATATACAACCAAATTGTTATACAATACAACCTGCAATTTTCGTAAAGCAAAAGAGTTGTAAAATTTATGTTAAACACCATAAATTTATATTAAATAATTTGTAAAAATAAAACTAAAGTAGAACCCTGATTATCCGTGATAATTGGAGGATCCCTGATTATCCGTGGTAATCCAAATTAAATTTTTATTGAGTTCATTTGAAGAGTTGAAATGCTAGATAAGTTTTCTCAATGTTTGACAGATACAACCGCTAAACACCGGTATAATACCACAGCAATTATATTGGGAAACCCCAAATCCACATATTTTCATATCAGTGTGGACGTGGGGAAACACTGCCAACTTACCAGCATTAGTCCATTGAAATAATGTAAACCATAGATTTTACTTACAACACTTAATGTCTTTGCTTTGGAATTTTTTAAATGTGGACGTATGTTAAACATTTGGATGAAATACATTTTATGGATTACTAAAAAAAATTGTACTATAGACTACGGTTAATCCAAGTCACGGATAATTGAGCCTCGGATAATCGGTGTTCTACTGTAGTTCAGAATCTCATTCACTAGCAACTTTAAGAATAGCTCAAATTAGTTTTGTATTATTTATTTTAATTTTACCAGTGGTGTTATTCTAGCTTTTCAACAACCGATTGTTTACTTTTAAGAATACCGTCTTGTTAAGAATTTGAATACAAACATACATATCATCACGCAGTTTCCCTTGTGCGGTAGGCGGAGAGAACGTCTCTAAACTTTTTTATCCAAGCACACGACTTTCTACTCCACATTTATACATCTCATCATGCACAATCTTCTATTCATTGTTCTTCTCATTTTATTATTTCAAAATCTAGTCCATTTGATCCAGCCAAGTTTACCTCTTCCACACACACACCTTGCACTTCTGATTTGTATACCCGCTTAGTCATTCTTTCGTCAACAATTCTCTCCACGTGTTCAAACTATCTTAAAGTTCCTTTATTCACCTTACTTAAAACGTCCAATTTGTTCATATATTCATTTCTGATGTTTTCATTCCACCTTATTTATATACATTGACACTCTACAAATTTTTCTTAGTGCACTCATCTTCACAGCATTAATCTAACTTTTATCCTTCTGCCTAGTCCATGTTTCACTTCCATACATCAAGGTGGGCACCAACATACCATTATGTAACGGTCATTTTTGCTAATACTGATATTGCGGGGTTATTGTATTAGGTGTTAACATAAGTTGTGCCCGTTTTTTTCCAATTTAAAAATGAGCACCATAAAACAAAACGGTAAATGTTATATGTCCATCACACAATTTTTATATGTAGAGAGGTATTTATTATTTATTAACCATAATATACCAGCACGCTATTTACCTGTCAAGGTATGCAGAGAGGATAAAGCACCAAAACTTCCTATCTCAACACACATCCTTAACCTCTTCTACATTCATACAACTTCTACAATTTTTCTGACTACGTTTCTTTCTTTCAATAATTCACTTGACCCATATAACATATATTATACTTTCATTGGTTTTCATCTTACACACTTTCCACTTTTACACTGTTTATTTATTTTGTTAGTCTTCATTCATTTCTTATAAAATATGTGAAATTGAATATCAAATTAAGTTAAAATGAGAAAAACCTTAAAGCCTTCGTGGCCAATATAGTGAGATGTCTGATTTCCGATCCGGGAGTAGGGTTCGATTCCCATTGTAACCCAGATTTTTTTAAAATGGGTTTCAATCTGGTGTTCACTTAAGGCTATATCACGATATCTTGGTTGGTTTTTTAACTAGAAATTAATGACATAATAGTGTATTTTACAAACAAATGCACACAAGACAAGTTAATACAAATACTTAAAATTATTAACAAAATTTTGTCTTAAACTAACAATGTCAGGTTTTACTGTACATAATGAAAGTGCAATACAATAATATAAAATCTTGAATGGTTGATGGAAATGTGTATTTTAAAATGAAATATTTAATGACTTGTAACAACCCGTTCAGTGAATCATGATTGAATTATTGAACTGGTTCACATGAACCGGCAGAATGACATCACTGGATCGTACTAAATTCCAAATTAGGATAGTTTATTGTTTAAGTTGATTTAGATCTGTTAAAAATGTAACCAGACTTTCGCACATAATTGGTTTCTGAAAATGTGTGCGAATGTTGAATGTTCGAAAGTAGATAAATAAATATTATTATTGATAAATATATATTTTTTAATATATGTTTATCAATAATAATATTTATTTATCAATAATATATTAAAAATATTTATTTGTCTGTATACATAATTAAGTTAACGAGGCGTGTTTAAGTGCTTTCAGGTGTTTTCTTTATAAACTTGTCAAGAATTAGTTGAATACCACTCTTTTTTTTCTTTTCTTGATAAAGAGTTCTGTAACATGCTGTGTCTTTCTCAATCGCCCTACGTACTTTAGATATATGTTCTCCATTGGGATCACATTCTTCCATGATATTAAAAAAATTGTCAAGATGCATGAAGGCTTCTTCCTCATTTTCATTGTGTATTTCATTTAACCCGTGTTGCTCAATTAAGTATTCATTTGACAGAGGTACTGAGTGATATTCAATCAACTCATTAACATCTCCGTTGTTGACGTCCAAGTTTAGTTCATTCATTAGGCTAACTATTTCATCTGTGATAGTTTCCGGAGTTTCTTCAGAATTTATAAAATCACTCGTCATTTGTGGGCATAATTGTTTCCAGGAACCTTTCATTGTTGACTCTTTTATTTCAGCCCACGAGTCTCCAATATTGTTTATTGCGTTCCATATATTATAGTTCTTCCAAAAAAGTGGGAGCGACTGCATGGAAGCGGAACAATTTTTGCATTATCGACACAAATCTTTAAAAAATTTAAAAAATGTGTGAAATAGGGAATTGTACGAAAGTAGAATGTGCGAAAGTAGAGGGCCGCCTGTAATGAGAATATTTTGAAAGAATGTCCCAAATATTATTAAGTAACCAAATAAGTTTATACGGTTTTCAGTGAATTTGTTGCTGCAACTTGTGACTTGCAGAGCCCAAATTTTTATGTGTTTCACTTAGCACAGATATGCTTCAGTCAATCAGTACACTAAGACTTGGTATGTACTTTTGTATTGTGTTTAAAATGTCTGTTAAATCTAGTATCATTCGAGCATGTTCGATTTAAGAATTTAAACCTGGTTCAAAAGCTGAGGAAGTAAACCGTAAAATATGTATGGCATTTGGAAGATGTGGTAAAAGAATGTACTGTACAGAAGTGGTTTAAATTTTTTTCTTTTGGTGGTAAATCACTTGATTGAAGATTCACCCCGTTCAGGACAACCTTGTATTATTGATAATGAAGAATTATGTGTCGTTATTAAAAAATAATCCGAAAGAATCGTGTCAAGAACTTTCCGAAATGTTTAAAGTCAACGATGAAATAATTAGTTTACATTTGCTTAAAATGATAAAATCACGAAAGCTAGACAAATGAACAGTCAAATTAGTTAATTGAAAGAAAATGTTATTCTTGCAAGATAATGTAAGTCTTTTTACTTCAAAATGTACATGTAAAAAAATTATGCTTTAGGATGAAAAACATTACCACCTCATTGCCCATATTCTCCCGACATTTTTCCAAGCGATTATCACATTTTCTTGACGCTAGATAAACGCAAGCATAATAGACAATTATTGGTGAATGAAAAGCAAAGATTTAAGCTGAGGTTGGTAGTTGTTTTACTTCTAAAGACATGTTTTATAAAAGTGGAATTTATAAACTTGTATCTTCTTGGGGAATAATAAAGTGGTTATTTTCATGAATAAAACTTTTTAAGAAATTTCTGCATGTGTTGAATTTTTATTCTAAAAAAACCGCAAACTCTTTTGGTTATTTTATACAATACTCGTATAATGATAAAATTAATGATTATTATAGAAACATACAGTAATCCCTCCATTTACGTGGGATTACTGTATGTTTCTATGATGTGTTACGTATGTGTTACGATGCATGCACTAAGGAAAAATTCAAACTTTAACCCGGTTTTTAAGTTTTTGAAGGAACTGATAAAAAAACGTAATTGGAGGGAAAACGTAGATTCGGGGCTAGAAAAAAAAATTGAATATTATTTTTTATTTAGATAATCACGCAAATCGGAAAACTTTTTTCGATCGATTGGCGATTTTTTATTATCGTAGCCAAAGTTGTAATGGGTATCCCCAAATCACGCGCGAGCGAAACACGTGAACAATAGTGTTTATTCACTTTTTCGAGAATTTCCCTTTTCTCTTGAATCGATAATGTCTTTCTTTGCTGAGACATTATTTGAAGGGATTCAACGAAAAATTAAAAGAAATGAAAAAAATGTAAATTGACATACGAAATATATGACAATTGAAATTGTATGTACACGACCGACACGTTTAAAACACAAGCACATATTGACCAAATATATCATACAGTCTGCCTGCCTCTGATTCGCTAAATTTCCCACCAATTGCATCATATTACACGACTCGTGTAACCTTGACCATGAGCGCTGCAGGTGCAGGTGCACACGTGTCTATAAATAGAAACAACATATTTCTGCTTCCTAATTAATATTCATTTCAAATATTTTAAATCGTCGCGCATTTAATTAAATATGTTTATAGATTGATTTGCATTTTAAATATTTCAAACGTAAATTGCGGGAAATAAAAACGTAAAAGCGGGTACTAAATGTACTAAAATAAAACGGGATTGTAAAAATTTAACGCAAATAGCGGGAAAACGTGAATACCGGGCACGTAAAAGCGGGGTTTCACTGTATTCTCAAATTCAACTGTATTTGAATTGAGTTTTTTTACTTAGCTAATATAAACATTTACATATGTTAATTGAACTCTTACTGTTTTGGCATTGAAATTTTGTTTGTTTAAATGAATAATAAATATTTAGAATCCTTATTGACTTTTCCAATGTGAAGAAGAATTCAAATATACATATTAATGTAAAAAACGGGTGATTTGATGGATCATGTATTTGTATAGTTATTAATTATATAATGTATTAATTTATTTGCTTAGTTCTAAGTAGTATCATATCTATTGACAAGTATCGCAGGAATTGTATTTGTTATGTGAAATTTTGTAGTTATGCAACACCATTGTAGTTATGCAACACCATTGTAGTTATGCAACTCTAATGTAGTTATGCAACACCATTGTAATTATGCAACACCATTGACTAATATTTATAGGTTGAATAAATATAGAACTATGTAATTTGTTATTTTTAGTATAAATGATAATTTTTTTAAATGGCTCCACAGGGAAATTTCATGAGGGTATATTTGCAAAGAAAATTCTTTTGCGATTTGTCCTTTAACCCTTCCTTCCCTGTGATGTGTAATTAGTACACCATCGCTTCTAAACACTTTAATATCTCTATAAATATAATAAATACTGGGTTCAGATTTTAGGTATTGCTCCGGAGTACATTTACGCATTGAATAAAAAAAATAATATTAATAATAATTAGCACTTATCAGCCACATCAGAGATATTTTAGGAAAATCGGGAATAAATTCAACAATACAATCAAACGTGTGCCAGTGTGTGACGTAGGTATATTCATTCTAAAAAAACGCTATGGGTGAGGAAGTGACGCTATTCAAGTTTTACTCTACATTGGTATATGGGAATGCAAGAAATAGAATCTCAGTTCGCTCGCTTTAGTAGCTCGCGGGCTTTCGTTTGAAGTGGTCGCTTCGTCCGTTTTGTGAACGTCGGCTGATGTTTTCAGCAATTCAATTTCAATTATTATCACTTTTCATTTCAAATTTAATTAATTTAAGCGATTGGCTATGAATATTCTTGTTTTTACGATTTTAAATCGCTCATTTTTACATGTGTATTGAATACACAGCACCGGAACGTACGCAGATTTTTTTAGCACAGGAAGGGAACGGTTAAAAAAAACCATTAAGTCTTGAAATTATTTTTAATGGTACGTGGCGTTAATTCTTTTACAAAAGACTAACATATTTCTCAACTGAATATCATAGATGCCAGAGGTTAAGGATTGATATAGTGGTAGGGCGTGTATTTTCCTGTTTCACGTCATAATGAATATATTATCGGAATTTTTCGCTTTTCTAAAATAATTTATAGCAATTTCAAAACATGTACAATTGTGGCACTTGTCAATAGAGTATCCAATTTTCGATGAGATTAATATTATACTAACTGAATATTTTGTAAGTAAATAACATTTTTATTTAATATAAAGTATAACACGTGCAGTTTTATGCTTTGTTACTCAAACTAAAAGACATTTTTGTGTTTTTTTTAAACATAAATGGTTAACAAGTATGTATTCATTTAGAGAGACTTGAATAAATACTTTCTTTTTTCCACTGTAGTTTTATTGTATTTTTAATACTTCCAATATACGAGTATGTTAGATAGTAATGAACCAATTGAATTTACCGTTTTTTGTAAGTGGTTCTTTTGCAATATGATATTTGTGAAAAAAAAATTATAGGGATTTTTCTTCACAGAGGTTGAAAAAATTATGAATCCACATCAAAAGATTGAAAACATTATGAAGTTTACACCAAAAGGTTGAGAACATTACGAAGTTTACACCAAAAGGTTTAGAACATTACGAAGTTCTCACGAAAATGTTGAGAACAAAATGAAGTACCAACCAAAAGTTTGAGAATATTACGAAGTTCTCACCAAAATGTTGAGAACAAAATGAAGTACCCACCAAAAGGTTGAGAACATTATGAAGTTCACACCAAAAGGTTGAGAACAAAGTGAAGTAACAACCAAAAGGCTGAGAACATTTCGAAGTTTTCACCAAAATGTTGAGAACATCGTGAGGTTTATTTATTTTTTAAATTTATTTTATGCATGACAAGAAATATACATAATTTGCGAAAAAACAACAGGTAATTTAATTTGGACACACAATTTTAATGGATCTGGGTTTGTTGCCTTTCATTTGTCGTGTCTTCAGTGAACTAGGCTTTTGCCTGTATCTCACTGAGGACATATAGCATGAAAAAATAAATCGATGCTTCTTTCCGATTTTTTAGTTAATAGGACATTTAATTTTTTCCTTGCATCAGGGTGTACCTCGGCTCCTCGTGGGTGTATCCAAGCTAGGGAACTTAATAGCAAATGCTTTAGTTTTAATATTGTCCCTTCACTCTATTGTAATTTTGTGGCCATGTGGATCAATTTCCAGATCACATTTTGTGGTATTGCGATGATAATTGAGTCAGTTATATCCCAAGGGATCTCCATTCAACCTTACATTGGTACATCTTTGGACTGATTGAATGACCGATCCAATTTAGTGGCGTCAAAAGGCTAGTTTTGCTGTATTCATAATATTATGAAAGTTCTGGGAACTTGTTGGAAAATATGTGAAAGTACAGGGAACTTGCTGGAAAAGAGGTGAAAGTTCAGGGAATTTGCTGAAAAGTACATTAAAGTTCTGGGAACCAGCTGGAAAAGATGCGTAAGTTCTGGAAGCTTGTTGGAAAATATGTGAAAGTACTGGGAGCTTGCTGGAAAAATGGTGAAAATTCAAGGAATTTGCTGAAAAATACATTAAAGTTCTGGGAACCATCTGAAAAAGATGCGTAAGTTCTGGGAACTTGTTGGAAAAGATGTGAAAGTTCTGGTAACTTGCTGGGCTATTTGAACTCTAAGCTGCATTAATTGAGTTAGTAATTTCCCAAAGTATCTCCATTCAAAAAAAAAAAGTGAAAGTTCTGAGAACCCACTGGAAAAGATGCGTAAGTTCTGGGAACCTGCTGGAAAAGATGCGTAAGTTCTTCAAATTTGTTGGAAAAGATGTGAAAGTTTTGGTAACTTCCTAGGCTATTTGAACTCGAGGCTTTAGCTGCTTTAATTGAGACAATACTTTCCAAAGGTATCTCCATTCAACCTTATATTGGTACATCTTCGGACTGATAGGATGACCTATCCAATCTAGTGGCGGCGAAGGATAGTTTTGCTGTATTCATAATGTTATGAAAGTTCCGGGAACTCGTTGAAAAAGATGCAAAAGTTCTGTGAACTTGCTGGAAAAGATGCGTAAGTTCTGGGAGCTTGCTGAAAAAGATGCGTAAGTTCTGGGAGCTTTCTGGAAAAGATGTGTAAATTCTGAGAATTTGTTGGCAAATATGTTAAAGTTGGAGAAGAGGGGAAAGTTCAGGGAACTTGCTGAACATTCTGAGAACTTGCTGGAAAAGATCTAATAGTTCTTGGAACTTGCTGGAAAAGGTGTAAAAGTCCTAGAAACCTGCTGGAATAGATGCGTAAGTTGTGGGAATTTATTGGATAATATGTGAAAGTACTAGTAACTTGCTGAAAAAGTTGTGAAAGTTCTGGAAACTTGCTGGGCTATTTGATGACCAGGCTTTAAGCTTTTTTATAAGTATATTTACTTATAAAGCAGCTTAAAGCCTGGATCTAAGCTGCTTTATAAGCACTATACATCATTCTCCTTCTCCTGTGACACAGAACCTTCAGTCTTTTGTCACTCCTTTATTTTTCACACTTAGATATGTCACCTCCAAAGGTGGAGATCCTTTGAACAGTTTCATCTTCGTCACTAAGTGACGTCACACTCATAGACAATAAAGAAGATTTCTATCTTTTAGTGTAGATCATGCTGGATGGGGACTAATTTAATCCCCCATAACATCGTGGGTGGTGATGGGATCCAACTGAATTGTTTGAATCTTTATTTTTATGTTGTTTATAGTTAAGGCATTAACGTTGTGGAAGTTCAAAGACATTGTAATTTATTTTTATTGCTATTGCTACAAATAATGGCTATCCTGGAAGCCTCATTGATTCACTTTTAAAAAACAAAACAAAAAAGAAACTTATAAAAGATTATATATTTAACGACACCTATAAGCATACCTATAAATGGAGCAAAGTCCTATTTATAAAAAACATATCATATGAAATAACCAAAAATATTCCAAGTCACATAAAGCCAGCTTTTTACACTAATTTTAATCTCCGGAAACTCTTATTTAATGGGAAAGGCAAAAATGGAATACTTAGCAACAGCGGTGTGTATAAACTTTTATGTGCTGACTGTGATAATTTCTATATAGGAAAGACAGGAAGATCTTTTGAAAAGAGATTTCGTGAACACAAATCCGCCTTAACAAATCCTCTAATTTATTCTGAAATGGCTAATCATTGTCACCGTGAGAATCAAACTTTTTCTATCGATGATGCCAAATTCTTAAATATCAGTGGTAACGGAAATAAATTGGACAGATTAGAGGCCATAGAAATTTCTAAGTCAGTACACCGATCGGAACATCTGTTGAACAGTTATTTCTCCGCTCTTGGCCGAAATTGTCCCGTGCCTCCCTCCCCCCCCAGCTTCCAACCGTTGAAGCGTGTATATCGGTACCAGTTCGAACAGCATTTAGTCTTGTTAGCGCTCCCCTGAAGATGAGGTGAAAGCCTTGAAACCGGTAGGGTTATACCGTCACAAAAAAGTGGAATAAACAGTGTTTGATAAAAATAAATTACAATGTCTTTATTTTTACATACATATAAAACTCTTAATTTGCCCGTGTTGTAAACATATTTGTTTCATTATGTAAAATTGTTTAATAAAGATATAACATTTAAGTTGATTAAAAAATGATTCCATTGAACTCTTGTGATCTTAGTGGATATTATAAAAATATATATTTTATAGTCAAAGCAGCAAATATAAGTGAAACAGTTTGAAATGATAACAGTTATGAAGTAGGAAATGTTAATTTTAATTATGAGTTGAACTTTTGCATGTTTAAGTTTATCAGTTTTGTTTTGCTTAAGATATATTAGGTCCTTACATATGAAATTGGCGTTTTGCCGTACTGGCAACTTTGATCTCAAATATCTTCTCTTTGGTTTGGAATTCCAAATTAAAATTTATACAGCTATTTACTCAAGTATTTGTGTTTCGAAAATTATAATTCATTTGTTTTTTCCTCAATTGTTTTTTTTCTTTGCGTCACTCAGTTTACAAAATGGAAAACTTGAAATATCGCGTTATTTACGAGTACGAGTTCCACCGTGGCACCAGTGCTGCAGAAACGGTTCGAAGGATTAATGATGTGTATGGCGACGGTGCCGCAAAAGAAAACACAGTGCGTTTTTGGTTCCAACGTTTTCGTTCTGGAAATTTCGACCTGCAGAATAAGCCCCGTGGACGGCCGGAGACCAAAGTTGATAATGAAGAATTGAAGGCTATTGTGGAAGCGGATCCATTGCAAACCACGTCCGAGTTAGCTGCAGGCTGCGGTGTTAGTGATAAAACTGTTTTAATCCACTTGAAGCAAATTGGGAAGGTGAAAAAGCTTGAAAGGTGGGTACCTCACGAATTGAGTGAAGCAAATCAACAAACGCGCGTTGACTGCTGCGTTGCATTACTCAACCGGCACAATAATGAAGGGATTTTGAATCGAATCATTACCTGTGATGAAAAGTGGATCCTGTATGATAATCGGAAGCGCTCATCGCAATGGCTGAACCCTGCCGAACCAGCCAAACCATGCCCCAAGCGAAAATTGACTCCAAAAAAGTTACTTGTGAGCGTTTGGTGGACTAGTGCTGGTGTCGTTCACTACAGCTTTCTTAAATCTGGCCAGACGATTACGGCAGATGTCTATTGTCAGCAACTGCAAACCATGATGGAAAAGCTAGCTGCTAAACAACCGAGGCTGGTTAATCGCTCTAGGCCACTGCTGCTTCATGATAACGCTAGACCACACACTGCACAACAGACGGCTACCAAATTAGAAGAGCTTCAATTGGAATGTCTAAGACATCCACCGTACTCTCCGGACCTTGCCCCAACAGATTACTATTTTTTTCGAAATTTGGATAACTTCTTGCAAGGGAAAAAATTCAACTCCGATGGGGCAGTCCAAACCGACTTCAAAGATTTTATTGATTCCCGTCCGAATGGTTTTTTTAGTAAAGGGATCGATGAACTACCTATGAGATGGCAAAAGTGCATAGATAGCAATGGTACATACTTTGATTAAATAAATATATTATATTAAAAAAAAATCAACTTTATGTTCCTCCCAAACAAAACGCCAATTTCATATGTAAGGACCTAATATATTATATTTTATAACAACCTTGAGTTATTTATATCAATTCGTATTTGTTTTATGAAAAAAATACCGGATTCAACCGTTAGGCTTTTCAGAAAGTGATTTCATATTTTTAGGTTAAATTCAAACGTAAAATTGCACTAAATGTTCGTGGAAGGTGATTTTCGATATTTTCAGTATCTCAACAATCTCTCATATCATAGAACGCTATACTAGAGAAAATTTAGCATGGTCCCTGCGACAGTTCACAAATTTGCCCCAATACAACCTTGCAACGACGTTCAGTAATTTTAATTACTTTATCAACTTTAATATAAGCCTCGATTCTAATATATAGCAAGTTATTTAGGTAAATACATTACATAAAACTAACAATAATTACAAATTAATACATCTTGTTACAAATTAGCAAAATTGTGGCAGTTTGTTAAAATCAAATAATATTTGGTGACGTTTGTCAAAACTTAACTACGTTAGTCTGCATTGGGTATACAATAATTGGATTTTCGATTTTTTTATACATAAAATTAAATATTTGTAATTAGTATTAATTCATAGTGGATCTTGGCCTATTTAAAGATAGATATAAATCATACAATACATTAGAAAGTCACTATAATGAAAATTAGGAATTAAAACGTCAGTTTAGAGAAAAACAAATTTTCGATTTATGAAAAAACTATTCGATTTGTAAAAAAAAACATTTTACCTCATCCCTTTGAGACATGCCATTTCAAACATCACAGGGACCATGCTACAGTTTCTCTAGTATAGTTGTTCTTGATCAAACAAAGCCTTGATTTGGTCCTCATCACTGGTAATCGGTCTTCCAGAGCGTTTATGATCTTTGAATATCTTATCATCATTATCGAGTTTATTGTGGCAATTTTTGCTGGCTTAAAACAGTGAATTTTTTTCTATTCTCATCAACATTAAAATAAAGCTACAGCATGGTCTCTGTACTCACAAGTTAGTTGAGACTTTCCCATCAGGTAAGGTCAACCTTCTGAGGACGAATACTTTTAAGGGAGTAAAATAACTCTTTTAAAAGGGCCACTGTTAAAAAGTTGTATGATGGCTTTTAGTCAGAACTGCATACAAATATTCTTATTTCTCTGCATTCTGAGTGATTAATTAAACTCCATTTATTAATTTATTTTTTCAGGTCTTTTGTACATTACAGGTTTTCCTAATTCGTAGAAGGACCAAAGATAACAAGTACAAAAAAATATGTGTAAACAATTCAAAATTTTAAGACTTATTTGATAAAAACAATTAGGGGATGTCCTATTGCAGTGATGGGAAACCTTTTTAGATCGGCGTTTCAAAATTCTGAAAAAAACCTGGCTTGACCCGGGTGCCGTGTCACATCTAGGAATATTAACAATTTTTGCAGCCCTAGTAAATAAAAGAGATTTGTTTTTGAACTATTTATTTCTTCTTCTTCTTAAACTTTCTGTAGACTCTCAAGAGTCTGTTACTGCAGGATTGTCCTGTGATGCTGAGCTCCAGCTATCTCTCCATCGTTTCAGGGGGTCTTCCTGGCGGACGCCGTCCATCCGGCACCCCATGCAGAGCTATGTATGGATTTCTTGTGGAATTCATTATCTGTACATGTTGGTACTAGTATCGTCGACGCTGTCGTCCCCATCTGACCACATCTTGAACCTCACAGACCTCTCGGATTGTGGTGTTCCTTACACGATCACGCAAAGTCTTCCCAGCAATAGCGCGTAGAGTTCTCATTTCCGTTGTCCTTAGCATACATTTTGTCCTGACAGTGTCCGCCCTCGCTTCGATGCCATATGTGAGGATAGATCGCACACAGGTCTTATAAATGCGTACCTTGCTATCCGATTATTTATTATTTATTATTATTAAAAAGCAAAAACAAATAATTATTTACATTAGTGACTTTTTTGTTGTTGAATAGCATTTGCTAAATCTTCAATTGAAGGTTGGTATTAAGATTTTTCAGAGTGCCAAAAGTGTTTGGTAATCGGTTCCAAGCATTCAAAATATCTTGTTCGTAGTGGCACTCTTCATTCTCCAAACTATTTCTTTCTAGATTCATAAGTTTGGACCTCGATGCGTGTCACCCAAAATGTCTTGGTGTGTCACCTCTGACACGGATGTCATAAGTTACCCATCACTGTCCTATGGCCTTCTGCCAATAAGACGGCAGCTACAAATAAACAAGTTGGTTCCGTTGACGGGATGAAGACGATGCTTGGAGAGGATCAAGAAGATCTCATGGTATTCCTCCGGGGACCTGCTTCAGGGGTGGAAGTCTCTCACTGCATGTGACACGGTTTCACAGTGTTTAAATTCCTCCTGATTTTTCTGGCATGCTAGGTGGCAAACCTCACCATCGTAAAGCTCGCTGTCACGAGGGCAAGAACAAAAGCCTGCTCCCGGGAACGGAGCTGGCCCCAACATGAAGTTCTACAGTCTCCGAGGCTGCTGAAACAGTGGACATGTTTGCCAGCTTAATGGCTCCCAACTAGTATTGTAATAATATTCATATTTATAATATGAAATAAATATAATGGAAAATTACTGACACTGGACCAGACATTAAGTGCTGGAACAGAATTATAGTCAAGGTGAATTTAGTGACAAAAGTGGTGTTTACTTTTTGTGATTATGTACACTAGCCCAGAGGTTGGCAACGCGGCGCTTGTGGGCGTTAATGCGTCGCGGGGTTCACTGGTTGGTTGATAACATCTTTAAATTGCAAACAAAAGGTTGACAACATCATGAAATTTTCACTTAAAAGTTGAAAACATAAAGTATCCACCGATGGGTTGAGAACGTAATGATGCTCCCACCAAAAGTTTGGGAATATCATAAAGTTCCCACCAAAATGTTGACAACATCGTGAAATTCACACCAAAGGGCTGAAAGCATTATAAATCTCACACCAAAAGGTTGAGAACATTATGAAGTTTACACCAAAAGGTTGAGAACATTACGAAGTTCACACCAAAAGGTTGAAAACAAAATGAAGTACCCACCAAAAGGTTGACAACATTATGAAGTTCTCACCAAAATGTTGAGAACATCGTGAAGTTCACACCAGAGAATTGAGAACATTATGTTGAATACATAATGAAGTACCCACTAAAAGGTTGAGAACATTATGAATTCTCGATATTAATTGTGACATAAACCGTTATGGTTTTTAATATTACAGCACATTTTATTTGACTTACGAATCTGCAATATTTATTTATTGAGTCATTTAATTTATATTTCTTTAGTCGTTCAGATATTGGGTTTGAAAAAAGAAGAGTTACTCGTACGTATTTTTTACACGAGTTTAACTTGGGCATGATGTATCTCAAACAGCACGCAATGTTAACCAAACATGGAGTGAAGGAACCATATTTGAACAAACAGTGCGACGTTGATTCGAAAAGTTTAGAAACGGAGACGTAAGTCTTAAATATGTAGAGGGTCGAGGACGTTTTGCTACTGTAAAAACAAATCGACGAATTGAAAGCATTATTGGAAGAAAACACGTAACAAACAGTACTAGAAATAGAAGAATTGATTATTGGTGTTGCAACGTTTTTTGTATATTGAAAGCAAATTGGAAATGTAAAAAAGTTTGATTCAACATGAAATTAATTATCATTAATTAATTATCATTAATTAATAAATTAATTATCACAAAAAAATGTCGTATATAAGTGTGTTCTTCGTTATTGTTGCTTAACCGCAATGATCTTTTTCTTAATAATATTGATGTCAATTTAAAAAAAATAACGAGTTGGGCTACGAAACGTTGCCTCATCCGCCTTACTCACCCGATATATCGCCAACCAATGTTTACTTTTTTAAACACCTCGATAACTTTTATCAGCAGAAAAAAATCAATAACGGAGAAGCAGCATAAAACAACTTGAAAGATTTTTTAGATTTTAATCCGCCTGAATTTTATTTTATGGGAATAAATAAACTCGGCAATTCTTTGGCGAAAATGCGTAGAATCGATTGATTCTTACTTTGATCAATAAAGTTTATTTACTCTGAAGTTGTAATTGAATTTGATGTTTTCAGAACAACTTAATATTAAATTGGGGAATCTACATAAATCTTATTCAAATGATTCTATTAAGATTTTTGCGGATACAGCTGTATGCTGATGACATGGTGGTGTAAGCGGAGATTGAGGATAAATAACAGTCTTGCTTTGCATATCTTACACAAAGTAAATTGTGTAAGATATGCGGAAAAAAAGATGTGAGAATGAATGTTGTGGAGTCTAAAGTCATGGTTATAGAAATGTGTGAAAGGAAGATCAATGTTTAGCGTGATGCTTAATTTGATACGTCGTGATGATTTTGATTTGTTTTGTATTTAAAATAAAATACGTCGATTCAGGAATGCGAAAAAAGTGAGAGTGAATAATTGGTAAATAGTAAACAGCCATGAATGGTCAAGTGAATAATAATAAGTGCCCTTTATTCATCGATAAGTAGGTATATATAGAATTTCAGAACGGGGCGCGCGAATGCGTCCGCGGTATATCTCGATCTCACTCCTGCGCGTGCTGAGGTTGTCGGAGACGCTGCGGATAATGCAGTGGGTAGAATATTTATTGTCGAAACGGCGAGACGGCGTGATATGTTCTCCCTCTACCGTGGAATGCGATGTAAATATTATTTTCGTGTAAACAGTATTGACGTTCTGGTATGTGACATTTGTACATATCCAGAGGTTGATTCATCGGTCGTTGACCCTGCATGTTGACAATATTTTAGGGACGTGGGTATTCCCTACAAATGCGATATATGGGTGAGCAATGCGATATATGGGTGAGCAATGCCATATATGGGACATATTAGAGCAAGTTTGTCAGGTTGATGAGAATGTGCAACGGGGTTTTATATAATTAAAAAATCGGAAAGAAATATCGATTTAGTTTTTCACGCTAAATGTCCTCAGTGAGATATAGGCAAAAGCCTAGTTTATTGGGGACACGACAAATGAAAGGCAAAAAACCTAGATCCATTAAAATTGTGTGTCCAAATTAAATTACCAGTTATTTTTTCGCAAATTGTGTATATTTCTTGTCATGTGTAAATAAAATGAAAAGTTGTCGATCTCTTCACCGGCCGGTTCGAGCAGAAACAATATACTCGTACTTTACTTATTATAACGTGGTATTTTTTGCTGACGCTATAATTGGAATTATGTATTGTTATTGGACAAAACTAAACACGGCGATATGTTTATTGTTACTAACAGAAATATAAGGTGTATCTAAAAAATACTTTTACACTGTGCCGTTTATTTGAACTTGCTGCAGGAATTTGTCAAACCGAGCAATCGTGAGGAGTGGAGGGATGAGGAGCGTAGCGATGAGAAGCGTAGGGTTGAGGAGTGTGTGGTGATGAGGAGTGGAGGGATGAGGAGCGTAGCGATGAGGAGCGTAGGTATGAGGAGTGTGTTGTGGTGTGTTGTGATGAGGAGTGTAGGGATGAGGAGCGTAGGGATGAGGAGTGTGTGGTGATGAGGAGTGTAGGGATGAAGAGTGAAGGAATGAGGAGTGTGGGGATGAGGAGTGTGGGGATGAGGAGGGTGGGGATGAGGAGTGTGGGGATGAGGAGTGTGGGGATGAGGAGTGTGGGGATGAGGAGTGTGGGGATGAGGAGTGTGGGGATGAGGAGTGTGGGGATGAGGAGTGTGGGGATGAGGAGTGTGGGGATGAGGAGTGTGGGGATGAGGAGCGTGGGGATGAGGAGCGTAGGGATGAGGAGCGTAAGGATGAGGAGTGTGTGGTGATGAGGAGTGTAGGGATGAGGAGTGTAGGGATGAGGAGTGGAGGTATGATGAGTGTAGGGATGAGGAGTGTAGGGATGAGGAGTGTAGGGATTAGGAGTGTATGGATGAGGAGTACTTTATTTCCAGCAATATGTTGCATCTCCCCATTACCATCGTAATGTGGTGGCCTATCTTGATTGAAATTTACTTAACAGATGGGTCGGACGTAGAAGTAGTATTGAATACATTCCGTGCTCCGCAGACCTCACGCCAATAGATTTATTTTATGACACCGTCAAAGATAAATTTTATGGGACAAAACTGGCATCAGTTGATTGATCGAGAACAGCTATTGAAAGAGAATGCACCCAAATACCAAAACATGATTCGTGATGTTTGTGATTCCAAATTATCAGCAGAGCATGGCTGCGTGATAACGTACTCGACTTCCGTGCGGAAGGTTGCCGGTTCGAAACCCGCGCTATGTCATTCCCCTTGAATGATACAAATATTCCCTTTAAATGATACAGATATTTTTTCCGTCTAGTATTCATATCTATCTTTTTTTTAATTAAAAAAAAGCATACCGGTGTGCTCCGATTGTCTCACTTCAGGTGTACCATCGGATTGCTGGTATACGACGGCTCACTCACTTAAAAAAACAAACTCTACGACACATCTTTGCTTTCCAGCAGAATTGACGTTGGAATAGCGAGGGGATCTTCGACTACAAGGCCCAGCAACGACGAGGGCATGGACTTAAAATAAATACTGATTTTATAATAATTCAAAATGCGTATAATTTTTTTAAGACACCCTATACATTACAGCCAAGGTGACTATATATTTTTTTCAAATATTGTTTTCACATAATATTAAAGACACGGTCATGCATATCAGTAATTATTATAAAACTAAAGTTGGTTGGCTGGAAGAAATATTATACTTCAATGACTTAAAATCAGGCAGCGAATAAACCTTCACATTTTATCGAAATTATTTTCTGTGTTTGACAATCCCAAATTTTCATTATATCTTCGCGGAAAATGCCAATATCTTTCAGAACACGACCGTTCTCTTCGATTAGGCGATGAGAGACTAATTTATATACCAAATATCTCACACAATTGTACACATTTTCATTTGCGGTTACCTCGGCGCGGCTATGGAATAAACTTACAAATATCTCACACAATTGTATACATTTTCATTAGCGGTTTCCTTGGCACGACTGTGGAATAAACTTACAAATATCTCACACAATTGTTCACATCTTCATTTGCTGTTACCTCGGCGCGGCTATGGAATAAACTTACAAATATCTCACACAATTGTATACATTTTCATTAGCGGTTTCCTCGGCACGACTGTGGAATAAACTTACAAATATCTCACACAATTGTTCACATCTTCATTTGCTGTTACCTCGGCGCGACTGTGGTATAAACTTACAAATATCTCACACAATTGTACACATTTTCATTAGCGGTTTCCTCGGCGCGACTGTGGAATAAACTTACAAATATCTCACACAATTGTACACATCTTCATAAGCGGTTACCTCGGCGCGACTGTGGAATAAACTTACAAATATCTCACACAATTGAACACATTTTCATTAGCGGTTTCCTCGGCGCGACTGTGGAATAAACTTACAAATATCTCACACAATTGTACACATCTTCATTAGCGGTTACCTCGGCGCGACTGTGGAATAAACTAACAAATATCTCACACAATTGTACACATTTTCATTAGCGGTTTCTTCGGCGCGACTGTGGAATAAACTTACAAATATCTCACACAATTGTACACATTTTCATTAGCGGTTTCCTTGGCATGACTGTGGAATAAACTTACAAATATCTCACACAATTGTTCACATCTTCATTTGCTGTTACCTCGGCGCGGCTATGGAATAAACTTACAAATATCTCACACAATTGTACACATCTTCATTAGCGGTTACCTCGGCGCAACTGTGGAATAAACTTACAAATATCTCACACAATTGTACACATCTTCATTAGCGGTTACCTCGGCGCGACTGTGAAATAAACTTCAAAATATCTCACACAATTGTTCACATCTTCATTAGCGGTAACCTCGGCGCGACTGTGGAATAAACTTACAAATATCTCACACAATTGTACACATTTTTATTAGCGGTTACCTCGGCGCGACTGTGAAATAAACTTAAAAATATCTCACACAATTGTTCACATCTTCATTAGCGGTTACCTCGGCGCGACTGTGGAATAAATTTACAAATATCTCACACAATTGTACACATTTTTATTAGCGGTTCCCTCGGCGCGACTGTGAAATAAACTTAAAAATATCTCACACAATTGTTCACATCTTCATTAGCGGTTACCTCGGCGCGACTGTGGAATAAACTTACAAATATCTCACATAATTGCACACATTTTCATTAGCGGTTTCCTTGGCATGACTGTGGAATAAACTTACAAATATCTCACACAATTGTACACATCTTCATTAGCGGTTATCTCGGCGCAACTGTGGAATAAACTTACGAATATCTCACACAATTGTACACATTTTTATTAGCGGTTACCTCGGCGCGACTGTGAAACAAACTTTAAAATATCTCACACAATTGTTCACATCTTCATTAGCGGTTACCTCGGCGCGACTGTGTAATAAACTTACAAATATCTCACACAATTGTACACATTTTTATTAGCGGTTACCTCGGCGCGACTGTGGAATAAACTTACAAATATCTCACACAATTGTACACATTTTCATTAGCGGTTTCCTCGGCGCGACTGTGGAATAAACTAACAAATATCTCACATAATTGTACACATTTTCATTAGCGGTTTCCTTGGCATGACTGTGGAATAAACTTACAAATATCTCACGCAATTGTACACATCTTCATTAGCGGTTTCCTCGGCGCGACTGTGGAATAAACTTACAAATATCTCACATAATTGTACACATTTTCATTAGCGGTTTCCTTGGCATGACTGTGGAATAAACTTACAAATATCTCACACAATTGTACACATCTTCATTAGCGGTTATCTCGGCGCAACTGTGGAATAAACTTACGAATATCTCACACAATTGTACACATTTTTATTAGCGGTTACCTCGGCGCGACTGTGAAATAAACTTAAAAATATCTCACACAATTGTTCACATCTTCATTAGCGGTTACCTCGGCGCGACTGTGGAATAAACTTACAAATATCTCACACAATTGTACACATTTTTATTAGCGGTTACCTCGGCGCGACTGTGGAATAAACTTAAGAATATCTCACACAATTGTACACATCTTCATTAGCGGTTACCTCGGCGCAACTGTGGAATAAACTTACAAATATCTCACACAATTGTACACATCTTCATTAGCGGTTACCTCGGCGTGACTGTGGAATAAACTTACAAAATTTATCAGATGTATGTTATGTTATGTTATACCATCATTATTTACGTTTAAGAGATAATTGAAAAAATGTTATGTGTATCACTAAAAACATATTTTTATCCTAATTTCCCATTGATACTTTCCTTATCCTTTGTTTTCTTTCAATTCTAGTTCTACCATTATTCTCTCTTGAATGTATTTTTTTTGTCATATATTTATTTTCTGTGTTTTTTTTATATTCTTGTTCTACGTGTTCAAGGGTGTGGGCTGAAAAAACATCTGGTGTCCCCGTGGCTGGGCTCGCTCTATATTGGTGGGGTGTATCTTGGCCGGGGGATGTTATTAAATGAGCCGAGACCTTTTGATAGCTTCTGTATTTAATGTATTATCAGCAATTTATGTGTTTTAGAAGTGTTATTTAAATATATTATGTTCATACTATGTTGCCGTCAATAAACCTATATTTATTTATCTTAGCCCGTGTCCTCTTTTAGGCCGAAAGAGATTGATAATGTAAGATTATGACAAAAGAGGACAAAACAGTCTGATTTTTATAGTATATTAATTTGTAGGTCAAGGTCTTCTAATAAAATAAATAAAAACTTTTTAATTAATTCATTTTACCCGTTTAGATTATTAAATTTTAATTTATTCTGCTCTGCGTGATTCGTTAATTTCTAGACTCCAGTCTGTTTTCAATGTAGTTGCTAGACCAGATTTCCCAAACTTTTTTGGCACTCCGCCCCCGGAAGGAGTGGTGTACTCTGAATAAGGTCGAATACGGAGGGTACCACACTGCATATGATATGCACAAGTGAGGCCTAGCGGAGTCGCCTATCTGTGAGTGTGGAGAAATCTAGACCAGGGGTCCCCAAACTACAGCCCACGGTAGCGGGCCGGATATTCCCGGTATCCGTCCCGTCATAGTTTATTTTGATTACATTGTAAAATTTACAATGTAAGTAAATCATACAAAATAATAATCAGATGGTTTTATTTAACGACCAATTAAGAAACACAATAACTGACATACATAATGAAATTGAACATTTTAACTGTAATTAATGATATGAGATTTATCCTAAAAACTTACAATAAGTGACATACATAGGTAATTCACATAACGAAATTAAACATTATAATTATGACTAATGACATTTATGTAGCTGTAACTTTCCACTGACAATTGTTTGCAGTTGTGGATCAAGTTTCCTAGTGGAAATTATGAGCAGCGACTTCAAATGCTCATCAGTTAATTTGGATCTGTAAATATTTTTTGTATATTTCATTTTGGAGAATGTCGTTTCACACAGATAAGTAGTGCCGAAAGCGGAAAAAAGCCACGAGCAAATTTATGCAACTCATCAAACTGTGAGTGGAAGACTCTTATAAAATTCCAGCAATGACGACTTTAAATATTTTTCTTTAAAAATATCGCTACACCAACGTAAGTACCAACCGAAATTGCGAACGGAGGGGAATCCACCCCCGCACCCTGCACCATAGATATCTCACACACAGGCTGTTCTCAATACGAAAATTTGCGCGTAATTCAAAACTACAGTATGTTGGTATGGTGAGCTAGCTGGGCCTTGGCCCTTGGGACTTAGTGGAGGAGTCAGTGTGGCCCTTAGGCTAAAAAGTTTGGAGACCCCTGATAGTTATACCATGGACCACATTATACATAGGTGCCATTGGAAGTTATACCATGGACCACATTATACATAGGTGCCCATGCGTTATTTGGAGGCGTGCAGGAGTTACATAGCCGTACACCGGACGTTGCGCCCCGGTCGGAGAAGACACTGCGAGTGAGGGCCAAATGCTGAAGAAGAATATTGTAACTAAAATATTGTAAAGAATGTGGCATATCAAACGTAGAAGAAAGTATAATAGTAACAATTTTGATGTTTGGTAGAGTGACGCAGATGGGGAACAATACTGAAAAGTGTCGAATAAATTATGTAATAATGTGTCCTCTGATAAGAATAGATGGAGGGACAATGTATGAAAGAATACGGAATGAAGTGATTAGAGGTAAGGGTGAACTTAGGGCTGATGTGTTGAGTAAGATGGTTTGGGCATATGGAACGAATGAATGAAAAACAAAACAAATATATAGTGCAAATGTGAGGGAAAGGCGTGGTAGAGGAAGATCAACGAAAGTATTGTTTGATCAAGTGTGTGATATTTTGAAAGAAGGAAATGAAAAAGTCAGAGGAATCTTAGAAGCTGTATGAGAAGGTATATGAATGTAGAATATGCGAAAGACGTATGTCGTGATAGGAAAATCGGGCGCTCTCTCGTTTCTGTCTACGTGTAAGTTTCTGTTTTATCTAGCGGGTTTCCAGCCTGCTTATACGAGGCATATCCACAAAGTAAGTGTACTGAATTTTTGTAGGTTACATTTTTTTTTATTTAAACAAAAAAGTTACGTGGTTACCGTAGTACATATGTAAGATATTTTTCGACATAGTCGCCATTCCTCTCAATGCAGGTGGTGAAGCGGGGTATCAACTTTTTGATGCCTTCCTCGAAGTAGTTTCCCGCCAACCCCTCCGTCCACTTCTCCACCTCCTTCTTTAGCTCATCGTCGGTTGAAAACCTTTTCCCACCCACGTGCAGCTTCAGGGAGGTAAAGAGATAGTAATCTGAAGGTGCTAGGTCAGGGGAATGCGCGGGATGGTTCAGGACATCCCATTTAAACTAGGCGAGCAGTTCCTTCGTGGCATTGGCCGTGTGTGGTCTGGCATTTTCGTGCAGCAGGCAGAATCACCCTTCGCAATTTTTTTAGGGTCTCACAGTATCTTACAGAGTCGATGGTCTCCCCTTGAGGCATATATTCAATTAAAATTATGCCTTGACAGTCCCAAAACACGGATGCCATGATTTTCTTGGCTGAAATTGTGGTTTTGAACTTTTTGGCGGAGGGTGAAGAGGTGTGACGCCACTGTCGAGACTGCCTTTTGGTTTCAGGCGTGTAGTGTGCGACCCAAGTTTCATCTCCAGTAACGATGGAGCGTAGAAATTCATCTCCATGGAGTTTGCAGCGACTCAAAAACTCTTGCCTTTTTACAAAATTTCGCACTTGGCGGGAGATTGGGTTGACATTTTTCACGAAACGTGTTGTCGCGTCGACACTTCTCAACGTACTGACCTCGAACTGGTCTCGTTGTGGAGGGGAAGGGTCAGGCTACACGGAAGTGTAGCCAACATGTCGAAACTAAAATCCATCCGGTCGTGAGAGCCTCAGTACACTTACTCTCTGGGTACGCCTCGTAGTATCAGTGTATAAAAATAATGCAAATCATGTTCAAGGATAATTCCTAAAAATAGCAAACCACCGCCCAAAACAACTTTTATTTTTTATCCTTGCAATGTTTACCTTCGGAGATTCCAAGAAGAGGAAATCGTGCGGTAATGAATACAAGTCGATATATTTTATATGTTATGTTCCAAGAAAAATCAATTCTTGGAACACATTTGTTGACGATTCGGTGCCGATCTTTATTATTGTACAATATTTGCATAATAATACGAATATATGGCATACTCCTATTCAAAACATTATGTATTTTTATTGTATTTATGGCTGATAGATACGGCTCAAAAATTGTATGCATTTTTTAGTCAATATGTATATTACATTTCTGTACGTCACGCCCTAATAATATATTATACTTCGGAAAGTCTAGGATGAACCGTGCGACGTTTGTCACAAAGGGATGGGGTAAAATCGTTTTTTTTTTACAAATCGAATAGTTTTTTTTTACAAATCAAACAATTGTTTTTCTCTAAACTGACGTTTTAATTCCTAATTTTCATTTTACTGACTTTCTAATGTATTGTATGATTTGTATGTATCTTTAAATAATCCAAATATCTATAAATAGTATTAATCCACTATGGATTAATACTAATTACGATTTATGTATAAAAAAAAATCGAAAATCCAATTATCGAATACCCCATTCCTTGCCAATGCAGACTAACGTAGTGACTTTTGACAAACGTCACCAAATATTATATGTAACAAACTGCCACATTTTTGCTAATTTGTGACAAGATGTATTAATTTGTCATTATTGTTAGTTTTATGTAATGTATTTACCTAAATAACTAGCTATTTATTACAATAGAATCGAGGCTTATATTAAAGTTGATAAAATAATTAAAATTACTGAACATCGTTACAAGGTTGTATTGGGGCAAATTTGTGAGCTGTCATACGGTTCATCCTAGATTTTCCGAACTATAACGACTTCTGTAGTCTATACTTGGGAAAATGTAGGATGGTTCCTGTAACGTTTGAAACGTCATGTCTCAAAGGGATGGAGTAAAATCGTTTTTTTACAAATCGAATAGTTTTTTTATAAATCGAAAAATTATTTTTCTCTAAACTGACGTTTTAATTCCTAATTATCATTATACAGACTTTCTAATGTATTGTATGATTTGTATCTATCTTTAAATAGGCCAAGATCCACTATGAATTAATACTAATTACGAACTTCAGGCTGAATGATCTATACTTAAATGTAGGAAATAAGGTCTACGGAGAGTCCTAATCATGCTACACGCTATTTGTACTTATGGTGCATTATTCATAATGTAATTTATGTATCCAATAAGTTTAAAAAAAATATTTAAGAACTCTGAGTCGAATTTACAACAGCATCTTCCGACTCCACAACAACCGACCGAATCCACGACTCCGATCCACAACGGTTTTAGGCTGAGGAAGGGACATTTAAAACAAATTATTAAAAAAAAAGTTTTCAAAATAAAAAAGTTAATAAAATGTATTTTTGTAGCAGGTTCATTCCCCAACTTGTATCAAAAACCACCATCCACGACAATTTTGTGTTTGAATTTGACCCTAGAATGTAAAATTGTTTTCCGGACATTATATTATATTTTATGTTCACAATAACTTTGATAAAGCGAAATGCATTTATGCATACGTTGCATTTAGTGTTTTTAAAAGAACTTTTTATCGAATCCAATGTTATAAGCATGTTGTAATGCAATCTACCGTGGCCTTCACGCAACATTATTATATAATGTTATTGCATTTAACGCTGCAGTTCTGCTGAATCAGAACGCTAAAAAAAACCTTGTTTTCGTGCAGTTTCATTATATGTCCAATAGTATCCATAACACTTTATTTTGTATTATAATATCCTGGTTAATCAACACACTGAAGCTGTCGATGCCAAGTGATGTTGAGGCTGTTATAAACTTGTCTTTGAAGTACCTCGAAAACACTTGTTGTTATGATAAATACGTCGCTGTTTCAATATCACCTTCTTTGCGATTTTTTAATTTTTATAAGAGAAATGTTCAATTATTTGTGATGAATGTAAGTACATGACTTCAGTCATATCTATTCTTGAAAAAAAAAATCAGCCACATCAAGAAAGCTGAAGAGCTGGAGTGGAGACGCCTAGGCTAGTCAGATGTTAGCTGATGGCTATTCCTCGGCTGGAACTGGCAGTTGTTTAATATCAGCTTGGCGCCGGTGTAGGCACAGCTCTTAGATAAAGTGAAGATTAGACATATAGCAACCTGGTGGATAATCCACCCGGCAGGACAGCCGGGTGAAGAGTGAAAGAATTTTGTAACTGGTCCAACTTTTTTATAGCGACCACGAAGTATTTTTTGGACAACATAAGTGGTCTGCTTATCGTGTCCATAATTTGCCCAACTCGTTGGTAGTACCATCCCGTTTCCATGACAGTTGCGACTGGAATCGGCAAATCTCATCACGACAGTTGACGTCTATGGGAGCATCACTTAATGGAAGAATGAGTTTCTTCAGTACATATTTAAAATCTAATTAACACCACGACTGTTCAATTATAGCCTAGAAAACTAATAATTAACAAAAAGATAGTAAATGTTTATTCAATTATTTATATTATTTTATTTATGAACACATGAAATGAAATGAAGTGGCAATGGGCAGGACACGTAGCCAGAATGTCAGACTCCCGATGGACATCCGAAATAATCCAATGGTACCCAGGAAGCATAAAGAGGCCCAGAAGAAGACCGAAGGTACGCTGGATAGATGAAATCAGGAAGCATGGGAGCATCACATGACATCAACGAGTAAAAAACCGAAATATTTGGAGTCAATCAAAGGAGAACAATCGATCTGTAAATGGACAATTTCTAGTCTTAGAAGTATTTTTTCAAATACATAACATATATGGTATTAGGTGTTAACATAAGTTGTGTCCGTTTTTTTTTCAATTTAAAAATGAGCACCAAAAGTAAAACAAAATGATGAAGGTTATACGTCATTCGAAAGAAAATTTATTTGCTTTTACGTTACATATATTATTTTATTTGATTACAAGCCTTCAAAATGGAATGTCAAGTAGACAAAAGGGAGCATTTTTGACACCTCCTGTTCGCGTTCAATCGAGGGAATAAAGCTGCTAATTCCCTCGATTGACTTCGAATTGCTTCCGCACCCACCATATTCTCCAGATTTTGCCCCCAGCGACTATTGGCTGTTCGCAGACCTCAAAAAGATCCAGGGAAAGAGATTTGACTCCAATGAAGAAGAGATTGCCGAAACGAACGCCTATTTTGAAACCAAAGAACTTGAGGAGACTTTCACCCAGCAGTGGATCGACCCTGGTTGACAATGACGATGATGATGATTTAAGAACACCATTAACAAGTTGTTCTGTGACCGAAATTTTTCATTATTGAAACAGTTAAAAACATATTTAAGATTCAACTGAAAACAAAATTGATGGCTGTGTTATATCTGTGCTACGTGCCTGATGAAGATACAGTTAATTATGTTGGATTGCATCGAGTTAATATTGTTTGTGTGTTGATAGCGTGGCCGGCCGGACATTTATCGCGTAATTAGGCAATAGAGGTCATTACCGCGCGACACGGCACGTTAATATGGACCAGAGATCACACAATCGCAGACACGTTCAAGAGGTCAGCTTGTTCCATATAAATGAAACATGCGGATGCCTAATTCACTTTTTACTGGGGGACTATTTCACACGAGTATAGATAAACACTAGAAGGGCTAATATATAGCACTTTCTAATGGCGATCTAAATGCGGACCTTCAATCGATTTCCGAATGGACTAAGGAGCATGACTTACTCATTATTCATACGAAGTCTCAAGCGATCTCGTTGACAGTACTCAGTTTCTCAGTAAATTCGACACTGATAATATTACTCGATAGCTCTGTCATACCATTAAAAAAACATTTAAAACCTAGGAGTGCTAATAGATAACACTCTGTCATGGCGAGATCAAATAAATTAGGTAAGCCGAAGGATCTTCGTCAGCCTTCATTCCCTTAAAATGTTGCAAAGATTCCTACCAACTAAAACCAAAATTTTACTGGGCTCTTTCCGATTTTTGACTATGCAGACGTCTGTTATTTGGGTATTACGGAAGAACAGCTGAATAAATTACAGCGTCTTCAAAATGTTTGTCTAAGACATATTTTTTTAACCTGAGAAAGTACTACCACATCACATCATACCAGATGGAGCTAAAGTGATTGAATGTGAGAAATATATGCCAAATTCACGTAATATATATTTTATTCAATATCCTGAATTGTCCTGCCACCCCCTCTTATCTCACCGAAAATTTTCAGCGTCTTTCTGATCATAGATTTACACTACGTTCAAACAGAGATTGACCTTCACAGTTCACCGCTCATCTTTTTTTACGTCGTCCTTTACTATTCATGCAGTGAGACTCTGAAACCAGTTACAAACCAACGTTAGACTCGCTCCGTCCTTGTTGGCATACTTTAAGAAGTCACTGAAAAACCTTTGGATTCCTAATCAGTAATATACTGTGGTTCATTCCTGAATTTCCTTGCCAATCCACCGACCCTTCCTTTTACCTAGATTGATGATATCTCACTTTAACTATGTATGTTATATTGTTCATAAATTTCATAAAGATGAATAATTTTTTTTTATTTATTTTTACACATGACAAGAAATATACACAATTTGCGAAAAAACAACAGGTAATTTGATTTGGACATGCAATTTTAATGTATCTGGGTTCGTTGCCTTTCATTTGTCGTATCCTCAGTAAACTAGGCTTTTGCCTGTATCTCACTGAGGATATTTAGCATGAAAAAATAAATCGATACTTCTTTCCGATTTTTGTTTACACAAAAACAAAACCCCGTTGCACGCTCTCATAGACCTGACAAACAGTGACATTCAACTACAACTGGAAACATCTTGCGAAATTCAACTCCTCACACATCATCACTCCAGAAAGACCAACAATATTCATCCCACGATATACCGCACACAATCATAACAATAAAAATTAAAATTAAAACAAAAAATACACAGAAACACAAATACAAAAACAACCAAAATCAAAACAAGAAGAAACCCACACTCACGAGCTCACACAATTCTTTCCCACTCGACATTCATCCTGAAAGCCCAAGTACTCAAAATCCTGTCGCAATAACAACCACACTCTGATCGACTGTCTAAATGGTTTTCCTACCTTTACCTTTATTGAATTCGGCACGCCATTGTATGTAATGGGAGCCAAATAAGCATATTGCCTTTGGGCAAAAGAGGTTTTAACTCTAGGGATGGTGAATAATCATTTGAATATTTTTCGCGATCATGTAACTTCCTTTATTTACACAAGATATATAAAATATTCAGCACATGATATGTAGGCAATATAACAATTACAAAAGAGGTCAATTAATAAGGACGAGAGGTAAAATAATCCGAACAGGATAGGCAAAATATTGCACAAAAGAGGCAAAAAATCAGTACAAAAATGACAAGACATTCAGGACAAAAGAGGAAAACATATTAGCAGAGAAGAGGAAAAATAACCAGCATAAAAGATGTTAAATAATCAAGACATATAAGGTCTAATAATCAACATATGAAAATCAAAATAATCAGTACAACAGATGCAAATAACCAGCACAAAAGATGTCAAACAATCAGGACAGAATAGATAAAATAATCAGCTTAAAAAAGGCACAATAATCAGTACAATAGAGCCAAATAGCCACCAGAGCCAGCACAAAAGCGGCAAAAGAAATATAATAAAGGAGAAAAAATACTCAGTATAAAATGAGTTAAATAATTAGGATAGGTAAAATAATCAGCATAAAAGGAGTTAAATAATCAGAAAAGGATAGGTAAAATAATCAGCATAAAATGAGTTAAATAATCAGGAAAGGATAGGTAAAATAATCAGCATAAAAGGAGTTAAATAATCAGGAAAGGATAGGTAAAATAATCAACATAAAATGAGTTAAATAATCAGGAAAGGTTAGGTAAAATAATCAGGATAAAAGGAGTTACATAATCAGGAAAGGATAGGTAAAATAATCAGCATAAAAGGAGTTAAATAATCAGGAAAGGATAGGTAAAATAATCAGCATAAAAGGAGTTAAATAATCAGGAAAGGATAGGTAAAATAATCAACATAAAATGAGTTAAATAATCAGGAAAGGATAGGTAAAATAATCAGGATAAAAGGAGTTACATAATCAGGAAAGGATAGGTAAAATAATCAGCATAAAAGGAGTTAAATAATCAGGAAAGGATAGGTAAAATAATCAGTATAAAAGGAGTTAAACAATCAGCACAAAAAGAGTTCAATAATTAGCACAAAAGGAGTTAAATAATCAGCACAAACGAGGAAAAATAATCAGCATCAGAAAAGCTTGTTTATCAGCTTGCTTTAAACAACTCGAGAATGAATTAATTTATGGCTAAGAGTAATTCAAGGTTGACATATACTCGTATACTCGTACTATTGCCTAAATAAAGAATACACATCAAAACAAAATGTAGTTGAGGTGCATGGCCACGCGGTAACGCACTGGATTCCAGTTCGGAAGGTCGCTGGTTCAACTTCTCTACAAAGAATTGCGGAATAAAACTTCCTCCATCTTGTAAAATCACTTGGTGACACAATAAAATTAACCAACACGTCTGTTCGCTAGGAGATTCACTAGGTGATTAGGTGGCTAATAGTCACGTAACGTGCAGTGTTGCCATTGTGATAGTATGCGGTGCGTTGGTTCGCTAGGATATGTCACCTAGCTCGCAGCGTAGCTCTAAGCACCAAACGCGGCTCCTACCTGTGTGGCCGTGCCCTTAGAGATGGGTGGCATGTGCAGCTTTAGGAGGCACTTGAAGAATCCCTCTTTGAGAGGTATATCTAAAATTATGATTGTATTATATATTAGGTCCTTACATATGAAATTGGCGTTTTGTTTGGGAGGAACATAAAGTTGATTTTTTTTTAATATAATATATTTATTTAATCAAAGTATGTACCATTGCTATCTATGCACTTTTGCCATCTCATAGGTAGTTCATCGATCCCTTTACTAAAAAAACCATTCGGACGGGAATCAATAAAATCTTTGAAGTCGGTTTGGACTGCCCCATCGGAGTTGAATTTTTTCCCTTGCAAGAAGTTATCCAAATTTCGAAAAAAATAGTAATCTGTTGGGGCAAGGTCCGGAGAGTACGGTGGATGTCTTAGACATTCCAATTGAAGCTCTTCTAATTTGGTAGCCGTCTGTTGTGCAGTGTGTGGTCTAGCGTTATCATGAAGCAGCAGTGGCCTAGAGCGATTAACCAGCCTCGGTTGTTTAGCAGCTAGCTTTTCCATCATGGTTTGCAGTTGCTGACAATAGACATCTGCCGTAATCGTCTGGCCAGATTTAAGAAAGCTGTAGTGAACGACACCAGCACTAGTCCACCAAACGCTCACAAGTAACTTTTTTGGAGTCAATTTTCGCTTGGGGCATGGTTTGGCTGGTTCGGCAGGGTTCAGCCATTGCGATGAGCGCTTCCGATTATCATACAGGATCCACTTTTCATCACAGGTAATGATTCGATTCAAAATCCCTTCATTATTGTGCCGGTTGAGTAATGCAACGCAGCAGTCAACGCGCGTTTGTTGATTTGCTTCACTCAATTCGTGAGGTACCCACCTTTCAAGCTTTTTCACCTTCCCAATTTGCTTCAAGTGGATTAAAACAGTTTTATCACTAACACCGCAGCCTGCAGCTAACTCGGACGTGGTTTGCGATGGATCCGCTTCCACAATAGCCTTCAATTCTTCATTATCAACTTTCTCCACGGGGCTTGTTCTGCAGGTCAAAATTTCCAGAACGAAAACGTTGGAACTAAAAACGCACTGTGTTTTCTTTTGCGGCACCGTCGCCATACACATCATTAATCCTTCGAGCCGTTTCTGCAGCACTGGTGCCACGGTGGAACTCGTACTCGTAAATAACGCGATATTTCAAGTTTTCCATTTTGTAAACTGAGTGACGCAAAGAAAAAAAACAATTGAGGAAAAAACAAATGAATTATAATTTTCGAAACACAAATACTTGAGTAAATAGCTGTATAAATTTGAATTTGGAATTCCTAACCAAAGAGAAGATATTTGAGATCAAAGTTGCCAGTACGGCAAAACGCCAATTTCATATGTAAGGACCTAATATAAACACTACAGACATATGGTATAGTACACTACACTAAACTCAAAGCCAAATGCTAAAGCTACATATTAAAAAATCCACGAAAGGTTTTTTACAGTTCGACTTCCCTTGGTAAGTTTTCTGCGGTTTTCTTACCGAATATGTTTTTCTGAACGTATACAGATGCGGGTAAGTACTTAATTTATTGACCGCGGCCACTACCATCCTATCTTTACACTCAACTTATATATGTTTATTTTGTAATATTTTTAATCTGTCCATAATAGTGGGTTCGAATTCCGAGTTAGAGCGCTCTTAAGTAGAGTTTGCTCTCTAAACGGCGTTATATAAATTGTATTTTTATTATTATAATTCGAATTGCTGAAAAAAAAATCAAGTTTGTCAACCCTGCCTCAATGAAAACGAGATTGTTGGTGTGGCCTGGTGGCAACAGAAGAAGGAATCACAAATCAGTCTTGTTCTATCCGCGGTCGCATCAACCAGCTACCATGGCAGGGTCAGCCGGCTTCCTTTCTGGTAAGCGCCTCTTCATTCATACCATCATTCATGGTGGATGCACAGGCAATGCAGAGTTGCAATACAATAAACTGCATTTAACACATACATACCTTCACGCCATCGCTCTGTCGAGATACACAGAGCGTCAGACTTTCCTATCTCGACACAAATTCTTATCTTCTTCTTCATCCATACAACTTCCACAATAACTCAAACTTTCTACGTTTTCTTTTTTCAAAATGTCGTCCACTTGACCCAACTATATTTTCCCTGATCTTTCTCTCACTCCTTCCACTTACATTTGTACTATACATTTGTTTTCTTAGTCTTTCTTCATCCATTCATTCCACATGCCAAAACAATCTTAGAGGGCTTTTTTAAATTTTACTTAACACATAAGTTCACATTCATCCCTAATAACTTCATTCTGTATTTTACCATACATTGTCACTCCACGCATTCTTCTCAATGCACGCATTTCTATAGCATTCATCTGCGACTACCTATCAGTATTTTTCACTGAATTTTACACGATTTCATTTTTTTTTAGTTTATTTATGTAAACACATAAAACCAAAGGGAAATCTCTTCCAACCAACCAGAAAGAATGTTTAAATGTTTTTTTTTCAGCGTTTGGTATAATATTAACATTAGAAGTTTATAGAAATCAAATAAAATGATAAAATACAGAATTGTAAGATAAATAGGAAACTGTTAGATTACATTAATGGATGTTTCACCCTAATTTGGGGTTTCCCCCTGCCAATGAGTAATTTAATGATGATATTGATTGTTGTTGTTGATAATATTCAGAATTGTTGATAACATTCAGGAATGCAGAATGTTTTTTAAAAAATACAATTAAAAAAATTAGAAATGTGGCTTCGATTTTCATCAAATAATTTAATTGTTCCGAATCAATCTGATGGGACAGGATATTATGACAGGGCTTTTGCCATTGCTGGTCTTGTTGCTCGGAATGGTCAACTTCTGAGTGTCAGATATATGGGGGACGTGTACAGCTTTAGGAAACACTTAAAGACAACCCATTTTTTTAAGTATTATCAAAGATTATGATTGTAAAGGGTCTTTCAAATTGAGCGTTTTTTTTTCATTCAATTTTTTTTAAATTCTTGAATAAAACACAATTTACTTTGATTTAAAAAAACTTTTTATTGGTCATTGAAGTATAATGTATGCCATTTAAATACAAAAAACAATCCGCCAAATGTCCACCTATTGCAGCTCCACAAATGTCCACTCTTTTGTAAAATTTTCGATGTCATTTTGGCATAATTGCGGTTCTAACTCACCAATAACGCGAATAATTTCGTCCTTGAGCTCAGGAATTGATCGGGGGTCATTCTTATAGACCTGGCTTTTCACGTAACCCCAGATAAAATAGTCCAACGGTGTCAGATCACATGATCTTGGTGGCCAATTACATCACCGTTTCTGGAGATTATAATACATAAAATAATTTTCAATTTGAATGCGTTGTTGTATTGTATACGACTCAATTTTTATAATTGTCATATATTACACTTCTCAAATGTCACAAGACCCAGGCAAGTTCGCGACGCCATCTGTGTTTTATCCAAGAATTAAAAAAAACGCTCAATTTGAAATACCCTTTATATGAACACAACACATATAGATTACACTACGCCTAAAGCCGAATGTGTTACTATCGCATATCGAAAGATGTACAAAGGTTTCTTTGTAGTACGTCTTTCGTTGATAAGTTTTCTAGGGTTAACTTACTAAATATGTTTTTGTGAACAGATATGGGGAAAGAGTTAATTTTATGGACGCAGCCACTACCTTCCTATTCTTAAGCCACGAAAAATTATATATTTTATTTTTATTTATAAATAAACAAATATACATAATTTGCGAAAAAACAAATGGTAATTTAATTTGGACAATTTTAATGGATCTGGGTTTGTTGCCTTTCATTTGTCGTGTCCCCAGTACACTGGACTTTTGCCTGTATCTCACTGAGGACATATAGCATGAAAAAATAAATTTCAGAGCACACGAACATATATATTTATTTTGTAATATTTTCATCGAGTGAGGAAAGTTCGTTTCAAAAAGGAGCTCTATAAATTGTTCGTTTATTATTATAATGAAGAAAAATGGTTTTTAAAAGACAGTCGATTTCCACATTATTTTAATTTTGTGTATTACGAGTACATACTTCTGGACGAATGTGCTTTCGCCTTAATCAGTGTGTTCGTCACTGAAGGTCAGATGGAGAATGGTAAACTAAGCGACACTATAAATATCTAAATGTGTCGACGCTTTTCAAACCCAGGTATGTCCACGCAAGTTCAAACCGAATAAAACGGTATTTTGTCCCTGATTACTGAAAACTACATATATAAAAATGATTTGTCTTTTTGATAATTGGTTTATAGATGACACTGTGCTTTCAAAAAAAATTTCCTCGAAATTCAAGTCAGTATAAAGAATAAAACATATTTCAATTTGGACATATCCACTTTTGAAAAACGCCAATTGAAAATGCGTGCTTTTAATACAACACCGCTTGGACATACCCGAGTTTGATTGTTGTTGACAGTACGACTACGCTAGGACTGATCGGTCATCTTGAATGAGGGCGCTCTCTGATTGGTTTTAATAGACATATCTGACTTTGATAAAAATAACCTCGTGGACATATCTGAGTTTGAAAAAAAACTCTTATTTCAATCACTATTTTGCATTGATTTCACGAGGAGATATCTTATTTTGAAAAATGCAGATTTATCCAGGACTACATAAGCTACATTTTGATGTAGCTTATATAGTTGTAGGGAATACCGACATCCCTAAATATTGTCAACATGCACGGTCAACGATCGATGAATCAACCTTTGAATATGTACAAAGATCACATACCAGAACGTCAATAATGTTTACACGCAAATAATATTTACGTCGCATTCCACGGTAGAGAGAGAACGCATCGCGTTGTCTCGCCGTTTCGGCAATAAATATTCTACCCACTATATCATTGGCAACGTCTGCGACCACCTCGGTACGCACAGGAGTGAGATCAAGATATACCGCGGACGCATTCACGCGCCCCGTTCTGAAATTGTATATATACCTACTTATCGACAAATAAAGAGCACTTGTTATTATTCACTTGACCATTCATCGCTGTTTATTATTTATCGATTATTCACTCTCACTTTTTCGCATTCCTGAATCGACGTATTTTATTTTAAATACAAAACAAATCAAAATCATCACGACGTATCAAATTAAGCATCCCGCTAAATTGATGACCCCGAACGAAAAGGAACACAGAATTCGACTAAAGCGAATACAGAGATGTCAACAACATCATCATCAGCACGTCCTACTAGGACACACGCTAAATAGTCTTGGATAAATATAAAAATGTCATAATGTGGACATACCTGGGTTTGAAAAGCGTCGACTCAAATGTGCACTACGAGTATTGTCAGTCACTACACTATTTTCCACTTTTTTTTTAATTCTCACATTAAAAAATTATTACTAGTGTATAGAAAAATAATATTTTTATTATATCATATACAACACTTCCGCTATATACGAGTACAGTACAACCTGTATGACAAACCTTGAAATCACTTCGAACCAAACATATATTATTTAAACAGGCTTCATGTGAAATATCTTTTTAAATTGTCTGAATTCCAACGAGAATTGAACCCACAGTCTTCGGGCTGGAAGACAGGCGACCTACCAAGGGGTCGTCAATAATAAAGGAACATGCATTATACCTTTCTTTTATTTTTATTAGATTAGTAGATTCGTTTTCTATATTTTTATTAGTTTTTATCTCAATTTATAAAGATTTCGATATTTTGGAATGTGTTTCTATTTTATGATTCAGGATTAATGTGAATTTATGACACTATAAGATGGTTTGGGCTTGTATATCGAATGAGGACGAAATACTAACAAAATAAATATACAATGTAAATGCGAGTGGAAGGCGTGGTACAGAAAGATCAAAGAAAACATGGTTTGATCAAGTGAATGCTATTTTGAAAGAAAATATGTAAAACGTCAGAGAAACCGTAAAAGTTTTATGAGAAAGTGTTCAAGTATAATGTGTGTCGAGATAAGAAAGTCCGTTATTTTCTCCTATCTTCCTACTCCAATAGGGAGATAGCGAGGTGATATATATTTATATAATCTGATTATTCTAAACATATTAAAAATTAAGGTTACAAATAACACTGTAATATATACATTATTATGATCCAATAACTATGAAATTAAATTTGTGACTAGGAAATCAAAAAGTCTTGTATGAAGGTTTATGAAAATAGAAGATGTGAAAGTTATGTGTCACGATAGGAAAGCCTGGCTCTCTCTTCTCCCTGCCTACCTCAACAGGGAGATGGTGTGATGGTATGTATGGTATAACTATGTCTTAAACTTTGTAAATTAATATAATATTTAAGTAAAAGTATGCCTACCCAACAGAGAGACGTCGAGATGATATGTATATGAGTAAAAGTAACATAAATGTGACTCTCTCTTATCTCTGCCTACCCTGATAGGAAAACTTCTTTATGGTATACTCGTATGTTCCAATTTTGTGTACATTTCTTAAGTCATTTATGCGATTTCAAATCACGCGGTTTTTCTCGGAACGAATCTACCGTGTAATTAGAAAGATGTATGTATGCTATAACAAATATATTCGAAAGAAGGATACAGAAAAACCAGGATATAGGATATACTAAAAATGTATATATATAGATATACTAAAAATAACCCAATTCACATTCTAGTGCTAGACACGATACACAAATCGCATGAAATTTTACATATTAAATTTGAATAAACAATAAATTAAACACTGGCGTATGAGTTTAAAATCCAGTTTGTATCATAAATAATACTGTCTCGTACATACATTTGACCCTATTGAGATTTTATGTTACTTGTATCAGTGACAACCTTCCAATCCGGTGGTTATGGGTTCGATTCTCGTCGGAAATCAGAGCTTTTAAAAAATTATTCCAGTCTGGTTTTCACTTAGGTCTCTTACATATTTTTGGTTGGTTGCTAGAAAAGTAGAATATCACGATTGATTTCTTCTTCATAATTTTCATATTCTAATAAATTGGTGTCTTCAAATCCATTTTTTTTATCCACTTTGCACGAATTTCTCCTGTTACGCAAAAGAGGGTCTGCTTCTAGCGTTAGCTTATTCGTTAGGAATAATATCAGCCAGGATTCTTCTCATACTGCTAGGCGGTACCGAGAATATATCAACAGTGTCATTCAGTTGGTTCAATATCTCTATACCACACGTGACTGAGTGTTTAGCCATGATATTCGTCCTATAAGTTGGTATGTAGAACAGAGGGTGATTCCTTGCCACGGCTATATTTATTGTTCTATAATTGTGTATTATGATAGAGCTTTTACCATTGCTGGTCCTGTGGTGTGGAATGTTCTTCCTCCTAGTATCAGATATATGGGTGGCGTCTGCAGCTTTAGGGAGCATTTAAAGACAATAATTTTTGGGAGGTCTTATTAAAATATTACATATTAGTGTGGTCGAATTTTGAGTTAGAACGTTCTTGAGGAGAGTTTGCTCCCTAAACGGCGCTATATTTATTGTCCTTTTATTATTATTACTATTGTTTCATAGAAATAAGGTTGTACTATTTACAATTATACAATACGACCTAGTGGGGTTATTGTCAGGTGAAAATCTCCTCCAACTGACCAGAAGACTTTAGAGAAACTTTAAGTGAAAACAAGTACAGAAAAAAAAAACGTGGGTACTACTTATGACAAGATAACAATTCTTACAACTAATTATTTTAATACTAGATTGAAAAGCACGTAAAATAATATTGACAGAATGTGAAATTTTCTTTCTTGAAGGATACCATACGATAAAAAAAATATCCGAATAAATGCTGTATGCATTGGTATGAAGAGATATATCATAAATACTAAACGAGAAAATCTCACCTTATAATTTTTTTATAACACTGTTTTTATAATAAATTTGCACTTGATGTTTAAAAATATTTTGTAAAGCAAACATTGCAAAAAACACCTGACTAAATAAAATAAATACATGTGACAAAGAAAATGAAAATAGTTGTCTAAAGGCCCGTTCTCACGGTTCAAGTTTAGTTGACCGATTAAAGTTGATCAACAAAATTTGAATGAAATCTGTAGTGAGAACCTTTGTTTCAATAGAGTTGATAAACTTTTTAGTTGATCAAGAAAATATTCATCCAGTCAAACTTTATCGTTCAAGTTATGAGTCATCCGCCATTTGCTTTCAAGTTGAAACCTGTTTTGAAACGTGTGAACATGTGAATTCAAGTTGATTGTCAAGTTCACTTTCAACTCGATAAATATAAAAATAAAGATGCAAGAAAAAATGCTTTCGACGCCATTTTTAACTGAATGAAATTGAAACAGTTTATTGAATCAGTTTCTATTGAAACGTGTGAATAAAAACTGATTCAAGTCGTATTTAACTTTTGTTGATAAACTTTTATCGGTCAACTAAATTTGAACCGTGAGAACGGGGCTGTATTCAACTTTTGTTGATCAACTATAAACGGTCAATTAAACTTGAACCGTGAGAACGGGGCTGTATTCAACTTTTGTTGATCAACTATAAACGGTCAACTAAACTTGAACCGTGAGAACGGGGCTGTATTCAACTTTTGTTGATCAACTATAATCGGTCAATTGAACTTGAACCGTGAGAACGCGCCTTACGTGCGGACTTAGAAATCTTACAATAACTAAGAAATTCACAAGACTTCTCAACTCACATTCATAATATTACAAATAAATCTAATTATGATTATGAAATAATATAAGTTGAAGAAATCGGCTATTTAGTTAGTATTTTATATGACGATGGAAATGATATCGAATAGATAGTATTTAAAAATACTCTAATCGGACAAAATCACAATCTGCTAAGCTAATTAAGCTACGATTGTGATATTGTCCGATTCGAGTATACAGGAGTATGTTTATGATAAATACCCTATTGATTTTGCTTTCTTATCGCTACACGCCGTTCGATGTCCTTACCATTATCATAGATAATTCTACCTAAATAGCAAAATTCTTCAACTTGCTTAGATTGATTTGTAATAAGCAAATAGTCTACAACATAATTAGATTGATTTGTAATAAGCAAATAGTCTACAACATAATTAGATAGATTTGTAATAAGCAATAGTCTACAACATAATTAGATTGATTTGTAATAAACAAATAGTCTACAACATAATTAGATTGATTTGCAATAAGCAAATAGTCTACAACATAATTAGATTGATTTGTAATAAGCAAATAGTCTACAACATAATTAGATTGATTTGTAATAATCAAATAGTCTACAACATAATTAGATTGGTTTGTAATAAGCAAATAGTCTACAACATAATTAGATTGATTTTTAATAAGCAAATAGTCTACAACATAATTAGATTGATTTGTAATAAGCAAATAGTCTATAACATAATTAGATTGATTTGTAATAAGCAAATAGTCTACAACATAATTGGATTGATTTGTAATAAGCAAATAGTCTACAACATAATTAGATTGATTTGTAATAAGCAAATAGTCTACAACATAATTAGATTGATTTGTAATAAGCAAATAGTCTACAACATAATTAGATTGATTTGTAATAAGCAAATAGTCTACAACATAATTAGATTGATTTGTAATAAGCAAATAGTCTACAACATAATTAGATTGATTTGTATCGATGCAAATTTATGAGTATTATGTAAGATTAAGGAAACAATAAAAGTTTTAGTTTGTAGAACAAATGAATAAAGAAAAACTAACAAAACAAAGCAATGGTAACAATACACTGAGTGACAATGTATGACATAATGTGGAATAAAATGATTATGGATGAATGTGAACTTAAAGCGAATGCACGAGTATTATGTAAGATTAAGGAAACATAAAAGTTTGAGTTTGTAGAACAAATGAATAAAGAAAAACTAACAAAACAAAGCAATGATAATAATACACTAGGTGACAATGTATGACATAATGTGGAATGAAATGATTATGGATGAATGTGAACTTAAAGCGAATGTACGAGTATTATGTAAGATTAAGAAAACGTAATAAAAGTGTGTTGAAAGAATGAATAAAGAAAATCTAACAAAACAAAATATACCGTTCAAATACACATAAGTCCCCTTTAACATCTTTCTGGTTGGTTGGAAGAGATTGCCACATGGCTATAAGCTACCCCCAGGTTTTACTGTATACAACGAAGGTTTAATACAATACAATATGATCGAAGTTATATGTATCCTTGTACCCCTTATAGTAGGCGGAAAAATGCCTGTGTTTTTCGAGGGGAGAAGCACAGCGCGGGGTTCGATCCAGCGACCTTCCGTAAGGAACTCTTGTACGTTGTGAGGTGCATGGCCGCGTGGTAACGCACTGGACGTGCGGAAGGTCACCGGATCGAACCCCGCGTGGTGCTACTGCCCTCGAATGACACAGGCATTTTTTCCACCTAGTATTCGGGGGTATTAGGATACCTATGACTTCGGTCATATATTTTATTTAAAAAAAAAGGGAATACATGCCAGTGTGCTCCGATCGTCTAACTTCAGGTGTGCCATCGGATCCAGTACAGCGGTGTGGCCGGTGAATTTGCTGGTGTGCAACGGCTCACTCACTTAACAAAGTGAAAAAAAAAAGAAATAAACAAAACTTCGCTTTCTAACTGAATTGACGTTGGAATGGCGAGGGTATCCTCGAAGTCTAGCAACGACCAGTACGTTACCGCGCGGCCATGCGCGCCTCAACTTGAGTAAGATCAAATAAGTTTGGTTGGATCAAGTGATAGATATTTTGAAAGAGGAAATGTAAAAAGTCAGATAAATCGTAAGAGTTGTATGGATGTGGATGAAGCAAAAAATGTGTGTCGAGATAAGAAACTCTTTTCTGCCTGTATGTAAAATGTGTGTCGAGATAAGAAACTCTTCTCTGCCTGTATGTAAAATGTGTGTCGAGATAAGAAACTCTTCTCTGCCTGTTTATAAAATGTGAGTCGAGATAAGAAACTCTTCTCCGCCTGTATGTAGGTACTCGTAAAATGTGTGTCGAAAAAAGAAACTATTCTCTGCCTGTATGTAAAATGTGTGTCGAGATAAGAAACTCTTCTCTGCTTGTATGTAAAATGTGTGTCGAGATAAGAAACTCTTCTCTGCCTGTATGTAAAATGTGTGTCGAGATAAGAAACTCTTCTCTGCCTGTATGTAAAATGTGTGTCGAGATAAGAAACTCTTCTCTGCCTGTATGTAAAATGTGTGTCGAGATAAGAAACTCTTCTCTGCCTGTATGTAAAATGTGTGTCGAGATAAGAATCTCTTCTCTGCCTGTATGTACGAATAAATTCTGATAATAATTCATAACATAATAAAAGTGAAGGTTACAATTAACACTGTAATATTCACAACATCATTATGATGTTCAGTGAGTATGAAATTAAATTTGTGTAATTTAAGCAAATACGAGTATGAAAATCAATAATTACAGTACATTTGATTATTTCATAAATAGATATGTATGAAATAATCAAATGTATTTATGATGACCTTCGTGCCTTCGTTTGTTGAAAGATTAACATCTTTATGGCCTCTAACCTGATTTTGGATTTTATAAACCAGCCTCATCAGAATACACGTATTTTTTATGACCTCCGTGACTAAGTGGTAGTAAGATTAGCTTTTTATTATAGCCTCTAGTCTGAAGTAGCGGCTTTTAATAATTATTTTTCGATTTTATAAACCAGCCTCAACATATTACACGTATTTTTTATGACCTCCGTGACTAAGTGGTAGTAAGATTAACTTTTTATTGTAGCGTCTTACCTGAGGCAGCAATCTTTAATTTTTTTTGGGATATTAGTAACAGCCTCATCAAATAACACGTATTTTTTATGACCTCCGTAGCTAAGTGTTCGTAAGATTAGCTTTTTATCATAGCTTATAACCTGAGGCAGCAGTCTTTCATAATTATTTAGGGATGTTACAATATAAACTAGCCTCATCAGATTATAGGTATTTTTTATAATCTCTATGGCTTAGTGTTCACGTATTTACGAGCTCTAACTTGGGGCAGCCTTTTTTAATAATTATCTTTGGATTTTATAAACCAACCTTAAAAAAATGTCGACATATGTGGGGGTGCGTTTTCGAATTTATACACCTTCTTTTTTCGCAATTTCTACGATTTCTCTGACTTTCCACGTTTCCTTCTTTCAAAACATAATTCACTTAATCCAAACATTCATACCTTAGTCTTCCTCTCACACGCCTTTATACTACAATATATATTATATTTGATTTGTTAGTCTTTTATATTTCATTCATTCTAAATGCCCAAACATCTCAGCGTGTTATTTTTCATCTTATTCAACACATCAGTCACCCGTGTATTCTTCTCAATGAACGTGTATTATGTATCTCATCACCCGTGTATTCTTCTCATTGAATGTGTATTATGTATCTCATCACCCGTGTATTCTTCTCAATGAACGTGTATTATGTATCTCATCACCCGTGTATTCTTCTCAATGAAAGTGTATTATGTATCTCATAACCCGTGTATTCTTCTCAATGAACGTGTATTATGTATCTCATCACCCGTGTATTCTTCTCAATGAACGTGTATTATATATCTCATCACCCGTGTATTCTTCTCAATGAACGTGAATTATATATCTCATCACCCGTGTATTCTTCTCAATGAACGTGAATTATATATCTCATCACCCGTGTATTCTTCTCAATGAACGTGAATTATATATCTCATCACCCGTGTATTCTTCTCAATGAAAGTGTATTATGTATCTCATAACCCGTGTATTCTTCTCAATGAAAGTGTATTATGTATCTCATAACCCGTGTATTCTTCTCAATGAACGTGTATTATGTATCTCATCACCCGTGTATTCTTCTCAATGAACGTGTATTATGTATCTCATCACCCGTGTATTCTTCTCAATAAACGTGTATTATGTATCACATCATCCGTGTATTCTTCACAATGAACGTGTATTATGTATTTCATGACCCGTGTATTCTTCTCAATAAATGCATTTCTACGGTTCTTGTCAGTCATTTACCAAGAATAATTTTAGTTGTAGTTTAGTTTAGTTCTCCAAAATATAGATAAAATCAATATTTTTAAACCATTTTTGGTTATGTTATGGTATTTTCCTGTTTGCCGGTCGTTTTTCGCGTCTTTCAGATATCGCGCCTGGGGCTGGTGCACCGGTTGTCTCGCTCATGGTCCGACTCTGTTGTCAAGTATTATAAAAGTAAAATAAAATAAAGTTTAAGATAATTTTGACAGAATTATACTAATTGTTTTAATTTAATAAATCAAATAGCATTCGATACTCGTTAAACCAGTTCCGAACATTAAAATGGCGATAAAGCATATCGAAATGTTTAATGACATTTTTGTTAACACAATAACTTATATTTAAATAGCTGGAAATTCCAGACATTAAAATGTATAATGGTGTTGTTGATTCAATCCAATTGATTTATCAGCTAAATAAAAAAAATACACCGAAACATAAAATTTATATAATATTTAATTTGGGCAAATCAAAAAAATATTATTTAATAAATACTGCTGAGGATATCTATGGTCTTGTATCGTGGTTGGCAAACGTTTTTTTGTCTAGGATCAAATAATTAATATTTGAGGCTCTGTAGGTCAAGAGGCAAACTCAAGGTAGGCCAATAGTACTCCCTATCATCAAAATTTATTGCAGACGTTCATTTGACGATGTATATTTCACTATTTTAGTGTAACTATAGTTTTATTGTACAATAAACAATGTCTGTGTCTGTCGTCGAAAAATAATTCACAGTATTTTCTGGTTTTGACAGTGACACAATTGATATGTACGAGTAATATTTTTTTTAAAACAATCTAGATTTATTTATAATACTCACGGGTAATGAAACGATAGCAAAATGTCGCTGAATAGCGTAGCATTGCCGAAATGCTGCCGAATTATAACTGCGTGGCGTCACAGCAGAAGCCACCGAATGTGACGCTAAAAGAGCGCCTATAACTCTTCAAGTCTATGGTCGGCCAATCCGTTATAGCGTGTACTTTGAGATTTTAAAGAATTTGAAATTGTACAATCCATTTTTAGCTCGCGTGCGGCGGAAAAAGGCGGCGTGGCGGATTTGACTCGCGGGTCGTAGTTTGCCGACTCCTGATCTAGTTCATCGTTCTTCAACCTGGGTTGCGCGGCATTCTTAGTTCCGTATACATTTTGAAAGGTTCCTTAAAAGATTTCTATGCATTGGTGTCACTTTCAAACATAATAAATTCGCACAATACTTCTCGTATGTGTCAGACACAGGCAATTATATAAATATAAATAATCAAATGTGAAATTAATGTACACAATCAGGCTTTATTTTGACTTCCTAAAACGTTTTCTAAAATCAGGGTTCCTTAAATAATATCATCAACTAGAAAGGTTCCAAATGCGGCGGAAGGTTGAAGACCACTTGTCTAGTTGATAAGATGTTAGTGTAACGGTTGTATTACAACTATTATATTTAATCGGGAGTTGTTACGTCACAAGTTACAGTCACACTTTGCGATGTAATTGGAACCGCGCCGGGGGTAAACTGATTCACACAAGATACTTTAGCGAGTCATTCTATATCGCGTTGTTGACCCTTACGTGTGGTTTACATCACGCGATATCACGTAGTCGGCAGTGAACGTGTTAAATTAAGTTGTCAAGTTTTTTTTTATTCCATGTAAAGCGACGATTTCTTAAATTTTCTGGGGACAGATTAAATGTGGATGGAGTTATTTTTTCAGTATAATAATGAAAGGAACGGCCGGTCCAAGAGCGAGGTCGACAGCCGTATACATCAGGCTAGACTTGCATTTAATAAAAGGTCGAAAATAATAGAATCAAATAATATAGACCTAAAACTGAGAATACTCCTCATCAAGACCTATGTATGGAGTATCTTGATGTACGGCTGCGAGACATGGTGCCTATCCGAAAGAGATAGACGGAGACTAGAGGCTTTTGAGATGTGGTCCTATAGAAGACTATTAGGAATTTCCTGGAGAGACCGCATCACAAATGAAGAGGTTCTCCAACGAATCGAAGGAGAAAGGCACCTGCTCAGGATCCTGTCCGAAAGGCGTGCAAGATGGATCGGTCATATAATACGACAAGAGGGCCTCTTGCATGCCATAATGGAGGGTATGACCGAGGGGACAAACTCTAGGGGACGCCCACGCCGAGAGTACCTGGAGGACCTGTTGGTGGACGTGCGCTGCTCAACATATACAGATTTAAAAAGAGCTGCACAAGACAGGGAGGAATGGAGGAGAAGAGTTGAAATTGCTGCAAACCAGTCTTAGGACTGCAACCACGGAGAGAGAATGAAAGGATAATTTATATAGCGCCGTTTAGAGAGCAAACACTCCTCAAGGGCGCTTTAACTCAGGTTACATAATAACGTCCGTATTACTTTCTTTAATAATATTACAGAACAAGCACAAGAGGGAGTGGAATAACACTTAGATGAGTCGAATGAATGATGTAGAAATGAATAAATGTGTCGTAACATTGTACAGGTTAGCTGGTTGAGTTGTTATATTGTGGTCGGCCGACTAGCTCCAGCAGATAGCATTCTGGGTGGTCAATCCAATCTGCAGCTGAGAGTCGAACAAATGCTGTAGAAATGACTGCAGTGAGTAGAAAATATGGGTGATAATGTATGACAGAATACGGAATGAAGTGATTAGGAATGAATGTGAACTCGAGGCTGATGTATTGAGTAATGAATAAATGTATCGTAATATTACATAGGTTAGCTGGCTGAGTTGTTGTATTGTGGTCAGCCGACTAGCTCCAGCAGATAGCGGTCTGGGTGGTCAATCCAATCTGCAGCTGAGAGTCGAACAAATGCTGTAGAAATGACTGCAGTGAGTAAAAAATATGGGATGATAATGTATCGCAGAATACGGAATGAAGTGATTAGGAATGAATGTGAACTCGAGGCTGATGTATTGAGTAATGAATAAATGTATCGTAATATTACATAGGTTAGCTGGCTGAGTTGTTATATTGTGGTCAGCCGACTAGCTCCAGCAGATAGCGGTCTGGGTGGTCAATCCAATCTGCAGCTGAGAGTCGAACAAATGCTGTAGAAATGACTGCAGTGAGTAAAAAATATGGGATGATAATGTATCGCAGAATACGGAATGAAGTGATTAGGAATGAATGTGAACTCGAGGCTGATGTATTGAGTAATGAATAAATGTATCGTAATATTACATAGGTTAGCTGGCTGAGTTGTTATATTGTGGTCAGCCAACTAGCTCCAGCAGATAGCGGTCTGGGTGGTCAATCCAATCTGCAGCTGAGAGTCGAACAAATGCTGTAGAAATGACTGCAGTGAGTAAAAAATATGGGATGATAATGTATCGCAGAATACGGAATGAAGTGATTAGGAATGAATGTGAACTCGAGGCTGATGTATTGAGTAATGAATAAATGTATCGTAATATTACATAGGTTAGCTGGCTGAGTTGTTATATTGTGGTCAGCCGACTAGCTCCAGCAGATAGCGGTCTGGGTGGTCAATCCAATCTGCAGCTGAGAGTCGAACAAATGCTGTAGAAATGACTGCAGTGAGTAAAAAATATGGGATGATAATGTATCGCAGAATACGGAATGAAGTGATTAGGAATGAATGTGAACTCGAGGCTGATGTATTGAGTAATGAATAAATGTATCGTAATATTACATAGGTTAGCTGCCTGAGTTGTTATATTGTGGTCAGCCGACTAGCTCCAGCAGATAGCGGTCTGGGTGGTCAATCCAATCTGCAGCTGAGAGTCGAACAAATGCTGTAGAAATGACTGCAGTGAGTAGAAAATATGGGATGATAATGTATGACAGAATACGGAATTAAGTGATTTGGGATGAATGTGAACTCGAGGCTGATGTATTGAGAAATGAATAAATGTATCGTAATATTACATAGGTTAGCTGGCTGAGTTGTTATATTGTGGTCAGCCGACTAGCTCCAGCAGATAGCGGTCTGGGTGGTCAATCCAATCTGCAGCTGAGAGTCGAACAAATGCTGTAGAAATGACTGCAGTGAGTAAAAAATATGGGATGATAATGTATCGCAGAATACGGAATGAAGTGATTAGGAATGAATGTGAACTCGAGGCTGATGTATTGAGTAATGAATAAATGTATCGTAATATTACATAGGTTAGCTGGCTGAGTTGTTTTATTGTGGTCAGCCAACTAGCTACAGCAGATAGCGGTTTGGGTGGTCAATCCAATCTGCAGCTGAGAGTCGAACAAATGCTGTAGAAATGACTGCAGTGAGTAGAAAATATGGGATGATAATGTATAGCAGAATAAGGAATTAAGTGATTAGGAATGAATGTGAACTCGAGGCTGGTGTATTGAGTAATGAATAAATGTATCGTAATATTACATAGGTTAGCTGGCTGAGTTGTTATATTGTGGTCAGCCAACTAGCTACAGCAGATAGGGGTCTGGGTGGTCAATCCAATCTGCAGCCTCTGAGAGTCGAACAAATGCTGTAGAAATGACTGCAATGAGTAGAAAATAGGGGATGATAATGTATGGCAGAATACGGAATTAAGTAATTAGGAATGAATGTGAACTCGAGGGTGATGTGTTGAGTAAGATGAAGAAGTGCACTGGGAGATGGTTTGGATGAATTAATTAAGAAAAACTAAGAAAATAAATATTTATCGCAAATGTGAGCGGAATGCACGGTACAGTCGAATAAATGATGAAGAAATGCGTGCACGATAAGAATAGATGAGGTGATAATGTATGATAGAATACATAATGAAATGATTAGAGTGATAATGTATGACAGAATACAGAATGAAATGATTAGTGATAATGTATGACAGAATACATAATGAAATGATTCGAGTGATAATGTATGACAGAATACATAATGATCAGAGTGATAATGTATGACAGAATACAGAATGAAATGATTAGAGTGATAATGTATGCCAGAATACAGAATGAAATGATTCGAGTGATAATGTATAACAGAATACAGAATGAAATGTGTACTTTGTGAATGTGTACTGTAATGGCTGATGTTTTACGTAAGATGAAAAAGAACACCCTGTGAGGATTTGGGTATGTAGAACGATTGAAAGAAGAACAAAACAAATGAGAGAGCAAGGCGTGGTAGAGGAAGACCAAGGAAGTATGGTAGGATCGAGTGAACGATATATCAAAAGGAGGAAACGTATAAATAATGTCAGAAATATCGTAGAAATTTTATGAACAAGTGTTTAGACGTGGAAGAGGCATGTCGAGATAGGAACGACTGTTGCTTTGTCCTCTCCCCCTACCTTGACAGAGAGATGGATTGATGTATGTATGCATATATAAAACCAACCAGTGTTGTTAATTTTTCATACATATTTATGTTCGTTGTTGATAAGTGAGAAAATATTAAATATTTTATCAACGTGACATGCAAAGCTTGAGTTGATTAGTTCATGGCTAACAAATTATCTACCCTATTACGTTCATTCAAACTTAAAATTGTGTGCAAAACTGTTTCAAAATATGACTTGTTTTCTTTCCAAGGTTTTTCTTCTCGAGGTGGTGTTTCCCATTGTTTTTTTATCATTTTCTCTTTAGCCTGGAACAACTTAATAGAACAGCATCCTAACTATTTCCACAAGTTCTTAAGTTAAGGGTGTTTATCTGTGTCTTGTTCGCCATTTATTTTTTCCTGGACGATCAGTTGTGTTCAGTGCTGTGGAGTCGGAAAAATGCCGACCTCGACTCTAGAAATTTTAAATGTTTGACTCTGATTTCAATTATAACATAGTGCCATATGTTGCTAACCATATGTTATACTTAATTAGGCATGTGGCTTAACTACTGTATGGCACAGGTACAAAGAACTGTAACAATAGGTGGATGGCTGCTTCACGATACTTGGAGAATTCAGCTGACGTTCAAAGTCGTAGATCGGTGAAAGGTAGCAGGTTGGAGAGATTCCTCTTAAGCAGGTAGTAGATGGTCGCAAAAAAAACACAGCAAGCAGAGTGAACTGAGAAGTTAATTTATTTGGCTTTTTTGCTTCTTATATGCGGCCAATCACTCATCGCAAGCGCCTGTTTTCGCCTCCGCATGCAGTCATACTCCGTGAAATGACACATTTTCCCACCAATGGTGTGCATGCAGAGGCCGGCCGGCCTGCGATATACTCTCGCGGTGGCAACGCATAAGTCACATTTCCGTTGCGGTCGCGACACCGCACGGATCCCAACAAATACAAAATACCAAATAACATTAAATATAACCAGGAATTTACATATTACATTACTAATATTATACGAGTACACACATAAACAACAAGAAAACTAACTGACTTCAGGACTCCGATTCTTGACTCAGACTACGATCCCCCAGTCCTGGTTGTGCTATAGTATAACATAATGTATCTTGTGCTTATCGTATGTGACCGATGTACTGTCACTTGTAAACCGTCGCAGTTTTAAGCACTTCTCTCAGTATCATGGCGAGACCAAATGAATTCGGTTAGCTAAAGATTGTCTTTAGTATTTATTCACTTCAAGTGTTGAAAAGATTTAGGCCTACTGTACGGCACAGGCACAAAGAACTGTAACATAGGTGGATGGCTACTGTGCAATGCTCGGAGAATTCAGCTCACGTTCAGAAGCGTAGATTGGTGAAAAGGTAGCAGGGTGAAGATATTCCTCTTAGGCTGCTAATAGATGTTCGCAAGTAAAACACAGTAGGTAGAGTGAACTGAGAAGGTTTATTTTGGTTTTGGCCCTTCTTATTTGCGGGCGATCGCTCATCGCAACCGCCATTTTCCGCGCTCACAACTCGCAAAATACCACAATTTTCGGGAGTTTTGCGCATGCAGAGGCCGGCCGGCCAGCGATATAGTCTCGCGATGACCGCGCATAAGTCTACATTTCCGTTGCGGTCGCGACACCGCACGGAACCCAACAAACATAAATAATACATACAAAAATACCAAATAACATAAAAAAATAACTAAATATCAAACATATATTACGTATCAAACATATACCAGAAAACAAATATAACGCATACGTCCGATACACCTATTATAACCAAAATTTTGCTCTCTGAATTTGGACTATTTGTTTTCTGGGAATCGAGAGTTGGCCATGCCTGCACTTTATTATAAACATCATAAATGATATTTTTAGAGATAAATTTTTAAATAAAATTACGAAAGGAATCTTGTGATGGTTCGGTCACATTGAGAAAATGTGTTGAGAAAGATATACGAAACAAATATAATGTTCCTGAATATAAGGAGAGCTAGTAAGAGATAGACTATTAAAAGAGAAGTAGGGGACAGTTTTGAGAAATTTTAACTGAAGGAAAAGTAAGAAGTATGAGAAACAGGAGAGTATCGAGATGTATGGATGTGTACGAAGCGTGAGCTGTGTCCGTGGATAGAAATGCGAGGACATCTATTCTTTCTGTCAACCAAACGGAGCATAGCGTAATGGTATCTAAATTCTAAAATTTAATACTCATTTCGCATAATTAAAAATCACAATATGCGTATTTTTAAAAAATTTTAAATCTGCTTAATTTTAAAGTGAAATAATCTATTATTGGATAGTCGAAATAGTGAGTAGTGCCATCTTTAGTTATGTAGATTAACATTCAATTTAATTACGAGAGTGCTAGCAAATTGAATAATTATTAATTCGATAGATGGCAGTAGAAATATCAGATTATTTTAAAAATAAAATACGTTACTCAGACGAAAGTATTTTCGTTTATATTGAGTAATATTTAAAAATATCTAAATGAAAACTTTCTGTTTCATGCATTTTTTTTCTATACTATATCAAGCTCTACGTTTCGTTAATTTTATAGTAATGTTACCTTTTTTTATTCCATTTTTAAAAAAACTTTTTCGTATAAAACTGGATAAGTGCCAGTTTAGATTATTCAAACAAATCACCTGATAACAAACAACACTTGACATTTTTGTTTGTATAATATTGATTATGAATTTTGGAAAGGTTCCGAGTTTGCGTATTTTACTATCTCACTTACATATTATTGATCCGCCAACTTCTAAACGAGCAGAAGGCTGGAGTAATCAGTTAAAAAAAGAACATAATACATAGTTATTTTGGCGCCTTCCAGTTAATGGTGACGTAATGCCCTTGAGCGTGGTATGTGTTATATTTTCACATAAACAGACAGAAATTAATTCAGGGGTCTGAAACATTTTAATGAAATGAAATGATTATCTCTGAAATGAAATGATGTCTCTGAGAAGCAATGAAATATTAGAGCAAGTTAAAGAATTCTGCTATTTAGAAAAGTATTTTATCATATGACGAAAGAGTTACGAGAGATATTGAACGGCGTGTAGCGACATGAAACAAATTTAACAGGGCACTAAAATATATATAATTGAAGCGGATAGTATCGAAGTCTGCTAAGATGACTGTCAGCAATAGTCTATTATATAGTAGCAACTTTGATGTATGAAAGTGAAACGTGGGCGTAGAAAAAGATTTAAAGGACCGAATACATTATGTATAGAATGCGTGCACTGAGAAGAATACATGGAATGACAATGTATGAGAGAATATAGAGCAAAGTGATCAAAGATGAACGTGAGATTAACAAGGTTTAAATACGCCAAGATCCACTATGAATTAATACTAATTACGAATGTTTAATTTTATGTATAAAAAAATCTAAAATCCAATTATCGTATATCTACCCCATCCCTAGTCAATGCAGATTAACACTTGCCGTACGGTGATGGATAGCGAGTGATCGTGACTTATATTTTATTTAATTTCTCGAAATATACTGCTTGCAGGGTCTTCATACTTTATGTATTCCTCATCGAAACCTCTATGATTTGAATGATGCCATTAGGAAACAAAACATTCATAGTTAATTCAACAGAAATTAATGATTTTAAATCGCGAATTGACGAAATGTCAAACACTCATTCTTTTTTGACAGTTCGTATAGCGCCCGTTCCAGGGTATCGTCACCAGTTTTATAATCCTGATTGTTATTTTTTATTTTTATCTGGTATGTTTTTTCTATTATCATTTTTTATCTGGTATGTTATATTGTACCATTACTCTTTTTATAATAAATGTACATTTTATTTATTATTTCATTTTCAAAAATATAATAATTGAAATGGCGGGAAATATCGACGGCGATGATAGCGATTTGGAATTTAAGGCGACAGGCAATATATCAGAATCAGAAGATTTTGTCGAGGTACAGGATGAAGTATATTCTGATTTGGAGACGAGTGAAGAAGACGAAGAAATATTATTTACATCAAAACATGGATTCGAATGGAGTTCAATACGAGTACCACCTCAATCTTCGAGGCATCGGTCGGGTATCAAATATTCTCATCGAAGATTCTGGACTGAGAAATTCAAATATAAATGTACATTCCATAAAAGATATGTGTTGTCTGTTTGTAAATGAAGAGGTGGTAAAAGTGATGTTTAAGAAACAAATCGTCATTTAAATCGAATTCATTCAGAAAAGAACCAACCAATATCAAAAGACGAGTTATATGAATTCATTGGAATATTGCTCGCACCTGGCAGAAATCGAACACAAAAGCTATCTTTGAGTGAATTGTGGATAAGTGAAAGTCGTAGAGAGAGATAAATCAAGGTAACTGAGTAGTTATAGAAATGGTTCAACCGCAGTATGGCACGAACAGGAGGATAACCACAGGTATTTTTATTACCTCCATCAAATTAGCCGATAATCTTTTATTAAAAGGTTTAACTCTAACTGGCACGCTTCGAAAAAATAAAAGAGTAATCTCACTTGAATTTATACCGTCTAGAGAGAAAACAATTCATAGTAGCTGAAAATAAAATACTTGTTTCGTGTGTACCACAAAAAATAAAGCAGTATTATTATTATCCAGTCAATTCAATGATGCAGAAATTGATTATTCAGAAAAACAAAAGCCACTATAGTAATTATACATCATTATAATAATACGAAAATTGGAGTAGATACGGGAGACCAAATTACTTGAGAGTACTCTTGCTCAAGGTCAACGAGAAGATGGCCTTTCCGTCTTTTTATGGAAATTATAGATATGGCTGCATTGAATGCATACCTCTTATGGATAGACAAATATCCAGAGTGGAAACAAAATAATTAATACCACCGAAAACATTTCACAAGAGAGTTAAGTTTGGAATTGGCAATGTCCAATATCTTAAAAAGGAAAAATAGCAACAACAAGATGCTTTTAATACAGTTTTAACATATTGTGGCGAGTCAATATCCGAAACATTACTAAATAATACCCTGTTGGCACCCCGTGAGGTCCTCAAAAGAGGAAGTTGTGGGTTTTATTAAAAACATTCGAGAAAAAAAACCAGGCTATTCTGCAATATTTGTCAACCACCTGCGTGTTTAGTACGTAGAATATAGTAAAAAAAAAGTGGTTTCATGCCCCAATTGCGATAACTTTCTCCACAGGATTAAACTTTGATTATATGATATGTTTATCCTATTTTCAAATTTTCTGTAGTGTTTATATTTTCCAAATTGCATATATTTTATTGATTTGAATTTCGTGTTTGTTTATATATAATTTTGAATTTCGTGTTTGTTTATACTATATAAATTTCTCGCCCTAAAACCTTGATTTTTGAATTTATATATTCATTTTATATTTTGTTTATATGTTATTTATTGTCTTTATTCGAATTATGGTTTTATTGCCAAAAAAATACACGCTACATTTTATTGTATAATTTTATGAAAAAAAATTAAAAGGCTGGAAATCTCTTATCACGCATGCGCATTCTGAATGTTGCGCAGACCGAACGACGCAGCGTAAAAATAATATTCTTATAGAAATGCCTTTCTGTTTTAGCTCTTATTTTATCATTTCTTACCTTTATTTTATATTATTCGACATTTTATTACATAATAAAATGATGTTTATAGCTAATAACAAAAAATAACCTAGCAGATTTTGCATAATTTTAATTTGAAACATACATGTTTAGTGTACCCTCAGTGTCCAACGCCGTTACTGGCGTAATTTTTTAGCACAGTAAGGGAAGTGTTAAAAGGTTGGAGACCTCTTTTCAGTCATGCGCATTCTGAACGTTGCGCAGACCGAACGACGCAGTGGGAAAATTATATTCGTATAGAAATGTCACTTCTCTGTTTCAACTATTATTTTATCATTTCTTACACTTATTTTATATTATTCGACATTTTATTACACAATAAAATGATGTTTATAGCTAATTAAAAAAAAAAACTAATAGATTTCGCATAATTTTAATTTAAAACATACATTTTTAGTGTACCCTCAGTGTCCAACACCGTAACTGGCGTAATTTTTAGCACAGTAAGGGAAGTGTTAACGTAGTAACTTTTGACGAGCGTCGCCAAATATTATTTGATTTTAACAAACTGACATATTTTTGCTAATTTGTAACAAGACGTATTAATTTGTCATTATTGTTAGTTTTATGTAATGTATTTACCTAAATAACTTGCTATTTATTAGAACCGAGGCTTGTTTTAAAGTTGATAAAATAATTAAAATTACTGAACATCGTTACAAGGTTGTATTGGGGCAAATTTGTGGAACAAAATGAAGCATGGTCACAGGGACCATGCTTCATTTTTTTAGCATAATGGTTTAGATAAAAATATTCTTAAAATGATGTAAAATTTTGACTGTTTGTAACTAAAGTTTTCTAAATAAGTTTTTAGCGTATGTCCTAGTAGGACGTGCTGATGATGTTGATGTTGACATCTCTGTATTCGCTTTAGTCGAATTCTGTGTTCCTTTTTGGTTCGGGGTCATCAATTTAGCGGAATTGCTTTAATGACAGGTCGTGATGATTATGATTTGTTTTGTATTTAAAATAAAATACGTCGATTCAGGAATGCGAAAAAGTGAGAGGGAATAATCGATAAATAATAAACAGCGATGAATAGTCAAGTGAATAATAATAAGTGCCCTTTATTTGTCGATAAGTAGGTATATATAGAATTTCAGAACGGGGCGCGTGAATGCGTCCGCGGTATATCTTGATCTCGCTCCTGTGCGTTCCGAGGTGGTCGCAGACGTTGCCAATGATATAGTGGGTAGAGTATTTATTGTCGAAACGGTGAGACGGCGCGATGTGTTCTCTCTCTACCGTGGAATGCGACGTAAATATTATTTGCGTGTAAACAGTATTGACGTTCTGGTATGTGATCTTTGTACATATTCAAAGGTTGATTCATCGGTCGTTGACCGTGCATGTTGACAATATTTACGAACGTGGGTATTCCCTACAAGTTTTTAAAATAACAGTCGTGTCGATCTATAAATTTAAGTATGAACTGAAGTGACCGCATTTTTCTATAAAGCATTCGTCTAAATCGTTCTTGTACGAGTACATATTTATATAACCTATTTATGATAAGTACCCCATTTCACTTGGTGCTCCTGGAAACATTTCTAGGTTTACCTTTTAATAAAAGCTCTGGTTAAATTGCGATAAAACGGCTGTTTTTCGTGTTTCACTTTTATATGTTGAGTTGAGGATCGATATCTTGATAACAAGTCGAGGTGTAAGTTCGTTACTCCATAATAGGGTCAGCGTTAACGATTCACTAATGTCACTAAAACAATTTTGGAATTAAACAAGGAAAATTTTCATGTTTATTCGGTAAATGTTTAAGTTGAAATATACGAGTACATTACTTATCTTTGCTATATTAATGTAACTTACTCATATTTCTATAAAAGTGGAAAATATCAAAGGAATAGGTACAAAAAAACTTCTTTTATTTCAACAGTCAAATGATTACATATTTGGATACAAAAGATTATAAAGATAACAGTTAAAATTCAACATCAACATGTTGGCAAAACTGCTCACAATAGAAAAAATAAACAAAATTAATACAATAACAAAGCAATCTCATATACAATACCCGGCGGTAAGTAATACACATCGGGCTTAAGAAAGAGACTGTCGGCCATAATCAGCTAACTTCGGCTTTGTAGAGCGTCGTCTCTGTCGCTTGACAACGACTGATAAATCGTGACGGAACACGTGTATGAATGACAGAGAAGACGCTCTATAAAGCCGAAGTTATCCGATTACAGTCTCTTTCTTAAGCCCGATGTGAATTACTTACCACCGGGTAGTTTACATATTTATCAAAGGCGAGCTATTACGTAATCTAATTTATAATTTTGAAACATCCAAAGATCCCCTTGTTTTATATGTGTCTTCTTTGGACATTGGAGAATATGTTAGGCACTATCCACGCGGAAAACAGTAGTTTTTTTTTATATATGATATATCATATATATATTTTTTTATATACGAGTATATGGTATATTTTACATTTGAAATTGTGATATATGGGTAAGTAATGAAAAATTCAAGTTGAAGAATTCTAGTATTTTCTCAGATAATGAAAAAGTTACAAGGGATATTGAATGGTGCGTAGTGATAGAAAACAAAGTCAATGGTGTACTAAAACTCTCTAATGTCAATGGTGCACTAAAATCGGCCAAGATGATAGTCCACCACAGTATTTTAGTACTAACTTTGCTGTATGGTAATGGAACATGGACATGAAACAAATTGAAAAGAACTGAATATATGCTGTAAAAATGCATGCACTTAGAATAATACACGGGGGTGACAATGTATGACAGAATACGGAATGAAGTGATCAGGAATTAATGTGAACTTAAGGCTGATGCGTTGAGTAACATGAAGAAGAACACTCTGAGGTGATTCGGGCACGTGAAACGAATGGATGAAGAATGGCTAACAAAACAAGTATACGAGTACAGTTCAAATGTGATGTATCATAGACGAAGCGAAATATGTGTGTCGTCATAGGTTTGTCTGGCACAACCTTGTGGAACATCATATTAGGATATTTAACAATAAATACATTTGTTATTCCACTAATTATCTTAATCCCCACTACACGTGTTTAAACGTCCTATTCTGAGGTTCTCTTCAGCGGGAATTGAATATCTTAACAAACAACTTACAATTTACTCAATTCATCCCGGCAAGAACAACTTTTTAACGTTGTGTATTATTTATTACAATTTCGTTGTATACAGTACAACCTGGCGGATTTATTACCATGTGGCAATTTTTTACAACCAAACAGAAACATGTTCAAGTGGCCTTAAGTGAAAATTAGGCTGGATTTTTTTAATATCTCTGCGTTCCAGCGGGATTTGAACGCGTAACCCCCTGGTCGGGAGATATGATTCTTACCAACTAAGACACGGAGGTCGTCTTTCTAATGCTATAAATAATTAGTCATATAAAACTCCAAACAATGTCCATATTGTTTGCCCGATCTGTTCAGTAATGTAGGAGTTGTACAACTTAATTATGGAACAAAACATCTTTCTGAACTTGAAAATCATCTTCTTGTGTCATCTTTGGATTCACAAGTTGTGATCTCTATCTTGGTTACGTTTTTATCCATTGAATTGTGAGAAGATTTATTATAATTTAATCCAGTCTATTAAATAATTCGTCCTACACCCGCTTCACTTTAATCTTCCTTTTCAGAATTATTTGAAGAATAATATTTGTGATCAAAATACCCCACTTATCACCTTTTGATTATTTTGACTGCGAAATAGTATATCAATATCCAGTATATAGAGGACCTTGGCACACACATACCATTCCACCATTTCCCTAGCAGGGTAGGCAGAGAGGAAAGAGCACCAGACGTTCCAAACCCAACATACATTTTTCGTCTCTTCTACATCCATAAACTTTCTCAAACAACTATTAAGATTTCTATAACTTTTACATTTCTATCTTTCAAAATATCATACACTTAATCCAACCATACTTTTCTTGGTCTTACACTATCTCGCTAACTATTTATTATTTGCAATTACCAAAAGGACCTTGGTTATTTGTAATAATAAATAGATTAATAGCAGTGTGTTATTTTTAATGCTGATAATCGACCAACATTGATTTAATATGCTTGACAATTATTTAGGTCATCGTTGGTTGAGACTCTTTTCGGTGGCGTATTCACGAAATGTCGTATTTTTCGGACAATAAAACGCACCTTTTTATCAAGAAAAATCGACTTAAAATTGATGTGTGTCTTATGGTCCGAAGGTAAATAATACGTGATCGAGATGTATAGCCACGCGGTAAAGCGCTGGACTTCCGCACGAAAGGTTGTCGGTTCGAATCCCACGCTGTGCTACCCCCCCTTCGAACATATGTAGTTTTTCCGCCTAGTTTTCAGGGGTATAAGGATTCCTATGACTTCAGTCATATCTATAATAATAAATGAAGAAAGACCTAAAAAACAAATAAATATTGCAAATGTGCGTGGTTGAGGCAAATCACGAAAAGTATATTTGGATAAAGTAAATGATATCTTGAAAGAAGAAAATATTTAAAGTCAGAGAATGAGTTGTATGAGAAGTTGTATAGATGTAAAAGAGACTAAATATGCTTTTCGCACTGGACTTCCGAGCGGAAGGTTGCCGGTTTGAACCTCGCCCTGTGCTACCCACCTAGAATGACACAACGTAGTATTCAAGAGTATATATGACTCCGGTCATTTAAAAAAAAAATACATATCAGTGCGCTCAGATCGTCTCACTACAGGTGTGCCATCGTATTCAGTACAACGGTATGGTCGGTGAGTTTGCTGGCGTGCAACTGCTCACTCACTCAAAAAAAAAAAAAGAATCATCACGAAACAGCTTCATTTTCCAACTACATTGAGATAAGAATGACGATGGGATCCTCAACTACTATCCTCAGCAACGACAACGAATACGTGGTAATAGATCCCTGCAGAAAATAATTAAAGCGATGAAAAAATATATTATAAACGCATTTATTTTTATACCTATGTATTTAATTTAAATACCTATGTATCATATTTTTTATTCACTCCTTTTACTTCAGTTTAGTTACTTGTATATTTCATACTATTGAAACTCTTGACATTTATTTGACAGTTCATTTAGTGCGCAAAACAAAACAAATACAGACGTCCGACACCACCGATAGATCATGGATAATTTCAAAAGTGTGAATCTATGTGAAAAAAATCACGGGAAACTGTAAAAGAAGAGACAATTATTAGGTATTTTAATAAATGTGGTATAAATAACACGTTGTCGTAAATTGGTATTCATTGGCTGGCTCATGGCCGAGGTGTATATTTTTATATATTGTACAATAATTAAAAAGTAAGATTTCGTGAACATTTTTACATAGCAAAATTTTCTCATAATTAAATGTTTCTTAAATTCGTAGGGCGTCTTATCGTCCGAAAAATACGATTACAGTGGAACCTCTCATAACGAGCACCTCTCATAACGAGTAATTCGCATAACGAGCTAAACAGATTGTGAAAAAAAAATGCTCCCTTAACGAGCGACATTTCGCATAACGAGTGACGCAGAAAGGGGAAGTCCCATCTTCACGTCACTCACTTGTGAGCCGGGACTTCCGCGCCAGTGCGTCAGTCTCTGGTTAGCACTTGTTCCGCTAGCACGTTAGTGTCACACGTGATCACACATTTTTCCAAACTTGTGTTCAGACATTATTTGTAATTTTTTTTGTGCAAAGTTTTTTGTGCAAACCCTTGCAAAAATGTCCCTGAAGAAAAAGCCAAAAGAAGACAGCCATAAGAGAATAAAAGTAACTGTAGAAACGTAACGTAAAATCATTAAAAAGCGAGAAAGAGGTGTGAGCGTGGCTAATCTAGCGCGCACATACAATCGGTCTACATCAACGATTTGCTCTATCCTCAAGAACAAGGACAAAATTAAGAAGATAGATGCTTCAAAGGGAGTGTCAAGAATGTCTACGAAACGGTTACCTATTCTTGATGATGTTGAAAGGTTGCTTCTCATATGGATAAACGAAAAGTAATTGCAAGGCGATACTATTAACGAAAACATCATTTGTGAGAAGGCGAAAGTTATTTTCGCCGACCTCGTTAAGAAGACGCCAGAATCATCAACTACCGAAAAAGAAGTACAATTTAAGGGAAGTCATGGATGGTTCGAGAAATTTAAGAGAAGAACCGGCATCCACAGCGTTGTGAGGCACGGTGAAGCAGCAAGCTCTGACACAAAGGCAGCAGAGAACTTCATCAGCGACTAAGAAGCTCGTAGATTAGTAAAAAAATCTAGTAAAAAAGAATTAATTATTTGTCATATTCGATTTTTTTTATTGTTTTTTGCAAATCGAAATCGCATTCCGGGTTGTTACCCTTCTTAACAATTTATAAGTATGTAATTTTATTTGAATAAACGTTAAAAATTAAAAAAATTAGTATTTTTTTCGCATGGAACACATTATCGTATTTTACATTGATTTATATGGGAAAAATTGTTTCGCTTAACGAGTATTTCACATAACGAGTAAGATTCTGGAACAAATTATTCTCGTTATGAGAGGTTCCACTATATAGCTATTAAAAGTTTCACCATCCCTTTCCATACAGAATGACTGACTTGGATTAATTTTCCGATATTGATAGATATCTTCAATATCTCTGTGGATTAAGCGAGAACTGAGCGCCTTAATATACTTTGTAGGTGTATGATAACTGAACACTTCAAAGGGAAACGCGAGTAATCATTTTCAATTGTAATTTATTTAAAAAAATTATCTTTTTGATATTTTTCAAGTAAGTAAATAATTTATTTCATGAAATTGATTAAATCGGTATCAAATTTATATGGAATAACATAAATTAAATGCGACTATCGGATACTTTTCAATACGTTTATGTAGACTTTTTACGTTATCTTTCTAAAAATTGAGTTGAGAAGTTCTGCTATTTGAGTGATATTTTCTCAGATGATGGAAGAGTTAAGAAGGATATCGAACGGTTTGTAACGATAGGGAAAAAATCAATGGGACACTAAAACATATATATTTTAACCGGATAGTATCGAAATTTGCTACGATAATAACCCACAATAGTATAGTGGCTTTAATGACCCGAATCAATTTAATGACTCGAAAATGTGTCAGTTCTACTTACATCATATGTGTGTGTTTGTTTATTGTGTATATGAGCATCCATTGTGAGCAACTAAACAGGTACCGAATGAGTCACAAAAAAATATGGCGCAACTGGCAATTTTCAAGGTCATGAATGGTTAGTTATTTTTAAATTTGACGTTTAAAAATTCAAAGTGACGTTTTGTAAACAAGACTTAATTTACAACAATACAACAAATAAATAATTGTAACATTACGTATTGTGACAAAGACAAAACCTTAAAAGTCTGACTGTCAAGTGATGAAATTAGGTAAATAGGTCTTATGACATATCGACTTTTTTTTATTTGACCTCGATGTCGTAATTTTTAAGGAATTTTATTTTAAATTTATTTCTGGATAACTGCAGTTGGACGAGTCGTTTTTATATAATAATTTTTAGATAATTTGTAATCGATTTGAACACTTTTCAAGAGCTGGGCGTTGATTATCGTTACTAAATCCGTGTTTAGTTTACGCCCAGAAGCCGGCTGTTACGGTTGTGCTTAATTGAAAAATATTCCGAGTTTTCAGTCGCATTTTTGGTATGTAGCTTAATAATAATATAATTTAAAGTTTAAATAATATTTGATATTAAATTTATTCATTTTGATCTTATTTTATTGTGTTTATTTTAATTATATGTATGAAATATTGTGGATAATATTTTAGATTGTGATCCGAGTATAAGATTGGCGAACATAGACAAATGTAGATTAAATGCATACATAATGTACATACCATTACGCCGTATTCCTTGCCGGGATAAGCATAGAGAACAGATCCCCAAACTATTCAATCCAAGCGCACAATTTTCGATTAAATATATAAGGTTAACTCAACACATACAAATTTTAAATAAAATCATGTTATAAGAAATCATCATTGTCAACCAGGGTCGATCCACTGCTGGATGAAGGTCACCCCAAGTTGACTCCAAATAGTTAGGTTTTTTGCTCGTTGATACCATGTGATGCTGCCATGCTTCCTGATTTCATCTATCCAGCGTACCTTCGGTCTTCTTCTGGGTCTCTTTATGCCTCTTGGGTACCATTGGATTATTTCGGATGTCCATCGGGAGTCTGACATTCTGGCTACGTGTCCTGCCCATTGCCACTTCATTCTTTTGCACATCTTTATAACGTCTTCTACCTTTGTTATATTGCAAATCTAGGTGTTTCGTTTACGGTCTCATTTAGTATATCCCAACATGCATCTCTCCATGCCGCTTCGTGCGGTCTGGAACTTTTGTGTGTTCTTTACTGTGAGCGTCCATGTCTCGCAGCCATACGTAAGTACTGGGAGAATACCCTGGTTGTAGACCCTTCGTTTGAAGGATATTGGGAGGTTACTTTTGAAGATGTTGTTCAAACGTCCAAATGAGAAATAAAGATTAATAAATAAGAAATGCCAATTATCCGTGGTAAGAAAGAGTGCCAATTATCCGTGGTAATTGGGGGATACTCAAACACCAAAAAAAAAGCACAGATAATTGAAAAACACAGTTAATCTAAATTATGCTTATGTTGAGTTAAACATTTTAAGAGTTGAAATGCTAGATAAATTTTGCTATCCAAGATCAGTACACGAACAAGCTTTCTCAATGTTTGACAGTTACAACCGCTAAACGCTGATACCATACTGTGGCAATTACATCGGGAAGCCTCGTATCCACATAATTTCGTGTTTTCTAGCATTAGTTAACACATTCACTGTGATATGTATTTATAGAATAGTTTAGAGGTACTGAAAAAAATCATATTTTCGAAACCTTAAAATCTTACGGTATTTTCGAAACCTTAAAATCTTACGGAAACCTTAAAATCTTAAAATATTCGGTGACATACAAACAAAGAGAATCGAATGACACGCAACGGGCGTCATCAGCGTCTCTACAAAAAATGTGTTGATGCTCCAGGGGCGTCTTTAGCAGCGAACGTGTTAATTGGTATAATTAAACTGTGAGTTCCCTAACTTTTTTCGGCTGCATAACCCCTTAGCCAAAAACTTTTAAAACCGTCGACATCCTAGTCATTTACTTTACTTACTCAAATTAATAAGTTTGTACACTACTCAATATCAAATATTTCACTAGATATCAAACTTTTCATTTTAATCACTTGTAATTAAGGATTGAAAACGATAAAAGGACTACGGATTATGCGTTGCATTATCTTGTGCAACATTTAATATTGAAATCTGCGCTGACGAAAATTAAAGCAAAAAAATACGAGCACACTTTTTTTTAAGTTTTACATTTATGAAATAAATGTGTAAATTAAAAATAAGTACAAATGTTGAAGTCACTTTATTAAACATAAAAATGAAGTGAAAAATGAACTTATTCAGACAGAATTAAACATCAACAAGAACTAAAGATTTTAATCAGAATATCAGAATATTTATCAAAAAAGTGTTTTTTTTTCAATTATTTTACTTCTTAATTAGGTACCTATTGAAATCATAGATATTTTGAAATAACAAACAAATAGCAGTAGTAAGGGGGTCTACTTTTGCTGTCGTCGACCCCCAAATTTTTTTATTGAAACTATCGACCCCTAGAAAAATCAAATTGACCCCAGGGGGTCGATATCGACCACTTTGGGAACTCTTGATCTAAACCATAGATTTTATAACAGTGTAGGCTTTGCTTTGTAATTTTCATGTTAAATGTTTTTTTTTTTCGGGATTTCAAAAAAAAATTGTACTTTCGAGTACCATGGTCAATCTAACTCATAGATAATTGAGCCCCGGATAATCGACGCTCTATTGTACTTTATTTAAAAACGTTTTCGTAAATGTTGAAGATGTCAATATCCGAGGTCTTATTCAAAAGGAACAGCCCGTGAAACAAACTTTAGTTCTTAATTAACTTATTGCCAATCTAAATAGGTCAACATTTCTGTACCTCAAATAGTTGATGGAAACATAAAACCATATATTTTTTGACATAGTTGGATTAGATGGCGCACCTATCAGCAGCTTAAAGATATAAAAAAATATGTATTTCATTAGAGGTATGTACATAAGTTAAAATTGATAGTTATTTTTCATACATTATTTGGGCTCAGTTGCCTTTAATTTACATTAATTTATTTCTCTTAGGCCTCTGCCACACCAAAGTGCTAAGCTAGGTTTTACGTAACTCACATACTAGGTGACTTCATCCTTAGAATGTAAGTATTTCTCATTCCTAAGGCCGAGGCCACACCAAAGTGCTTCGTTAGGTGCTAAGCTAGGCACGTACACCAAAGTGCTTCGCAAAAATTCATTTGACAGTCGGAAGCGATTGAGTCAACACACGATGTCACTCTCAAAACTAACCAATTTCAACTTTATTCCAAAGTGATTTTATTACAACTACATTTTTGTATAATTTGCTCGATGGGTTCCACAAAGGCTCCCTTTTATACACAGCTGTTATTAAAACTTCCACCATCTTGTAAAATCACGATGACACAAAATTAACCAACAGGTCTGTTCGCTAGGAGATTCATTCGGTGACTAATCGTCATGCAACATGGCGCGAAGCGTGCAGTGTGGCCATTTTGAAAATATGCGGTGCGTTGGTTCGCTAGGATATGTCGCCTAACTCGCAGCATAGCTCTAAGCATCAAGCGAGGCTCCTACCTGTGTGGCCGAGGCCTTAGGCTATTTAGGGACCATAAATCACACAATCTACTTATGTAACTTTCCACAAAAAGATGTTAACTTAAAGAAGGCCTTCATTCCATCAGGCTGTAGAATAGATTTATGCATTTGTCCTGCCATTTTACAAGTATATTGATAACACAGTGCTAGAATCTTTTCCAATGTTTAAAAGTATCTTCTGTATATGTTTTGGCGTTAATTCCATTCTCACGCTGTGTGATATTTAAGTCTAAGGCTGGGTTGTAGTGGGACAGGAGTGTGATCACTGGAGAGAAACCGTTGCTTAAAGGATAGCACTTTTTGAGGCAGCGAGACGTGACCGTGAAAATAAAAAGCCCATTAAGTGAAAAGAGAATCCGGCATCGACTCATTAGATACCGTTTAGAAGAGTGTACAGCATGTTTTTGTATGTTACTTGATGGGATCTCAAATTTACAAGGCATATTCTAGAACAAATTAAATAATTATACAAATTTAATAGGCTTCCTTCCGTGGTTGCAGTCCTAAGACTGGTTTGCAGCAATTTGAACTCTTCTCCTCCATTCCCCCCTGTCCTGTGCGGCTCTTTTTAAGTCTGTATATGTTGAGCAGCGCACGTCCACCAACAGGTCCTTCAGGTACTCTCGGCGTGGGCGTCCCCTAGAGTTTGTCCCCTCGGTCATACCCTCCATTATGGCATGCAAGAGGCCCTCTTGTCGTATTATATGACCGATCCATCTTGCACGCCTTAATAGGCTATCGATGCTATAAAAGTCTTGAGACATTCTAACATTTAGTATTAGAATTGGTATGCATTGCTTTCTTTATAATATGGTTATATGATAATTTCATAATGTCACTATTCTTTATAATATAGTTATATGATAATTTCATAATGTTACCATATCAAAGATAACCTTTAAGATATCCCATGGGTATCAGAATTGTTTTAAAATATAGCTCCAGTCTCGTTTTCACTCGGCCTCTGTAACATCTTTCTGATTATTTGGAAGAAATTACCACATGGTAATAAACCCGCCAGGTTGTATTCTATACAACAAAAGTGTAATACAGGGTGTCCCGAAATAATGTATACTCACTAAATTATTATAAATTCAGTATTTATTAAGGTATATCTAAGATTTAAACTTCGAATTTAAGAAGACAGACATGGAATTTTTTTAAAGCTATTGCAAGTGCTCAAATAGCCTTTCTGGTCCATGCACAATCTCCTCGCATTATCGACTCCAGTCTCATTTTCACTCACGGCCTCTGTAACATCCTTCTGATTCCTTGGAAGAAATTACCACATGGCAATAAACCCGCCAGGTTGTATTCTATACATCAAAGGTGTAATACAGATGTCCCAAAAAAATGTATACACACTTTAAATTACTGATAACGTGGAATCGTACACATTATGAATAATTTGTTTTGGTATTTGGGCGCATTCTCTTTCAATAACTGCTCTCAATTCTTTAACTTTTGCCGGTTTTGTGCCACAAACTTTATCCTTGTCGAGTTCTCATAAAAAAGTCCATTGACGTGAGGTCAGGGGAGCACGTGGGGGCAGGTTATTCAATGTTACTTCTACGTTTAATCCATTTGTTTGGAAAATTTTCATCAAGATAGACCCTCACATCACGATGGTAGTGGGGAGGTGCACCATTTTACTGGAAATAAAAGTTCTCCCTATCCCTAAACTCATGAATGCATGGTGTGACAAACTCCTGCGGCAAGTTTATGTAAATGTCACGGTATAAAAGTGTGTGTACATTTTTTTGGGACACCTTTATATACTATACTGGTTGAAATCTCAACATTCGTTTTAGAAAAGGGATTAACTGCTGTAAGTAATGCAATATTCATTTTATAAAAAAGTTAATAAAAACTAGCAATCGTAATGTGATTTGCAATTTTTAACGGGGTCGCTATCAGCAGGTGTTTCCATTCAATAGTTTTTGAATTTATTTTCTGACTATGGGTAATATGATTGTATTAAACAATTATATATATCGTCCTCGTTGCCGGGCCTCACAGTCGAGGATCCCCTTGCCACTCCAACGTCAGTCTTGAAGTGTTCTCCCACGTCGATCGTGTGATCTTCTGTGAGATAACATCCCGATCCTGAATGCGCACTCCCTCCCGCAAATGTCACAGAAAGGTGGACCCTGCTGAGCCGCCTGGCCATGCTGATGCATGTTCGCAGCGCGCTGTTTCTCACACGTCTAGCCGCTGAGACGCCTTCAGCCCGAGAACATACGGTTCTCCATCCCTCACGGTCCCGAGCCACCCGCTCCCAGTCCTCAGGCACCCCGCACAAAGTAAGCGACTCTCGCAGACTGTCCTTATAGCACTTTCTCTGCCGACTAACTCTTCGCTTGCCCACCTTTTCCCCGTACAAGACGCGTTTTGGGAGTCTGTGATCGCCCATGCGTATCACATGGCCGGTCCACCGAAATTTCGCCTTTACAACCATATCTTCTATAGGTTTACAGTTGGAGCGTTGCAGTACCGAAACATTTGTGTCATGATCACTCCAGTAGATCTGAAGAATTCGGCGAAGGAAACGCCGGTGGAACATTTCAAGGCTTTGAATGTGCATTCTATAAGGTACCCAAGTCTCGGACCCTCAGTCTCAGATAGAATTATATATATATATATATATATATATATATATATATATATATATATATATATATATATATATATATATATACATACCATCACGCCGTTTCCCTGTCGAGGTGGGCAGAGTGGAAAAACTTATCATGACTAATTTTGTATAGTGCTGTTTCCGCATCAATATGCTTACATTAAGCAATTATATATAAATACACACTTACCATCACGTCATTTATCTGTCGGGATGGGCAGAGAGGAAAGACATTTTCCTATCATGACTAATTAGGTATTGCGCTGTTTCCGCATCATAACGACCAACTCAAGAGCGCTTCCCGATTAGCTCAACAGAAAATATGGGAGGTTGATAAAAAGAGAGAAAAGACCACAAGATATTTCTATTGCCTCTTCTTCTTTCTTTCGATGGTCTTACAGCCCATATCGAGTTTGGCCTCCGTCAATCTTCGCTTCTAGCTCCTCCTGTCTTCTGCCACGACTTTCGCCTCTTCTACATGCTAACAATTACTATTCCTTAAACTTTACATTTCCTTCTTTAAAAATATCATTCACTCGCTCAAACCATACTTTTATTGGTCTTCCACTCATATCTTTCACCTCTTATACATCTATATAGCTCCTACGATTTCTTTGACTACATTTCCTTCTTTCGAAATCTCATTCACTCAATCCAACCATACTTTCCTTGGTCTTCCTCTAACTCGCCTTCTACTTACATTTGCACTGTATATGTATTTCGGTAGTGTGATGGCAAAAGGTCGTATTTCTCATTTTAGAAGTTTGTTTCACAAAACTCTCAAAATAGTGTAATCTTTGATGTGGCAAAAGGATAATATCTCTCTTACTAATAGGGATATTAAGATATGACAATATGCCATCTGAAAAGTCCATTATTATTGATATGGCAAAATACCTCAAATGTAATCTCAAATGTAATCTCAAATTGTGGATCTTTGAATAATTTAGGGAAACATATCTATGTTATAGATATGATAATTTCATTTAATTTGATATGTAACACTCAAAATATGATTAAATAATAGCTGAAATAATTGATTTGATTGGGCTGAAAAACATCTGGTGTCCCCGTGGCTGGGTTCGCCCTATATTGATGGGGTGTATCTTGGCCAAGGGGATGTTATTAGATAAGCCCAAACCTTTTAATAGCTTCTGTATTAAATGTATTATCGCAATTTATGTGTTTTAGAAGTGTTATTAAATATATTTTGTACTTACTATGTTGCTGTCAATAAACCTATATTTGTTTATTTGGAAACTTTGGTTTCACTCTCCTGTAAAATTGTGTCTGAGTGAGTTATAACCTATTGCCATCACATTACCTTATTAGTTACCTATTGTCATCACACCACCTATTGCCATCACATTACCTTATTAGTTACCTATTGTCATCACACTACCTATTGCCATCACATTACTTATTAGTTACCTATTGTCATCACACTACCTATTGCCATCACAATACCTTATTAGTTACCTATGTCATCACACTACCTATTGCCATCACATTACCTTATTAGGTACCTATTGTCATCACACTACCTATTGCCATCACAATACCTTATTAGTTACCTATTGTCATCACACTACCTATTGCCATCACAATACCTTATTAATTATTGCCATCACATTACCTTATTAGTTACCTATTGTCATCACACTACCTATTGCCATCACATTACCTTATTAGGTACCTATTGTCATCACACTACCTATTGCCATCACAATACCTTATTAGTTACCTATTGTCATCACACTACCTATTGCCATCACAATACCTTATTAATTATTGCCATCACATTACCTTATTAGTTACCTATTGTCATCACACTACCTATTGCCATCACATTACCTTATTAGTTACCTATTGTCATCACACTACCTATTGCCATCACATTACCTTATTAGGTACCTATTGTCATCACACTACCTATTGCCATCACAATACCTTATTAGTTACCTATTGTAATCACACTACCTATTGCCATCACAATACCTTATTAATTATTGCCATCACATTACCTTATTAGTTACCTATTGTCATCACACTACCTATTGCCATCACATTACCTTATTAGGTACCTATTGTCATCACACTACCTATTGCCATCATAATACCTTATTAGTTACCTATTGTCATCACACTACCTATTGCCATCACATTACCTTATTAGTTACCTATTGTCATCACACTACCTATTGCCATCACATTACCTTATTAGTTACCTATTGCCATTACACTACCGATTTATTTTGTTAGTTTATCTTCATTCATTCGTCCTACACGCCCAAACCATCTTAGAATGCTCTTCTTCATCTTACTTAATAAATTGGTCTTAAGTTCACATTCATTTTGGCACAAACACATAATCAGGCACGAATTCCTCCATTTGTATTTTTCACTGTATCGAATGTATGTGTATTTAATTTTAGCAATTTATTGGGATAAAGTATCTGTATTGAAATATTATTTTGTTATTTAGCTAATTACACAAATATTCGCTACATGTGTTTCACCTTTTATTCCGAGGCTCTCTTCAGGCGGATTGATTCCGGCTTTTTATGAGAGCACCACTTAGGACATACTGGTGTCATATTACTATGGACCATCTATATTTACGGTATTTTTGGTCTATTGATGCAAAGATTTAAATTTAACAATATTAATTCGACTTGTTTATCAAAAAAAACATGGATTTTAGATAATTAATGCAAAGGAAAAATGTTTACGATGTGTGCAAACATCTGCATTCTTTGGTTATATATTACTTTTTTTATTTTTGCTTATGGCTTTGTGTATCTGTCCCAATTTGAATTCATACAAATAAATAATTCACACTTTATTTGATGATACCATTGTTAAGGCTAGGGGTAAAAACCCGATGGATAATATACATGGATAACTGTCAATTTTAAGGCTAGGGATAAAAACCCGATGGATAATATACATGGATAACTGTCAATTTTAAGGCTAGGGGTAAAAACCCGATGGATAATATACATGGATAACTGTCAATTTTAAGGCTAGGGGTAAAAACCCGATGGATAATATACATGGATAACCGTCAATTTTAAGGCTAGGGGTAAAAACCCGATGGATAATATACCTGGATAACTGTCAATTTTAAAACGTCAAACACTTAATTTTTTTACAATAGTAAATACATATAACGGAGTACCACACAACCTTTCTCTACCATAGAACTAAAATGTATTTACAAAACACGACATTTCATATTCTACAACTTAAATGCCTCTGCGAGAACTTTGTGGCAAATTTTTTTATAAATTAAAACCTTTATTTATTTATTTAGCACTTTTATTGAAAATACAACCTGGCGGGCTTATTGCCAGGCGGCAATCTCTTCCAACCAACCAGACAAAAGTAAATGAAGCAAGTTACGTGGTCGCATAAATCATTCAAATGACTATCCATCCCCACAAAAGAACATAATTTTTCATATAAAGTGAGATATCATCAATCAAAAGGAAAGGAACGGATGGTGGAGAGGAAAGGAAAAGAAAAATCAGGAATGAAGGAAGAAATTAAGAGGTTTTTCAGTCACATACCAACCTTTTTTTTTTTGGTTTAACCTGGCGAGTTTATTGCCATGTGTCAATCTCTTCCAACCAACCAGAAAGATGTTTTTATAGGCCCTAAGTGTTAACCAGAATGGAATCCTATTTAAAAAGATCTGGGTTCCAGCGGGGATCGAACCCGCAACTTCCGGATCGGCAGACAAGTGTCTTACCACCAGGCCACGGAGGTCATCATTATAAAACAAAACCTTCCATTATAAAACAAAATAAAATCACTTTGTAATACTCCTGACTGTTTTTTAATCTAAAATTAGATAAAATTATTTCAAAAGGTTATATAGTAGATAAGAATTAGATTAGTGAGATAGGAGATAATGTTTAGATAAACATATATCATAAGTAAAAAAAAATAGCTAGTTCAGGTATCCCTTGATTAGTGCAGTTTCGATTTATATGATTTTGATTTACATACCATTACGCTGTCTCCCTCTCGGGGTAGGCAGAGAGGAGAGAGATTTTCTATAACGACACAGATCTTTCACCGCTTCTACATCCATGCACTTTCTCATACAGCTTCTACGATATCTCTGACTTTTTACATTTCGTTCTTTCAAAATATCTTACGTTTGATCCAACCACACTTTCCTTGGTCTTCCTCTCACGCGCCTTTCATTCACATTTGCACTATATCTTTTTTATGTTAGTCATTGTTAATTTAATCCTCCCACATGTCCGAACTATTTAAGAATGCTCTTTTCCCTATAAGCATACCCATAAATGGAGCAAAGTCCTATTTATAAAAAACATATACGAAATAACCAAAAATATTCCAAGTCACATAAAGCCAGCTTTTTACATTAATTTTAATCTCCGTAAACTCTTATTTAACGGGAAAGGCAAAAATAGAATATTTAGCAACAGTGGTGTGTATAAACTTTTATGTGCTGACTGTGATAATTTCTATATAGGAAAGACAGGAAGATCTTTTGAAAAGAGATTTCGTGAACACAAATCCGCCTTAACAAATCCTCTAATTTATTCTGAAATGGCTACATTGTCACTGTGAAAACCATACCTTTTCTATTGATGATAGCCATGATGCCAAATTCTTACATATCAATAGTAACAGAAATAAATTGGACAGATTAGAGGCCCTAAAAATTTCTCTGTCAATGATATGTTTCAGTGTACTTGGGTTTTTTATGTCAATGACATGTTTCACTGTACTTGGGTTTTTAACCTCTGATAAAACACTGATAAGAAAACCAAAGTAAATTCAGTAGTGAAGTTTTCTGTAAACGTGCAGTTTTTTCCTGTGAAAAGTTGTTTTTAAATAGAAAACATAAATAATTATTAAACATCCATGTCGGAGTATAACTGTAAATAGATTTTAAAATTACAAGTTGATTGTCTACTTCAGACAGTATTTTAGTACCAACTTTGACGTATGGGAGTGAAACATAGATGTGCAATAGTGAAAAGAGCTGAATAAATACTGTAGAAATAAGGCATACATTTGGGGTGACAAATATATGAGAGAATACGGAATGAATGAGGTGACAAATATATGAGAGAATACGTAATGAATCGGGTGACAAATATATGAGAGAATACGGAATGAATGGGGTGACAAATATATGAGAGAATATGGAATGAATGGGGCGACAAATATATGAGAGAATACGGAATGAATGTGGTGACAAATATATGAGAGAATACGGAATGAATGGGGTGACAAATATATGAGAGAATACGGAATGAATGGGGTGACAAATATATGAGAGAATACGGAATGAATGGGGTGACAAATATATGAGAGTGAATGAATTGATAAGGGACGGAATAAATTGATAAGGGATGAATGTGAACTTAAGGCTGATGTGTTGAGTAAGATAAAGAAGGCACACTGAGATGGTTTGGTTGTGGAGTGAATGAATAACGAAAGACTAAAAAAAACAAATATACAGTGCAAATGTGAGTGGAAGACGTGGTAGAGAAAGATGAAGGAAAGTATGGTTAGATCAAGCGTATGATAATTTGAAAGAACGAAATGTAAAATGTCAGAGAAATCGTATAATTGAGGGAAAGATAAAAATCATTTTTATACATAGCGAAAAAAAAAAAAAAAACTGACATTTAAAAATAAAATTAATGAATGGAAAATAGAAAAATCACTTTTATAAATAATGCTTAAGTTTTTCATTTTTTAATTGATTCGGTTGAAACACGTTTGATTGAACTAGGTAAATCATTTTATATCCGAGCCGAGTGAACCGCTAAAGGTGATGTGTAGAATGATGTTCGATATGTTGAGTGACTCGGTAAGAAAATTGAATTTTTGACGCTGATATTGAAGATAGCTTGGATTGTTCAACAGCCCAAGAGTTCTGTGTCATTATTTTTATATTTAAATGACTGTTCACGTGAATTATTTGTGTATCCAGCCAGATAGCAATGTTGAGTAATAGATATTATGTTCTAATCAGCTCTTTCTCAGAATTATGTAGGGTGGATAAATGTTGATTATGCTGAACTCTAGTTAGTGATTATGTTGAACTCTAGTTAACTCGAGTTAGACCTCAGAATTGTACTTATCACAGAAAGAAGCACTTGTTTGAGAGTTTAAAGAAAGCAACATAATCGTTTCATATTTAACACGTTCCGTGCCGCAGTACATTTTGAGAAAATAAGTACCTGCGCCACTAAACAAATTATAGTTTATATTATGTATACATATATAGGCTTCATAAATAATGATTTATTTTTAAAAATAAACTGATTTTAGGTGATATTGTGAGCGTAGGTCACCGGTGACCTACGCGGCGTCGTACGGTAATACATGTATATACAACATAAACTTTTGTAGTCGAAACAAATTGTAGCATGCCTAATTTATTACTTCTTATATTTTTTATTTATTTATGTAATATGCTATAGTGTTACGCCATAACATAATAATCTCTTATGATTACTGAGACAATAGCTCCAAAAAAAGGGTCACAATGTTGCATGGACAATGCACCCTCATAAATTTCCAGAGTGTGACAAATGGATGGTCCCGTTCATTATGTTATCCCTGGAATCTCTTCTATACCCCCTAGCCTAAATGTAGAGGCTAGTTTATCCTTGAAAAAAATAAACCGTAATAGCTTGCTCATGTACACCTGGAGGTTTATTAAAAATAATTGCATTTTTAAACAAAATTTTGGAAGTTTTTATGTGCATTATATTCAGGGGCGCCGTATAGGTCACATTCAATGTTAAAATTCCTAGTAAATGTGACCGTTGGCGCACTGGGACTGTTTATAAAAAAAAAACACGTAGGTCACCGGTGACCTATGTGGCGCCCTGGTCAAAAACACGGTAGGTCACCGGTGACCTACGCGGCCCGGAACGTGTTAAAGTACTCAAAACTCTTTTCTTATTACATATGCGTATTGTTAAAACCTTTTTTTATTATCAAGTTTTCTTTAAATATAGTCATCATACTCAATAGTGTATCACATATCAAGGAAGAAACATTTATAGCAGATGTTTGGCAAAATTTCAAATATGTTATTTCCGATTAGTAATACTTCACATTGATGGAATACAGAGGAAGAATACACAAATATTCGTTACCTAGAAGAAAAAAAAAAACACATATTTTACGTCCAACTTTTTTATTTTGACATTCTAACTGCCGTATTTTTCCACGATAAAATGCATCGGACCGTAAGACACATCTCAAATTTACTAAACAATTTTTATAAAAGAATATTTTAATATATACAATATCATAAACTATTATTTTAACTATTATTACAATAACTTGTACCAACAGCATTCAGTTCATCTTTACTCGTCTCGGCACTCACTCGCTCGTTTTGTTACTGTCACTTTTCGTTTCGTTCATCACTGTCTGAACTATTGTTGTCACTCTCTTCAAAAACGAAGTCATGTACCAACAGCATTCAGTTCATCTTTACTCGTCTCGGCACTCACTCGCTCGTTTCGTTACTGTCACTTTTCGTTTCGTTCGTCACTGTCTGAACTATTGTTGTCACTCTCTTCAAAAACGAATTCATCTACAATACCATCCAATGTCCTCCTTGTACCACATTTATCAAAAGATTTTTATAATTGTCTCTTCTTATGAATCACGAGTGAGAAATTTGATAATTATGCATTGCACAATCGACGGGTGCACCTCTTTCTCAGACATCATGTGCCATAATAATGACGGAATCTGCCGAGTCTGGCTGACCGCTCTCTCCACTACCGATATCCTCATCCAACACTCCTCGAAGCGGCCGCGCGCTCCGTTTAAAATTACGTGCTCTAAAATAAAAGTCTCGTTTATATTTGATCCACCCTTGTATTAAAATTAAATACATGCATAGGTATAACAAGTAATCCGTGTATTTAATTTGGACACACAATTTTAATGGATCTGGGTTTATGTTGACTTTCATTTGTCGTGTTCACAATAAACTAGGTTTTTGCCTGTATCTCACTGAGGGCATATTGCATGAAAAAATAAATCGATACTTCTTTCCGATTTTTTATTATATAAAACCCCGTTGCACATTCTCATCAACCTGACAAACAGTGAGACTCAATTACATATGTATACACCACGCGAATCAAACTCCTCACACTTCATCACTCCAGACAGACCAAAACGTTCATCACACAATATACCGCACATAATCATAAAAAAAATTCCACACTACAATAACATTGAATTACACAAATTGCTTGGAATTTGTTTATTGCAAAATCCAAAGTAATAGTAATATTAGACAATAACATCAAATCTGAATGATAGCTTGGATTTTTTAAATCATGTGTTGAGGTTTGTTTTTTATCCACTTTGCACGGATTTCTCCTGTTACACAAAGAGGGTCTGCTTCTAGCGTTAGCTTATTCGTTAGGAAGAATATCAGCCAGGATTCTTTTCATACTGCTAGGCGGTACCGAGAATATATCAACAGTGTCATTCAGTCGGTTCAATATTTTTATACCACGCGTGACTGAGTGTTTAGCTATGATATTCGTCTTGTAAGCTGGTATGTAGAACAGAGGGTGATTCCTTGCACTGCTATATTTATTAGGTACATATAAACTTAGTGCTTCTAGAATCGCGGGACAGTTAAAGCAACCTTGAAAAACCTTAAGTAGGAATATCGCAATGGGTTCTTGCCTTCTTATGTCGAGGCTTCTATAGTTACACACCGTGAGAAGTTCGACATGGTGAGCATATTTTGGGTAATCCCCCTTTGTTCTGTACCATAGATATCTGAGGATTTTTTTTGTATTTGTTCTATATTGTTTTTATATTTGAGCTGGTGAGGAGCCCAAACTGTAGATGTATATTCGAATTTAGTTCTAATTAGATAATTATATAAATTTCGGAGGATATCGGTACTGTTAAATTCTCTTGATATTCTCATTATAGAACCAAGTAGTTTGTAACAGTCCCATATCAAATGCGAGACATGGTTAACGAACGTGAGTCCAACATCAAAGGTTACACCCAAATCTTTGAATTCAGAATTATTATGATTCTTTGAATTCAGTATTATTTTCTTCATTATATAAGCGCTGACAAATATAATTTTAATGAATCTCCAAATTAGTCAAGGAGTTCATTTATTGTTTTAAATGTGTGGCTGTGTAGGAGTATGTTTATAATCATCCTACACAAGCATATTGCATTATAATGCGGATAAGGCATACGAAATTGCATTGTAATCTGTTGCATAATATAGTCATGTGATAAAATGGTTTATGATTTTCGCAATCACCAGAGGTTTCCTAATTTTTCACTGACAATTGTAGATAACAATTGCTATACTCGTTTTTCTATACCTGTTCAATATCACTATTTTTTTATTTCTTATAATAATATTTACAACATAGACCTAAAGTTCCGCAAGCAATTGGTCAAAATATATGTGTGAAGTATTTTGATGTACGGTTGCGAGACATGGTGCATAGACGATAGGGATCGAAAAATATTGAAGGCCTTCAAGATGTGGACCTATAGACGATTCCTAAGGATTTCCTGAAGAGACCATATTACAAATGACGAGGTTCTCAGCAGGATTGAAGATACCAGGCACCTGTCAAACACCATATCTGAAAGGCGTGCAGAATGGATGGGTCGTATGCTGCGACATGAAAATCTCCTGCACATTGAGGGATCGATTGGCAGAGGGCGTCCTCACCTGGAGTATCTGGAGCAAATATGCCACGATATGGGCTGCAGATCTACAAAGGTTCTTTATAGTTCATCTTCTCATGGCAAGTTTGCTGCAGTTTTCTTAGCAGTATGTTTTTCTGAACATATGCAGATGCGACCTAATCTAATGGTCACAGCTCTTACCTTCCTATCTTTAAACTCAACTTATAAGTATATATATATATATATATATATATATATATATATATATATATATATATATATATATATATATATATATATATATATATATATATATATATATATATATATATATATATATATATATATATATATATATATATATATATATATATATATATATATATATATATATATATATATATATATATATATATATATATATACATATATATATATATATATATATATATATATTTATTTTAAATCTGTCAATAAAAGTGGGTTCGAATCTTGAGTTAGAGCACACTCGAGAAGTTTGATCTCTAAACTTCAGCAATACACGACTCCTGGAATACTTGAACTAAATAACATTTTAAGGTGACATCTATTAGCTGTCAAAATGAACTAATTTATATTCATCAAATAAAAAAGTTTTTAAAGAATTCACAGATGTCACAATGTGTTTCTGAAATTATCAAAATGACAGTGACATTTTTTAGAGACAAGATAGTTCTTGGTGCCATGAGCACATAATCGATCGATCTGTAATCACTATCTCATTATTTCGATGTCCATTTAAAAGCCATTAAATCAAACATTAATCTCAAATAGTCATAGACAATTTATGAGGTGTTTATATTTGTTGGATATATTTGTACAAAAAATGTGAAAATAAATTGTTGTTAGACTAATTACAGTAGAACGCTGATTATCCGTGGCAATTGAGGGATACTCAAGTCCGGATAGTAGAAAAACACAGTTAATCCAAATTAAGTTTTTATTGAGTTAAATATTTTAAGAGTTGAAATGGTAGATTTTTTTTATATACGAGGCGTATCCAGAAAGTAAGTGTACTGAGGCTCTCACGACCGGATGGATTTTATTTTCGACATGTTGGCTACACTTCCGTGTAGCCTGACCCTTCCCCTCCGCAACGAGACCGGTTCGAGGTCAGTACGTTGAGAAGTGTCGACGCGACAACACGTTTCTTTAAAAATGTCAACCCCATCTCCCGCCAAGTTGAATCGAGTGGAGGCCGGGCAAGAGTTTTTGAGGTGCTGCAAACTCCATGGAGATGAATTTTTCCGCTCCATCGTTACTGGAGATGAAACTTGGGTTGCACACTACACGCCTGAAACCAAAAGGCAGTCTCAACAGTGGCGTCACACCTCTTCACCCTCCGCCAAAAAGCTCAAAACCACAATTTCAGCCAAGAAAATCATGGCATCCGTGTTTTGGGACTGTCAAGGCATAATTTTAATTGAATATACGCCTCAAGGGGAGACCATCAACTCTGCAAGATACTGTGATATCCTAAAAAATTGCGGAGGGCGATTCAGAACAAGAGAAGAGGCATGCTGACAAAGGGAGTCTGCCTGTTGCACAACAATGCCAGACGGAACTGCTCGCCTCGTTTAAATGGGATGTCCTGAACCATCCCGCGCATTCCCCTGACCTAGCACCTTCAGATTACTATCTCTTTACCTCCCTGAAGCTGCACATGGGTGGAAAAAGGTTTTCAACCGACGGGAGGTAAAGGAGGAGGTGGAGAAGTGGACGGAGGGGTTGGCGGGAAACTACTTCGAGGAAGGCATCAAAAAGTTGATACCCCGCTTCACAACCTGCATTGAGAGGAATGGCGACTATGTCGAAAAATAGCTTACATATGTACTAAGGTAACCACGTAATTTTTTTGTTTAAATAAAAAAAATTGTAACCTACAAAAATTCAGTACACTTACTTTCTGGATATGCCTCGTACGTACAGTACCCGGCGGTAGGTAATATACATCGGACTTAAGAAAGAGACTGTCTGCCATAATCGGCTAACTTCGGCTTTGTAGAGCGTCGTCTGTCGCACAATGTGTATGACAGAGATGACGCTCTACAAAACTGAAGTTAGCAGATTATGGCCGACAGTTTCTTTCTTAAGCCCGATGTGTATTACGTACCGCCGGGTATTTGTACAAGCTTTCTCAATATTTGACAGATACAACAAATAAAGACTGGTATCATCTGCGGCACTTACCTTAGAAAGTCTCTAATCCACATATTTTTGTGTTGACGTGTAAAAACCTAACCTAACCTAACCTACTAGCGTTTAGTCAATTGGTATAATGTAAACCATCGATTTTATAACAGTTTAGGTGTTTGCTTTGTAATTTTCAAAATATTAACATTAGTTAAAAATTTAGTTTTTTTTTTCAATTTACTAAAAAAAAATTGTACTACAGAGGACCACGGTTAATCCGACTCACAGATAATTGAGTTCCGAATAATAGACGCTCTACTGTATTTATCTGTTTTACTAACCTTTACATCCTACAGCAAATATTCGAACAATGACAGTTGAGTAATCACTGGCACTGACACTGTTGACCCCAACGATTCACGCTCTATTCTGTGTATGATCACATTTTGTATTGTCATTAGACAGTTTCCATCAACTCTGGTTTGTGTTTTTTTCAATAACCTGTACTATTTTAAGAAGTTTCTTTTACAAATAGGTTAAAAAAACGTGTTTATCTATTGCATTTCTGAGTTTCTATGTTATTTATTAGAGAAAAGGTTCTCAGATTCCTCTATATTTGCTTATAATACTTAGTGAGAGAGAATGTCAAACATGTGTCGAGTTCGCAGGAGATTTGTTCACTCAAATGATTGACTCCAATGATTTACACTCTCCTTCTATGTATGATCACATTTTGTATTGTCGTTCGACAGTTTCCTCTGGACTCTTATTCTGTGTACGATCACATTTTGTACACTCTCATTCTGTGTACGATCACATTCTGTATTGTCATTTGATAGTTTCCTCTGGACTGTCATTCTGTGTACCATCACATTCTGTATTGTCATTTGACAGTTTCCTCTGGATGCTTATTCTGTGTACGATCACATTTTGTACACGCTCTTATTCTGTGTACGATCACATTTTGTATTGTCATTCGACAGTTTCCTCTGGACTCTCATTCTGTGTACGATCACATTTTGTATTGTCGTTCGACAGTTTCCTCTGAACTCTTATTCTGTGTACGATCACATTTTGTATTGTCTTTAAATTGTTTCCTCTGGACTCTTATTCTGTGTACGATCACATTTTGTATTGTCTTTAGATGGTTTCCTCTGAACTCTTATTCTGTGTACCATCACATTTTGTACACATTCTCATCCTGTGTATGATCACATTTTGTATTATTTTTAGATAGTTTCCTCTGGACTCTGGTTTGTGTTATTTTAAGTAACCTGTGTTATTTTAAGAAGTATCTTTCGTAAATATTTAAAAAAACGTGTTTATCTATTACATTTTCGAGTATTCTAAAAGGTTCTCAGGCACCTCTACATTAGCTGATACTTTGTGAGAGAGAAAGTTAAACAGATACGTTACTCTCAAATTGTGAAGAACATGCAAAATATATTTTTTAACATATCTCTACATATGTGAGTGTTGTTTAATTTATCTCTACATATGTGAGTGTTGTTTAATTTATCTCTACATATGTGAGTGTTGTTTCTACCCGTGACTGTTTACAAGGTTTCATATAGAAATGTTTGCATATTATTTTAACATATCTCTACATATGTGAGTGTTGTTTCTACCCGTGACTGTTTACAAGGTTTCATATAGAAATGTTTGGATATAATTTTAACATATCTCTACATATGTGAGTGTTGTTTCTACCCGTGACTGTTTACAAGGTTTCATATAGAAATGTTTGGATATTATTTTAACATATCTCTACATATGTGAGTGTTGTTTCTACCCGTGACTGTTTACAAGGTTTCATATAGAAATGTTTGGATATTATTTTAACATATCTCTACATATGTGAGTATTGTTTCTACCCGTGACTGTTTACAAGGTTTCATATAGAAATGTTTGGATATTATTTTAACATATCTCTACATATGTGAGTATTGTTTCTACCCGTGACTGTTTACAAGGTTTCATATAGAAATGTTTGGATATTATTTTAACATATCTCTACATATGTGAGTGTTGTTTCTACCCGTGACTGTTTACAAGGTTTCATATAGAAATGTTTGCATATTATTTTAACATATCTCTACATATGTGAGTGTTGTTTCTACCCGTGACTGTTTACAAGGTTTCATATAGAAATGTTTGCATATTATTTTAACATATCTCTACATATGTGAGTGTTGTTTCTAACCGTGACTGTTTACAAGGTTTCATATAGAAATGTTTGCATATTATTTTAACATATCTCTACATATGTGAGTGTTGTTTCTACCCGTGACTGTTTACAAGGTTTCATATAGAAATGTTTGCATATTATTTTAACATATCTCTACATATGTGAGTGTTGTTTCTACCCGTGACTGTTTACAAGGTTTCATATAGAAATGTTTGGATATTATTTTAACATATCTCTACATATGTGAGTGTTGTTTCTAACAGTGACTGTTTACAAGGTTTCATATAGAAATGTTTGGATATTATTTTAACATATCTCTACATATGTGAGTGTTGTTTCTACCCGTGACTGTTTACAAGGTTTCATATAGAAATGTTTGGATATTATTTTAACATATCTCTACATATGTGAGTGTTGTTTCTACCCGTGACTGTTTACAAGGTTTCATATAGAAATGTTTGGATATTATTTTAACATATCTCTACATATGTGAGTATTGTTTCTACCCGTGACTGTTTACAAGGTTTCATATAGAAATGTTTGGATATTATTTTAACATATCTCTACATATGTGAGTATTGTTTCTACCCGTGACTGTTTACAAGGTTTCATATAGAAATGTTTGGATATTATTTTAACATATCTCTACATATGTGAGTGTTGTTTCTACCCGTGACTGTTTACAAGGTTTCATATAGAAATGTTTGCATATTATTTTAACATATCTCTACATATGTGAGTGTTGTTTCTACCCGTGACTGTTTACAAGGTTTCATATAGAAATGTTTGCATATTATTTTAACATATCTCTACATATGTGAGTGTTGTTTCTACCCGTGACTGTTTACAAGGTTTCATATAGAAATGTTTGCATATTATTTCAACATATCTCTACATATGTGAGTGTTGTTTCTACCCGTGACTGTTTACAAGGTTTCATATAGAAATGTTTGGATATTATTTTAACATATCTCTACATATGTGAGTGTTGTTTCTACCCGTGACTGTTTACAAGGTTTCATATAGAAATGTTTGGATATTATTTTAACATATCTTTACATATGTGAGTGTTGTTTCTGCCCGTGACTGTTTACAAGGTTTCATATAGAAATGTTTGGATATTATTTTAACATATCTCTACATATGTGAGTGTTGTTTCTGCCCGTGACTGTTTACAAGGTTTCATATAGAAATGTTTGGATATTATCTTAACATATCTCTACATATGTGAGTGTTGTTTCTACCCGTGACTGTTTACAAGGTTTCATATAGAAATGTTTGGATATTATTTTAACATATCTCTACATATGTGAGTGTTGTTTCTGCCCGTGACTGTTTACAAGGTTTCATATAGAAATGTTTGGATATTATTTTAACATATCTCTACATATGTGAGTGTTGTTTCTACCCGTGACTGTTTACAAGGTTTCATATAGAAATGTTTGGATATTATTTTCCAAGCGTGAGGATTTCGTTTTATTTCTTTTGATTGCTGATGGGAGCAATATCTAATCTAAGTTTTATGTCCCTGACAACTATTTGATATATTTAAATATTTATTTATTTATTTAGATTGGCAATGAATAGAACTTTCTTAGCAAATGTTCTTCCTTGAATAAGGTTTTTCGGAATGTTTACCGCGTGTTTCGGAATATGACGCCACACGGTTTGGCATTATATGCCTAACGACGTGGTAAAACACTCCGAAAAACCTTATCCAACTGATATTAACCACCGCGAAAACCTCAAAACATATTTGTTTTTGCTTTGTTTCATGGGCTGTCCCTTGTAAATGGAGCCTCGGATGTTGACATCTTCAACGTTTTAGAAAATGTATTTAAAGAAAGCATATTCAACTTTATTATTTGTGGGAGTTAGTTACGTATGGTATATACATACCATCACGCCGTCACCTTATTAGGGTAGGCAGAAAGGAGAGAGCACCACACTTTCCTATGACACACATACTAGCCAAATAGCAAAAGAGGTTTTTAATGCGTACATATCATTACGACGTCTCCCTATCATGGTAGGCAGAGAGGTGAGTGCGCCAGACTTTCTTATGGTGACACATCTTTTGCCTCTTCTACATTCATACACCTTCTTATACTGCTCCTATGATTCTTCAGATCTTACATTTTCTTCTTTCAAAATACCATATATTTGATCCACCCATACTTTCCTTGTCTTCCTCGAACATGCCTTTCACTCACATTTGCACTGTGTATTTGTTTTTTTTTTAGTCTGCATTCATTCGTTCCACATGTCCAAACCATCTAAGAATGGTCTTCTTCACTTTGCTCAACATATCAACCTTAAGTTCACACTTATCCCTAATCACTCCATTCCATATTCTGTCATACATTGTCACCCCATGTATTCTTCTAAGTGCACGCATTTCTATATCATTTATTCGGCTCTTTTCAGTCTTGTTCCACGGCCACGTTTCACTCTCATACATCAAATTTGGTATTAAAATACTGTTGTGTAGTATAATCTTGACAGATTTTGATACTGTCCGGTTCGAGTATATATATATACAGGGTGTCCCAAAGGGCAACGTCAAGCCGGTATCGAGGAAGAGGCCAGCTTATGAGGGTTCAGAATTAAAAAATTTTTTTTGAAAAAGCCTTATACTTTTCGAGTATAAGGCTTTTTCAAAAAACAGGAACTAGATATTACATATCAAAAATGGCGACACTAGCTGTATTACTCTAACTAGTGCATCCGCCGTATCGTTTGTCTCGCTCAAAATTTTTGAATTCGATCTTTAATTTCAGAAATTAATGTTTTAAAATTATTTTTAAAGGAGAAGTAGATATGTATTGTACCATTTTGAAATCCTGACTAAACAGGCCAACTTTTGATGTAACTTGCCAGGTTAGCGTACTACATTATTTTTACAGTATGATGAGTTAAAGTTGGCTGATAAAAAATATTATTTTTTATGATCGGACAAAAACAATTTTTTTTTCAAACGTGCAAATTTTTTTTTGTTTTATATCTGACTCCGACTAATAGCAGGTATACCTAGGATTGCGATACAACCATTAAAATCATAAAATATGGCAATTTTTAGTCACAATATACAAACATTCGGCTCAGGGTAGCTACTTTTACAATTTTCGAAGAAATGCCTATAACTCGAAAAGTATAAGGCTTTTTCAAAAAAATTTTTTTTATTCTGAACCCTCATAAGCTGGCCTCTTCCTCGATACCGGCTTGACGTTGCCCTTTGGGACATCCTGTATATATATATTTTAGTGCTCCATTGACTTTGTTTCCTATGGCTACACACCGTTCGATATCCCTCGTAACTCTTCCATCATTTGAGAAAATATTACCTATGAGACTTAGTTGTTTTGACATAAAAAAAGTAATTCTTTATTTTTCTTCCTCTAAAATTATCTTAAAAAATTGCCACATTTCGTCAATTATTCAGAATTGATTTTAATTATTTTCGAATCACTGGTAATATCGATATCCATGGGGCATTTACCGAGACGTAAACGAGGTGGTCAAGTAGATCTCTGCAGTAAATGATAAGTATTGGCGAAAACAGATGTCACTATAAAATTCAAACTGTTGTAGAATATTTTTTATTTTTTTACTGGAATCTCCGATTCCCGCTGTCGCCGCACAGTTGTCTCCCACTTTCTATGAGTTATGCATTTTGTGTCTGTTTTTCTAACCTTTATAACATATCTTGCAGCAAATGTTGAAATAATAACAATTGAGTAATCACTGGCACTGTTGACTTCAGTGATTAACGCTCTCATTCTGTGTATGATAACATTTTGTATTGTTAGACGGTTTCCATCGATTCTAGTTTGTGTTTTTAATAACTTGTGTTATTTTTAGAAGTTTCCTCATTAATATGTTATAAAAAAACAGTTGAATTTTGAGTTTCTCTCTGCAATAGGTTATATCAATTTGCATTTTGGAAGTTTTCTCTGCAAAACGTTAATTTTGTATTGTTTGACAGTTTTCATCAATTCTGGTTTGTGTTTTTAATAACTTGTGCTATTTTTAGAAGTTTTATTCATTAATAGGTCATAAAATAGCAATTGAATTTTGAGTTTCTCTCTACAATAGGTTATATCAATTGCATTTTGGAAGTTTCCTCTGCAATAGGTTAATTTTGTATTGTTAGACAGTTTTCATCAATTCTGGTTTGTGTTTTTAATAACTTGTGCTATTTTTAGAAGTTTTATTCATTAATATAATAGGTCATAAAATAGCAATTGAATTTTGAGTTTCTCTCTACAATAGGTTAAAGCAATTGCATTTTGGAAGTTTCCTCTGCAATAGGTTAATATTATATTGTTTCCGTCAATTCTGGTTTGCGTTTTTAACCCTTCCTTCACTGTGATGTGTAATTAGTACACATCGCTTCTAAACACTTAATATCTTTATAAATATAATAAATACTGGGTTCAGATTTTAGGTATTCCTCAGTAATACATTTACGCATTGAATGAAAAAATAATATTAATAATAATTAACACTTATCGGCGACATCAGAGATATTTTGTGAACATCGGGAATAAATTCACCAATACAATCAAACGTGTGCCAGTGTGTGACGTAGGTATATTCATTCTTAAAACCGCTATGGGTGAGGAAGCGACGCTATTCACGTCTCATTCTCACTTTTCTTCGGTATATGGGAATGCAAGAAATAGAATCTCAGTTCGCTCGCGTCAGTAGCTTTCAGGCATCCATATGAAGTGGTCTCTGCGGCCGTTTTGTGAACGTCGGCCGATGTTTTTTCATGTTTTCAGCAATTAAATTTAAATTATTATCACTTTTGACTTCAAATTTAATTAATTTAAGTGATTGGCTATGAATATTATTATTTTTCCGATTTTAAATTCCTCATTTTTACATGTGTATTGAATACACAACACAATTTTTTTTTAGCACCGGACAGGAAAGGTTAATTAACCTGTTCACCGCGTTAAAAATCAAATTCCACGAATACTGTGCGCGGCACAATTTCAGCGTTTTTTAATTTCTAAGTTTAAACACATATTTTGTTTAGTTTATTACAACACCAAGTAAACATGACACATAAGTAATTTTCTGATAATAAATAATAGTCATTACTCTTAAGGAGACTCATTAAATAAAGGAGATAAACTTAACATTACGTAAAATAAACAAAGGAATGCTACGATCAAATCAATGCTTCATGACACTCACCCAATCAAATGCATATAGCACTAGTAATGTTTATTTACGTAAGAGAGCCTTAGTAATGTTTATTTACGTAAGAGAGACTCATCGCAGGACTCGATCCGCGCGACAGGTCGTTAATGCTGGAAATATTGAGAAACCAAAAAAATTCGGCGCTCTGTTTATTCAACAATATCTCATAAACTAATATATTATTTGACAAGGTTTTCAGAGATGTCGCTAGAATAAAGATTATTTTAAATTTTAGTTCAATTTTTATTCCGGTTTTGTGTCATTTTTTTAAAGTATTTGTGATTTGAAACTTGGATTGTCGTCAGATCACAGGCGTTTGTGCTTCCCGCGGGGAACACGTTAATAATTTGTGTTATATTTAGAAGTTTCCTCATTAATAGGTCATAAAAAAAGCAATTGAATTTTGAGTTTCTCTCTACAATAGGTTATATCAATTGCATTTTGGAAGTTTCCTCAGCAATAGGTTAAAATAGGCGTTTATCAACTGCAGTTTTGATGTTTCTTTTAATGTTAATTATAGAATGATGTTACAAGATCAATTTGTTAATTAAATATTTTATAATTGTTTCAGTGTTCGCAGTGTTTCTTGTGTTTTTGATTAATTTCTCCATAACCTCTCCAACATCCAAGATGTCTGAATACGAAATTGCCGAACAGCTCAGCACTGGAATCAACCAATTCTCTCAAGATTTCTACAAGGTGAGTGACAATTTTATTTATTTTTTTACTATATCACACACGCGTATATACAGGATGTCCCAGAAAGACACCATTTTTGACAGGAACTTGATATTTTATATCAAAAATGGCGACACTAGCTGTATTACTCTAACTAGTGCATCCGCCGTATCGTTTGTCTCGCTCAAAATTTTTTAATTTGATCTTTAATTTCAGAAATTAATGTTTTAAAATTATTTTTAAAAGAGTAGTAGATATGTATTGTACCATTTTGAAATCCTGACTAAACAGGCAAACTTTTAATGTAACTTGCCAGGTTAGCGTAGTACATTATTTTTACAGTATGATGAGTTAAAGTTGGCTGATAAAAAATATTATTTTTTACGATCGGACAAAAACATTTTTTTTTTCAAACGTGCAATTTTTTTTTGTTTTATATCTGACTCCGACTAATAGCAGGGCTATCTACGATTGCGATACAACCATTAAAATCATAAAATATGGCAATTTTTAGTCACAATATACAAACATTCGGCTCAGGGTAGCTACTTTTACAATTTTCGAAGACATGCCTGTAACTCGAAAAGTATAAGGCTTTTTCAAAAATTTTTTTTTTATTCTGAACCCTCATAAGCTGGCCTCTTCTTCGATATCGGCTTGGCGTTGCCCTTTGGGACACCCTGTATTTATATAGGGTGTTTTTTTTTTGATGTGATAGGATTTGTTTTTGAAATAAAACAACAACTAATAAAAAAAAATGGATCTGAAGGTTTAATTTGAAGGAATGTTTTATGCCGTTTATGAAAATGGGTGATTTGTTTTGTTTGTGTTATTGTTACAAGGTACATTGTGTCGTCTATAATTAAGAACGATAGAACTTAAAAATATAATAAAACAACAACTAATAAACCAAAAATGGATCTGAAGGTTTAATTTGAAAGAATAGTTCATGCCGTTTATGATTTAAACAAGATATCGTTTAAATGGCTTCCACGGCTTCTTTTGCACTGGACAATTCGATCAAGCCAATTTTTTGATGACTCGGTGGAGCATTTCCGACTGTATGGCACCAATAACACGACAAATGTTGGCCTCAAGTTCATCAAGAGTCTTGGGTTTGTCGGTGTAAACCAGTGGTTTAACATAACCCCAAAGAAAATAATCCTACTTCTTCTTCTTCTTAAGCTTTCTATAGACTCAAGAGTCTGTTACTGCAGGATTGTCCTCCTATGATGTTGAGTTCCAGCTATCTCTCCATCGTTTCGGGGGTCTTCCTGGTGGACTCCGTCTATCCGGCACCCCATGCAGAGCGTTGTATGGAATTCTTGTGGAATTCATTCTCTGTACATGTTGGTACCAGTATCGTCAACGCTGTCGTCCCCATCTGACCACATATTGGATCTCACAGACCTCTCGGATTGTGGTGTTCCTTACACGATCACGCAAAGTCTTCCCAGCAATAGCACGTAGAGTTCTCATTTCCGTTGTCCTTAGCATGCTTTTGGTCCTGACAGTGTCCGCCCTCGCTTCGATGCCATATGTGAGGATAGGTCGCACACAGGTCTTATAAATGCGTACCTTGCTATCTGTTCTCATATCTTTATTCCTCCATATGACAGGCAGCCCGCCACAACTGCAGCTTTATCTACCTGAGGCCTTACTTCTCTGGGGAGGTCGGGAGAGCTGAGCAGTTCACTGCCAAGATATCTGAACTGGGTTGTTTGTTCGATTGACTCGTCACGTACTGAAATTCTGCACTATAGTAGGTCTTTGGAGAATGTCATACATTTTGTTTTTGCTACGGAGATAATCATGTTGTACTCTGGATTTGGTGTTCTAAAATTATGTTTATTTTTTTATTTATCAGGAAACAGCCAAGCTGAAGCCCGGTGAGAACCTCATCATGTCCCCCCTGTCTGCGGAGATCGTGTTAGCTCTCTTGTCCCTCGGGGCCGAGGGCCACACCCTCAGTGAACTGAACACCGCCATGTATCTGCCCAACAAGGACTTTGTAAGTAACATCACATTGTTTTACTAGATACTTGGTTAATTATGGGGAATTGTCTTGGAAAACTGCTTTGACAGAAGATTAGGCCAATAAATAGAAATTTGGCAGAGGATTCTGTTACAGCTTCCTCTTTTTATTAATTTTTTTACATTGTAAAGTCGATTTCCACAATAAAAAAATTGATATTAAAATTTTAGTCTTCATCAATACAAGACATAGAACGTTACAAAGTATAAACATCAAAACATTAACGTGATTTGTACAAAATTACAATCAAAAGAAGTACACACTTTCCTCCATAGACAAGCGCACAGTAGACCAAGGTTTAGGACTGTATCTTACGCATAGAAAGACTCAAAAAACAGAAACAATGATTCACTCGCATGATTCATCCACTCGATACATATAGAAAAACACAACGATATGAATCAAAACCGTTATCAAATATAAAAAAATGATAGAACAAAACACAAGATGTACTAAACCCAAGACTGACCTTTTCAGACCTGGCGTCTATTATAATGGACACCGAGTTCATATGCACTTTGTGGTATATTTCTGTTCCCAATGATAACAAATGAAGCGTAGATACTGTATTATCGACTTTGAATGTTTTGGGCACCATCTATCTAAACTAATACAATATAATGTTGCATTAAGTGTAAATAATACGCTCACTAGCAAGAATTCAAGTCTGAAGAAGTTAAAATCTCGGAATGTAAAAACAAAAGCAAATCCATACACCAATTTTCAATTATGCTCAAAACATTAAAAAACAAAAGCAGAAACAATAAATGACCATAAATAAACAGACAAACATTAAAAAACAAAAGCAAAAACAATAAACGACCATAAATAAACAGACAAACATTAAAAAACAAAAGCAGAAACAATAAATTACCATAAATAAACAGACACGGCATTTCAGTTAAGCCGACAGAATTATTCCGAAAAAAATGTTAAACATGGTTCACAATGAAAGTATCTTTACCTTTGGGGTAGCAGCTCTGAACAAATATATGGTGCCGCAATGAAACCACTTCCATAAGTTCTTCAACCAGGAGATGTGTCTTCTTCCCGCACTTCTTATGCCCTGCAATATCAGTTGAAGGATTTCATTTTTTTGTCTTAGCATTATATGTCCAAAGTATTTTTATATCCTCCTTGTGACCTTGCGAATGTATTTCTATTTCACAGACCAAAGCTGCTTTCAAGCCTGCTATCGAGAAGTTGAACGCCATTGAGGGTGTTACCCTCAACATTGCCAATAAGGTGTTCGTGATGGATGGACCCCAATTCGTGCTGAAGACCACCTTCAAGAAGAATTCCGTTGATATTTTCCAGTCCGAGGCTCAGAACTTGAACTTTGCCAACAATGTGGAATCGGCTGCAACCATCAATGGATGGGTTAGTATAATGATTTTGAAAGATACATTTGCTCATAAAATAATTTTTTTTAAGGACCTGGGGGTATAAAACTACTATAGACGTCACTTTCTTGTCGATTAAGTGATTAAGAAATACTAAAATAATTAAAAATGAATATAATTTCACTATCAGACCCAGGAATGATGCAGAGCATCTGAATGCTTCAATCAGGAATATTCAGATGGTTCACATCATTCCTCCAGTTTTGATAAAAATTATAGCACATTCGTAATTTTTCAATAAAAAATATTCACTTATTTTCTTAAATATGGTGTGCCACAGGGGTCTGTACTCGGATCAATACTATATAACGAGTTCCGTACCTACTTTGGTGGTTCTAAGCCCAAAGGTTTGATTAATGGGGTCGAAGACAATACTGTTTCCCAGCCATGCTTTTCAATATGTCCAAATCAGCAATTTAGATATGTCAAAGGACTATCATACGAATGAATGAATACTATTTTTATCATAAATAATATTATTATAAAACATGGTTACTTTTTTTAATTCCACTTTATTTATTGCAAATCACAACGCATCATCAGGTGAATTGTCACGAGTCAAATACCATAAGTTTTAGCATATACCAGGTCTGTAAATATGAAACCGGAATTTGCTCATAGATGGCTCTAGTTGTTAATGTAGTGACTGTCAAGCCGCGTCATTGGCGCCTTTTTCTTGTGTTTACATTTGTCAAAGACTTTTAACTCACAACAATACAAGTTTAATACAACTACATATGTTTTCATAGCGTACAGCATTGATTTTCTGTTACTATTTGAAGGAAACTGCTGCAGAATCGCATCGAATGCTTGTCGAAGCTTACGGTGAGTACGCTCTTGGTAAATCATAGTGCTTTGAGTGGTTTAAAAAATTCAAAAGTGGCGATTTTGACGTGAGAAACGAAGAACGTGGAAGACCACCGAGAAAGTTTGAAGACGCCGAATTGCAAGCATTGTTGGATGAGGATGACGCTCAAACGCAACAACAACTCGCGGATCAATTAAATGTGACACGAGAAGCCGTCTCCATACGTTTGAAAGCCATGGGAGAGATCCAGAAGGTGGGAAAATGGGTTCCACATGAACTGAATGAAAGACAGCAGGGAAACCGAAAAACCACTTGCGAAATGCTGCTCGCCAGGTACAAAAGAAAATCATTTCTCCATCGAATTGTTACTGGCGATGAAAAATGGATATATTTCGAGAATCCCAAGCGTAAAAGATCATGGGTAAATCAAGCAAACCAGCGACATCGACTGCAAGGCCAAATCGCTATGGACTGGATGACAATGCTCTGTGTTTGGTGGAATCAGAAGGGTGTTATCTATTATGAGCTGCTAAAACCTGGTGAAACCGTTAATACTGAACGCTACCGACATCAAATGATGGATATGAACCAAGCATTGCGTGAAAAATGACCAGAATATAAAAAGAGGCAACACAAAGTGATTTTGCTTCATGATAATGCACAATCGCACACAGCAAAACCGGTCAAAGAAACGATTGAGGCGTTTAGTTGGCAACTACTTTCACATGCGGCTTACTCACCAGACTTGGCTCCATCTGATTATTACTTATTTGGATCAATGGGACACGCACTTGCTGAGCAGCGCTTCACTTCTTACGAAAATGGTTCGATGATTGGTTTGCCTCAAAAGAGCAACAGTTTTTTTGGCGTGGCATCCACAAATTACCAGTGAGATGGGAAAAATTTGTAGCTAGCGATGGGCAATACTTTTAATAAAATATTTGTTACCATTTTCATACAATAAATGTGTATTTTCTATAAAAAAATCCAGTTTCATATTTACAGACCTGATATAAAGCTATAGCTAAACGTTTTAGCCTGATAATTCTAGTTATTTCAAGAAATATTTTTATCATAAAAATGTTGAAAACTAAAGTAGATTACAGTGGCCATCTTATCAGTGTACGATTCTATATTGTAATATTTAGTTTCATATAGTTTAAAAGTAATCTTTTCTCATTATAGTTTAAAAGCCATCTTATTATTATAGTTCAAAAGCCATCTTATCAGTGTACAATTCTTTATTGTAATATTTAGTTTCATATAGTTTAAAAGTAATCTTTTCTCATTATAGTTTAAAAGCCATCTTATTATTATAGTTTAAAAGCCATCTTATCAGTGTACGATTCTTTATTGTAATATTTAGTTTCATATAGTTTAAAAGTAATCTTTTCTCATTATAGTTTAAAAGCCATCTTTTTATTATAGTTAATAAGTCATCTTATCAGTGTTTGGTTCTTTATTGTAATATTTAGTTTCATATAGTTTAATAGTAATCTTTTCTCTACAGGTTGAAGACAAGACCAATAAGAAGATCAAGGATTTGATCAAGTCTGATTCTCTCTCTTCCGATACCCGTCTTGTGCTGGTCAATGCTATCTACTTCAAGGTTTGTTCAATAATTTTCTTTCATTAAAATTGGCTTTCACAAATCAGAAATACTCTGCTATGAGACACGTTTGAAAAAAGAGATTCTGCTAGTGGGGTACAATCCTGACTAACCAATTAGATCATTGGGATCCTCACTTCCCTCAGCATAATATTTATTTCTCGTCTTCTGTCAATATTCTCTTTTTCCACTTGTAATCATGTTACATACCAAGCTAAATTGATGACCTCCGTAGTATAGTGGTACCATTCTTGACTTCCACTCTGCGCTGAGTGGTAGTGTCACCAACATGTTCAATGAAGAACCGCGAGTTCTGTACCAGAGGTTCTAAACTCGAAAAACTTGCTGTACAGCACTGGTACAAAGACTGTAGAATAAGTGGATGGTTGCCACTCAATCCTCAGAGGTTCCGGCGTGAGTTCAATGAGTCTCGGAGAAGAACGTTTTAGAAGACGAGAATATATTTTGCTCATTTTGTGTCCCTTATGTTTAGCCCATCGCACATCGCAAGCACGTCGATCAAACTGCTTATGCCGTCATTCTGCGCTAGCTCAACGCTTGTCGCGCGCTCATTGCGCAGAGGCAATGTTGTCTCCTCCCAGCCACGGTTGGACATTTAATATGTCCGAAACACAAATTCGAATAAATTGAAGAGTACTGTATGAAAAAAAAGTTAATATTGATTTTGAAAAGTTATCACAACGTAAAAAAACTTTTAAAAAATATTATGTTTAAAATTTTTGACTTTTATTTTTTTGTAAATATAGAAAATTTAATGATCCTTTTATTTTTCTCTAGGGCAACTGGCAAAACCAGTTCGATAAAGCTGCAACAAGGAAACGCGACTTCTTCCTCAACGCCAAGGATAAGGTTGAAGTTGACATGATGCACAAAACTGCTGACTTCAGATATGCTGAAAACTCCGAACTGGACGCTAAGGTTAGTTGATACGAACTAGCAATCATGATCAAAATTCTAGAGAAAGCCACAACTAAAGCCTTGTTTCTATGTGACTTAGTCTTCTGCTTGGCCGAGTTTCTGACAAATATTTCTTTAGTGTTTGAGTATATAATAGGTGTTAACATAAGTTGTGTCCGTTTTTTCCAAATTTAAAAATGAGCACCAAAAGTAAAACAAAATGGTAAAGGTTATACGTCATTCGAAAGTTTCTGCTCTAAAAAATATTGTGTTTGCTTTTACGTTACATACATTATTTTATTTGATTACAAGCCTTCAAAATGGAATGTCAAGTAGACGAAAGTGAGCATTTTCTGTTCGCGTCCAATCGAGGGAATAAAGCTGCCAAAGCTGCTTGCGATATTTGCGAAGTGTACGGTGAAGATGCTATGAATGAAAGGACAGCTTGTCGATGGTTTTTGTGTTTCAAAGATGGTAATTTTGACCTGAAAGACATGGAGCGTTCCGGACGACCAGTGGACTTCGATGAGGACCGCTTAAACCATATTATTCATGAAGATCCCCTTCAAACCACCGTAGAATTGGCTGAGCAGATGAATTGTAGTCACATGACTGTATACCGCCATCTTAAATCAATGGGAAAAGTCCAGAAGTACGGCGCTTGGGTTTCACATGTTTTGAGTGAAAACAAAAAAAATCAACGTTCGACAATTTCTGCTGGTTTGCTCGCGTCAAAACTTGTAGAACGTTGGCAAGAAGTTGTTTATAATGAAGGAGAATACATTATTGACTAATTTGTTGTAAAATAATGAAGGAGAATACATTATTGACTAATTTGTTGTAAAATAATGAAGGAGAATACATTATTGACCAATTTGTTGTAATTCTTTTTTGTTGTGTCCTCTTGTTCTCTTCATTTGGAAAAAAAACGGGCACAAATTATGTTAACACCCAATACAATATGATAAAATCATTTGGAAGTATACAATGCAGTTTGTTGATTTGAATTTATCCAAATTTCACGAAAAAATCAAGTTACACAATCACTGAAAAAACAATTTGAATCGACGTGGTATTTTCCAATGGCTGAAAATATCTCGATCATTTTTCTTATTATAAAAATAATGTAAGTAAGTAAAGTTTTGTTGACATATTTCCATAATATTGAGACATAATAACAGATATAATGGTAAAAAATAAATACTATTTATCATGTGCAGCCAATGTGTATGAATTAAAAAAAACCATTATAATTGTCGATTGTTTTTCATGCTTAATGTAAATATGATGATGCCACTGATTTTTATTTGGTCGTGGACTTGATTTTGATATTATAATCTACGATTCAAAATTTTTGATAGTCTTAAATTGATATTCACAGTTTTGAAATTACTAAAGGTAAAATATAAAATATGTATTATAATAATTTATATGAAAAGAACACTCAGACACCCCATACTTACGATAATAATCTTGAGATATTTTGACTTTTTTGATCCCAGATTTAAATAACTTACTATCTTCTGAAGGTAATGTTTATATATTGTAATTTGTTTTATCAAACACTGTTTATTCCATTTTTTGTAACGGTATAACCCTACCGGTTTCAAGGCTTTCACCTCATCATCAGGGGAGCACAAACAAAACTGAATTCTGTTCGAACTGCTACCGAGATACACGCTTTTAACGGTAAACATTCGGGTTGGGGACTGGGGGCTGGGGGAGGCATGGGACGAACTCCGCGAGCAGCAAAGAGATTCTTTGTATATATGTGTTTGCCAGATGTTCACTTCTGAAGTCAGTGCATCGAGGTGAACATCTGGAAAACATATATACCAAGAATCTCTTCGCTGCTTGCCGAGGTCGTCCCATGCCTTCCCCAGCCCACAGTCCCCAAGTTCTTTGTGCTCCCCTGATGATGAGGTGAAACCGGTAGGGTTATACTGTAACATAAAGTGGAATAAACAGTGTTTGATAAAATAAATTACAATTTATACATTTTGAATGCTGCATGTGGTATATATAATTACAATGTGTTTAAACCTCCACAATGTTAATGCCTTAACCATAAATAATATAGAATATATATTGTTTTTAATGACTTCTTTTGTCAGATATTCTATATTGTTTAAAAGTGCTGCAAATACCTAAAAAGGTGAAAGTCGCTCGGTGCAATGTCTAGAAAATATAGTGGAAGAAGCATGAGGTCTCGAAAAAAAAGACTTCTCTTGAAGTCACATCATCTAATCTTTTCTTTTCAATGATTTTTTCTTGAAGTGTGTAGGCGAGCATTATTTTGGAGGGAAACGAAATTTTTATTATATTTACAAGGGCGAGGAAAAGCAATACACGCCAATAGAAATGTGTGGAGATCTTTCTTTTTTGTTCTCATCCAAAACATATTACCAATATTACCAATTTATGTATCTCTAATTTCTGTCGTATTGAACAGTTGCTGGAGCTTCCTTACAAGGGATACTCAATGTCCATGGTGATCATCCTGCCCAACAAGGTGGACGGGCTCAGCAGTCTGGAGGCCAAGCTCTCTTCCAAAGATGTGAACATCCGCACCATCATGCAGCAAATGCACAACGCCGAGGTGTCAGTCGCTCTGCCCAAGTTCCGCATCGAGACCACCATCGATCTTAAGAAAGTTCTGCCTAAAGTAAGTCATTGTTCAAATAATCAAATCTCGCCATACAGTCAAACCTCGGGTCACGAATGCCTATAGTTACTAACAAATCGGCTTACTAACACAATTTCCGAACAAATTTTGACTCGACCTGCGTACAATGCCTCGGCTCACGAATTAGTTGTAACGGCGCATTACGCAATTACGCATTAGTTGTTCTTAGGTGCGCGCGCGTTGTGAACATTGTTTGTCGTTGCGTTCGTTGTTCTTGATACATTTTTTTTTGCTTTTTAAATAAATAATATACAGAATATATAAAATATATTTTGCATTAAATTAACCCTCATTATGGCTCCCAAGAAAATGAATTTCGGTTTGCGAACATTTCGACTCGCGAACGGAACCAAAGAACGAATTAAGTTCGTAACCCGAGGTACCACTGTATATGGATAGTGTAATATATAATAGAGTTATTTCATGTTTTTTTTTTCTTCATACTTTTGTATACATCTGAACAGCAATTTACAAAATAATAAATTACCATTTAAATTGAAGTATAAAAATAAATAAATGACCCATCTCTAAACAATAGGAAGTAGAATTAGAGGAAAATAATTCATTCTAAGGGAAACAAAGGAAATAAGAATGAAAGGATCTTTTGAGTGATGTAATATTCTTTTACATTTATTGTAAATTACTTTTTAAGTCAAATCTCAACCGATCATTCCTCGAATAAACGTTTTCTTTTTTTTTTTTAGTTCCGAATTAATTCCATACAAAACACAAAAAGAGATCATATGGATCGCAATATTTGTTTAGAAAATCACATTTTCTTTTGTACTTTTTTACTCGATCATTGAAAATTTGCCAGATGTTCGTCTCAATGCGTTGACTTGGATATTTATAGGGTCTTGACCAATTTATTTCCGTTACTACTTATATGCGAAAATTTGGCAACATCGATAGAAAATGTGTGATGATTTTCATGGTGACAATGATTAGCTATTTCAGAATAATTTAAGGATTTGCTAAGCGAATCTGTATTCACCAAGTCTCTTTTCAAAAGATCTTCCTGTCTTTTCTATATAGAAATTGTCGCAGTCAGCACATAAATATATCCAAGTCAGTGCATTGGGATAAATATCTGGCAAACACATATATTCCCAAGATCTCACCATTGCTTGCTGAAGTTGTCTCCTGTCTCCCTCCACCCACAATCCCCAAACCAAATTTTTACCTTTAGAAGCGTGTATGTTGGTACCAGTTCGAACGAAATTCAGTCTTGTTTGTGTTTCCCGATGACGAGGGGAAATCCTTGAGACCGGTAGGGTTTATACTGTTATATAAAGTGGAATAAACAGTGTTGGACTAAACAAATTAAAATATCTTTGAACCTCCACAATGTTGTCTTAACTATAAAAGAAAATATCTTTGAACCTCCACAGTGTTGTCTTAACTATAAAAGAAAATATCTTTGAACCGCCACAGTGTTGTCTTAACTATAAAAGAAAATATCTTTGAACCTCCACAGTGTTGTCTTAACTATAAAAGAAAATATCTTTGAACCTCCACAGTGTTGTCTTAACTATAAAAGAAAATATCTTTGAACCTCCACAGTGTTGTCTTAACTATAAAAGAAAATATCTTTGAACCTCCACAGTGTTGTCTTAACTATAAAAGAAGATATCTTTGAACCTCCACAGTGTTGTCTTAACTATAAAAGAAAATATCTTTGAACCTCCACAGTGTTGTCTTAACTATAAAAGAAAATAAAATACATAACTGATTGAATGGACATAGTTTCTTGTACTGAGATTCATGGAGCATCTTCCCGATCAGGTGGGAAGACTTGTAAAGATTTGGTTTGTGCATTGTTGGCTGGAATAGATTGTTTTGGGCGAGAGTGTTAATGACAGGATTTAAGTGGTATACAACAGGTAGTCGTCGACATACGACTGTTCGACTTTACGACCACAATCCGTGATCTGTTGTCCGCCTGCGCTAAGCGTGGCGCTAGCAATTCATGTACGCTACATATTGTATTTCTATGCGCATGTTCGCATCGCGGTTAGTATTAGCTGTGGCTTCGTCCAATAAGGGCGTGTTGTCTTGTTATAAGCATTTTTAAACCCTTCCGAGAAGTCTACAAAAAGGAAAATTAAAACTTGTTGCACATTTTGAAGAAACGGACCCAAACATCGAACGATTTGCAAGGATTGAACGGATGGCACACGACGTGTTTCGCCCATATCGTGAAATATACGAGGAGAAGAAGAAACAAATAATCCAGACAAAGCTCACCATGTTCATGCAAAAAATAAACAAGCTGCCAATAAAAAGTTGATACCATATGTATAACAAACACCTGTATTTTGTAGTTTCATATGTTTTATTAATATAATATTTAACCAATTTTACTGAAGCATAATTTTTTACTTAATCCTAACAAATGTAAAAATAAAAAAACAAAGCAAACATAAAGATATTGGAATATCAGCTGCATGCTGATATGATATGATAAACAAAACAAAGACAAACTCGAAAAATAATAAAAAAGAAAGCATAGAGAACCCCGATAAATGACAGTGGTGATACACTGATTATAACAAGAACATAGAAAACAGTCTTATAATATCACGCACTATAATTTACATATGTACGGAAATTATTGCATAAGCCGACTTACGACCAGATCAACTTACGACCTGTTTATCGGAACCTAGTGCGGTCGTAAGTCGACGACTACCTGCACAATAAATCCCTCTCTTTTTGGCGGTTATTTTAATTTCGATTGATGGTCAAGTTAGCGGTAACATCATTGCTGAATGTTAATAATGGTTACTCGTTTCTTTTCTACAGCTTGGAATGAACAAGATGTTCAGCCCGTCTGAAGCTCAATTGGGAGGTTTGTTGGAAAATAACGAGCAACTCTACGTGTCCGAGGCTATCCAAAAGGCCTTCATCGAAGTCAATGAGGAAGGTGCTGAAGCAGCCGCCGCCACTGGTAAGTCCAACCGCTTGACGCTTTGCCGCACCTAACGCTTTTTTTGTTTGACTCAGATTTAGTGTTTTTTATTTTTATTTTTGAACACTCGATGGCAACACTCTCCTATTAGAGATCGGTGGGGAAGTTGTGAATTTTATCTATTAGGTTATCACGAAATTGTGGATGAATGTCGCTTCACACAAGAGTGTGACCGGATTATTTCACACATAGATGTGAATTGTTCGCCAAATTGTGGATGAATGTCGCTTCGCACAAGAGTGTGACCGGATTATTTCACACAAAGATGTGAATTGTTCACCAAATTGTGGATGAATGTCGCTTCATACAAGAGTGTGATCGGATTATTTCACACATAGATGTGAATTGTTCACCAAATTGTGGATGAATGTTGCTTCACACAAGAGTGTGACCGGATTACTTCATACACAGATGTGAATTGTTTACCAAATTATGGATGAATGTCGCTTCGCACAAGAGTGTGACCGGATTATATCACACAAAGATGTGAATTGTTCACCAAATTGTGGATGAATATCGCTTCACACAAGAGTGTGACCGGATTATATCACACAAAGATGTGAATTGTTCACCAAATTGTGGATGAATGTCGCTTCTCACAAGAGCGTGACCGGATTATTTCACACAGAGATGTGAATTGTTCACGAAATTGTCGAATAAAAAAACTCATACATGATTGTATCATAAATTAATCATAACTTCATTTTAAGTTATGACCCTAGGTTCAAATGTTTTTCCGGAGTTGTTGCCGTGTTGAGTTGGCTTAAATGATGGTCAACATTTTGAAGGTGTTGCAGCATTCGTCCTCAGAATGATGTTAAAAAACATTTCTGAATTCTATAATCTTTTTTGATATCACCCCGAGGACATATTGATATAGGATATTGATATATATATATATATATATATATATATATATATATATATATATATATATATATATATATATATATATATATATATATATATATATATATATATATATATATATATATATATATATATATATATATATATATATATATATATATATATATATATATATATATATATATATATATATATATATATATATATATATATATATATATATATATATATATATATATATATATATATATATATATATATATATATATATATATATATATATATATATATATATATATATATATATATGAGATATTGATATATATACATATTGATATATATATATATGAGGACATATACACCCCGAGGACATATACATATTGCAAAGTCAAACATGAACTGTGATACAATTTCACACGTAATGTCAATTGGTTATTTGATATGAAAGTCAAACATGAACTGTCATACAATTTCACACGTAATGTCAATTGGTTATTTGATATGAAAGTCAAACATGAACTGTAATACAATTTCACACGTAATGTCAATTGGTTATTTGATATGAAAGTCAAACATGAACTGTAATACAATTTCACACGTAATGTAAATTGGTTATTTGATATGAAAGTCAAACATGAACTGTAATACAATTTCACACGTAATGTCAATTGGTTATTTGATATGAAATTGTGAGCAAATTATAATTTTCGCTCACGAAATTGTGTGAGAATTACGTCAACAAAAGTTGTGGTTGAATAAAATCATTCTAAATACGGATCACTCAAATTCGTGTAGCAATTATAATATTTTATCTACGTAAAACTGTGAATGAATACACGACTCGTGATGGATTTATTAAAAAATCCAATGTTGTTGTACGACTCAAATAAAAACACCGTACCAGGTTGTAGATGAATATAATTTTTCACAAAGTTACGGATCAGTCAATTGTGATTTTACAAAATAAATTCAATTCGGACGAAACGTCCATTAGTGCGACAGTCAGGCAAAACTGTGACATGTGACTCTGCGAGTTGCTAAACTAAGTGGAGCTTATGAATTTATAACAAACACTAGTCAATTGTGGGTGCATTGAATGAATTGTGGGTGCATCGGACGAAACGTCCATTAGTGTAACCCTAGTGACAGTCAGGCAAAGCTGACATGTGACTGTGTGAGTCGCTAAACTAAGTGGAGTTTATGAATTTATAACAAACACTAGTCAATTGTGGGTGCATTGAATGCATTGTGGGTGCGTTGGACGAAACGTCCATTAGTGTAACCCTAGCGACAGTCAGGCAAAGCTGAGATGTGACTGTGCGAGTTGCTAAACTAAGTGGAGCTTATGAATTTATAACAAACACTAGTCAATTGTGGGTGCATTGAATGCGTTGTGGGTGCATCAGACGAAACGTCCATTAGTGTAACCCTAGCGACAGTCAGGCAAAGCTGACATGTGACTGTGCGAGTCGCTAAACTAAGTGGAACTTATGAATTTATAACAAACACTGTGACGTGGATTATGCGAAAATATTTCACTGAGTCAATTGTGGGTGCATTGAATGAATTGTGGGTGCGTCGGACGAAACGTCCATTAGTGTAACCCTAGCGACAGTCAGGCAAAGCTGACATGTGACTGTGCGAGTCGCTAAACTAAGTGGAACTTATGAATTTATAACAAACACTGTGACGTGGATTATGCGAAAATATTTCACTGAGTCAATTGTGGGTGCATTGAATCTAATGTAATTTTGTGAATGAATTGTCATTTCACGTGAAGTTGCGATTGAATGACGAGTGGTCTACATTTTGCTATCACATTAAATTTTGTGATAACTCGTTCAATTTGAATATTTTAGTTTAATTTAAATTAAACATTACATACCGTATAATTTTTTAGTATGTGATTTATGATATTTGTATTTTTTCCTTCCTAATTCGTACATTAATCTTAATATAGAAAAATAGAAATTGTATTTTGTAAAAGTCCACGAATACTGGGTACAGCAACACCTTGCGTAGTACGATTAATGCATGTCGAGAAAACACCGTACTTTGTAAAACAGCATTGAGCAAAGTTGTATTACTTTCAAGTATTTTTCTCCATTAATTTAAGTAAGAAAACGGCTATTGAATGTGATGAATTCATCACATTCAATAGCCGTTTTCTTACTTAAATTAATGTAAAAATTAAATTAATTAATGTAACACATTTGCGTAGAAAAAATAATAAAAAAGATGAAAATATACTAAAAATCAGTAGTAATTATGAATCACTAGAGAAGAGAAGAATACACGGGGTGACCATGTATGATAAAATGAAGTGATTATGGATAGTAGTGAACTTAAGGCTGATGTATTGGGTAAGATGAAGAAGGATGGTTTTTGCATGTAGAACGAATGAATGAAGAAAAAACTAACAAGTCTGGTCGGTTGGAAGAGATTGCTGGCATTAAACTAGATTGTATTTGCGATGAAGTGTTAAATAGAACCAAAATTAATCAAATAAATTTTAGTCTGCTAAAATTATACTCAACAACAGTATTTTAGTAACAACTTTGAAGTATGGGAGTGAAATGAGGATGTGGAAAAAAACTGAGATTAGTTGAATAAATGCTGTAGCATTGTGAAGAATACATGGAGTGACAATGTATCACAGGATACTTAATGAAGTGATTAGGGATGAATGTCAACTTAAGGTGTTGAATAAGATAAAAAAGAGCACTCTGAGATGGTTTGAATGAAAGAATGAAGAAAGACTTAAGATAACAAATATACAGCATAAATGTGAATGGAAGTCGTGGTAGAGGAAGATCAAGGAAAGTATGGTTAGATCAAGTGAATGATATTTTGACAGAAGGAAATTTTAAAAAGTCAACGAAATCGTAGGAGTTGTATAAGAAGTAGTATGGGTATGGAAGAGGCGAAATATGTAAGTCTGGTGCTCTCTCCTCTCTGTCTGCTCTGATAGGGAAATTGCGTGATATTATCTATGTATGTATGTGCTAAAGAATTTTTATTGCAAAATAAACAATGTCCATACAGACAAGACAAAATCTCAAAAATAAAATTATTTGGAAAAATATTTAAGCAACAGTTTGACAAGTTAGTTTTTCCTTTTCTCAGTATAATTTATGCCATGGAATATCATTCAGTAATGGCATTTAGAGTGATATTCATACATGCATCGTGCTACCAACAAGTTAACAAAAGTTAAAATATAATACACAAGTTAAAATATAATACACAAGCTAAGATATAATACACAAGTTAAGATATAATACACAGGTTAAAATATAATACACAAATTAAAACATGGTGCATATTGTCATACAGTACAATGTTTTTTAATTTATAAACCATGTGGCGGTCGCACACTCGGAACACTGTGGGCGTCCATACACACGGTCAATGACCGATGAGGTGACCTTTGCATTCCTTAGCAATGCAAAGCAAACAATTACAAAGTCCACGCGCCGGCCATTCAACCCTTAGCCGGGAGCGGACCGCATTCCATACTAGAGCGAGAACGCACCACACTTGTCTCGCCAGTTCCGTATTTGAATGATACCTACATACGACATTAATCGTTTTTGCATTCGCAGAAACGAGACGTAGGCATATCGCGAGCGCATTCCCGCGCACATTCTAAAATAATATAAATACCTACGTCTACCAAATAAATCACTCTCTCTTTCCGCATTGCGATCTAACGAGTTTTATTTATCAACAAATCATCATCATCTCTCCCTCTAGGACACATATCTCCTAAAACCATATTACACCGAAAATCCCGCTGTGTAAAACCGTATTACGCAAGGTATTGCTGTATTTCTGATGTCATTCTACCAGTTCAAGTGAATGCCTCAAATACTAACTGATTGATTGTTAGTCAATACGTAATAGTATTTTAAATATTGCATTGTCAATTTTATCAAGATGTGAACGATTGCGGTCAATGCAGTTTTATTTGTTTACTATAAACTAACAGTTGCTGTTTTTTGCTTATTTGTACTAGCAGAATGTTTATGAAACGTAATAACAAATTTGCCTAAATCCGTGATAGACGCAGAAGCTCTATCCCAGTGGGGGAACAGTGAAATCTTTTACAAAGTTATACAATAAATACAGTTTAGATCTCTTAATCACAGCCACACAGATCCTAGAATGTCTTAATTACAGTTCCATATAGATTTAAACTCGCAGTTACAGTTCCACTGAACCTAGATCAATCTTTTAAGAACAGTTTAACGAATCTGTCTAATCCATGATAGACGCAGAAGCTCTATCCCAGTGGGGGAACAGTGAAATCTTTTACAAAGTTACACAGATCCTATAATGTCTTAATTACAGCTCCATATAGATTCAATCTCGCAGTTACAGTTTAACTGAACCTAGATCAATCTTTTAAGAACAGTTTAACAAATCTGCTTAATCCGTGATAGACGCAGAAGCTCTATCCCAGTGGGGGAACAGTGAAATCTTTTACAAAGTTCTACAATAAATACAGTTTAGATCTCTTAATCACAGCCACACAGATCCTAGAATGTCTTAATTACAGTTCCATATAGATTTAATCTCGCAGTTACAGTTCCACTGAACCTAGATCAATCTTTTAAGAACAGTTTAACGAATCTGTCTAATTCGTGATAGACGCAGAAGCTCTATCCCAGTGGGGGAACAGTGAAATCTTTTACAAAGTTACACAGATCCTATAATATCTTAGTTACAGCTCTATATAGATTCAATCTCCGGTTACAGTTCAACTGAACCTAGATCAATCTTTTAAGAACAGTTTAACAAATCTGTCTAATCCGTGATAGACGCAGAAGCTCTATCCCAGTGGGGGAACAGTGAAATCTTTTACAAAGTTACACAGATCCTATAATGTCTTAGTTACAGTTCCATATAGATTTAATCTGGCAGTTCCAGTTCCACTGAACCTAGATCAATCTTTTAAGAACAGTTTAACAAATCTGCTTAATCCGTTATAGACGCAGAAGCTCTATCACAGTGGGGGAACAGTGAAATCTTTTACAAAGTTCTACAATAAATACAGTTTAGATCTCTTAATCACAGCTATACAGATCCTAGAATGTCTTAATTACAGTTCCATATAGATTTAATCTGGCAGTTACAGTTCCACTGAACCTAGATCATTCTTTTAAGAACAGTTTCACAAAATTGTTGAGATCTCTTCATAAAAGTTGTGACATAAGATGTCTTAATTATATTAGGTAACTAATAAAGTCAGTGCGGTTTTTTGAAATAAAAATGAAGTAAATACAGAGATTTTCTAAAAAAGTTTCTTTCATTAAAATTGATGTAGAAGTTTGTCCATGGTAGAAGTTAAAGTTTGTCCATGGTACTCGTACAAGTTATTTTTCGAATCAAATGTTTCAGTGGTACAAAAGATTCATACATGAAATTTGTCCATGGTAGAAGTTATTCATAATAAAAAAATTTCATTAAAATAATTACTTTGACAATCTACGACATTTTCTTAACATAAATTCAACTTTTATAAAATCTACCAACCTCCCGTTTCAATCTCCGCTTTGTTGGAGAATCGTCTATTTCGCATGTGATTATCTTGCGCAAAAAGAAGGTGATAATCGCTTGTAGAACATGGGAGACGAGGTAGTGTTTTCCATCCTGAAGCACGAATTTTTTCATGAAGTACATCTTGGAGTATGAAGCCTTGCATTATCCTACAAGAATAACACATTGTTTCAATTAACTAGTTCTGGCCTGTTTCTGAAGTAACCCATTTGCCATGATTTTCCAATTTGACTCAAATATATATGAATTGTTTCATCACTGACTTGAAACATGTCAAAAAGCTCTTTGACTCGTCACTTTCAAATTATTTTCAATAACGACACGTAATTCTTGATTATCAATAATGCACGGTTGTCTTGAACGGGGTGAAGTGATTTATCACCAGAAAAAAACTTTTTAAACCTCTTCTGTGTTCTTTTATATCGCAAATTACCATACATATGTTACGGCATGCTTCTGTAGCTTTCGGATCAAGTCTAAATTCATTAAGCAAACATGTTCGAATTACAGTTAATTCAACAGACATTTTATAAGGGTTCAAATTCACAATACAAAAGTACGTACCAAGTCAAAGCATACTGATTGACTGATGCATATCTGTGCTAAATGACGCACGTAAAAACTTGGGCTCTGCAAGTCACAAACGGGTACGCAAAGTCGCTGCAGCGAACTCTACCGAAAACGGCATGCACTTTTTTGTTTACTTAATATAGTAGTTTCATGTTGATGTCATCTCACATTTACAGTTTCACAGAATCTTTCATAATTGCACAAAACTGTCTAGATTGTTGAATCAGTTTCACAATAGTTCCATTTTCTTAATGTCAATTTCACAGAATTTAAATCTTATGATTACACTTTCACAAAATTGATTATACTAGAGAAAATATAGCATGATCCCTGTGACAGTTCACAAATTTGCCCCAATACAACCTTGTAACGACGTTCAGTAGTTTTAATTATTTTATCAACTTTAATATAAGCCTCGATTCTAATAAATAGTAAGTTATTTAGTTAAATACATTACATAAAACTAACAATAATGACAAATGAATACATCTTGTCACAAATTACCAAAAATATGTCAGTTTGTTTAAAATCAAATAATATTTGTCGACGTTCGTCAAAAGTCACTAAAATGTTCGTAATTAGTATTAATTCATAGGGGATCTTGGCCTATTTAAAGATAGATACAAATCATACAATACATTAGAAAGTCAGTATAATGAAAATTAGGAATTAAAATGTCAGTTTAGAGAAAAACAATTTTTCCATTTATAAAAAAAACTATTCGATTTGTAAAAAAAAACGATTTTACCCCATCCCTTTTGAGACATGACATTTCAAACGTCACAGGGACCATGCTACTTTTTCTTGAGTATAGATATTTTGATCAAAGTTTCATTGCACTAAGATGTTTGAAAAGTTTTAAAAGTTAATTTAACATAAAAATGAATAAATTTTGTTTTTTTAGAATTTTATAGATCTTGATTGAAACTTCAAAAAATCATTTTGATCTTTACGAGTATTACAGTTTCACAGTACTTAATTAATTTTCCTCCTTTGTAATAGATAAAATTCATACAAATAGATTATACTATTTTGCCTCCATTTTAAGGTGTTGGTTTGTCTTATAGCCATTAATGTGCCGTTTATCTTTTTCTATTGTTTTTTAAATAATGGTATGGTGCTTAAGAATATTTTATTGTCATGGAGTTTTTTTTAATTTAACGAGTAAGAGGTGTCTATATTGAATCTCGTCAAGATGATAACTATAATTTTCCTTCAGGCTTCTAATCTAAACAGATTTTTGTTTGAAAACTATATTTGAATACATTATCTTTTTGTGTCACATATTTAATAATGGTAGAAAAGATCATGAATTAAATTTGTCAGAAAATGTTAGAAAATATACAATAATTAATTAATTATGTGTCGGTGATATTAATGCTTCATTAACCTGTTCACCGCGTTAAAAATCAAATTCCACGAATCCTGTGCGCGGCACAATTTCAGCGTTTTTTAATTTCTAAGTTTAAACACATATTTTGTTTAGAACCACTGATATTTGATTACAACACCAAGTAAACATGACACTTAAGTAATTTTCTGATAATAAATAATAGTCATTACTCGTAAGGAGACTCATTAAATAAAGGAGATAAACTTAACATTACGTAAAATAAACAAAGGAATGCTACGATCAAATCAATGCTTCATGACACTCACCCAATCAAATGCATATAGCACTAGTAATGTTTATTTACGTAAGAGAGACTTAGTAATGTTTATTTACGTAAGAGAGACTCATCGCAGGACTCGATCCGCGCGACAGGTCGTTAATGCTGGAAATATTGAGAAACCAAAAAAATTCGGCGCTCTGTTTATTCAACAATATCTCATAAACTAATATATTATTTGACAAGGTTTTCAGAGATGTCGCTAGAATAAAGATTATTTTAAATTTTAGTTCAATTTTTATTCCGGTTTTGTGTCATTTTTTTTAAGTATTTGTGATTTGAAACTTGGATTGTCGTCAGATCACAGGCGTTTGTGCTCCCCGCGGGGAACAGGTTAATTGAATTTGTAAATGGTAGAACTTACTTCTACTGGCTGTATTGGAGAGTTTTAATCTCTTGATGTAGAAGTTTGTCCATGGTAGAAGTTATTCATTAATAAATATTTTAATTTATTCGTGAAGTTTTTTCCATGGTACTCGTACAAGTTATTTCTTGAATCAAATGTTTCAGTGGTACAAAAGATTCATACGTGAAGTTTGTCCACGGTAGAAGTTATTCATAATAAAAAAAAAATAATGACAGAAAATATTAATTCATGAAGTTTATCCATGGGAGAAGATATTCATAAATTAAGTTTGTTTTGATTATATGAAATGTTTCCTGATTCTTATGAGTTGAGGAGCTCTAAATAATTATTATTCAGGATAGGTTTTTTTTAAATAGCTCATATAGTTTCCATCCATTAATTAATGTTATTAAATAGTTTAGTTAATGTAACTTTTTACAAGAATTCCTCGAATAATAATTTGTCAACGAGAATGACTTCAGAGTTACAATATTTTCGTGCAAGTTCAGAAATCAATTTGATGTTGATTGGGATTGAGGTGTAGGTAGCCGGGCAATTTAAATATTATTATTTTATACTTTATTATTTTGCTTTTAATCACCTGACAAATAACGTTTGCGATAATCTTTTTGACCTGCGTTTTTGGAAAAACATCTTAATATGTATTCATTTTATCTAATATTGTTTTTTTAATTTAAGATAAGCAATATCTTCCTTGTTTATAGCTCATTAATTTTTATTGCTTTAGTTTTTTATTCACTTTGTTCATAAGTCTATTAAAGGAAAAGCAAATAGAATAATTGCATTCTGATAACGTCTATTGGAAATTTATCTATGGTTATTCTATGAATTCGATTTTTCAAATTTGGAGATGAATTAAGAGCAGTTTATCGTAACCTTTTTGAACCGTGGTTCAGATTAGGATATTATCTATGGTTTTGTGATCCACGAAAAGATTAATAAAACCACATAACAGATAACATTATATTAATTTTATATTTTAGCAATACAAAATACAGCCGTTAGTTTCAACACACAGTGGATCGGAAAGTTTTTCAATTATTTTTGTACATTTTCAATGTGTTGTATTTTAGAAAGCAAGAATATTAAAGCAATGCTGAAAATATTACATAATTCATTCAATACAAAATTAAATTTATACACAAAAATATCCTAGCTTTTAAATTATACACATTTTATGTATACAAGATTTAGTACAATATTAAATTTATACACAGAAATATCCTAGCTTTTATATATGAAAGATTATTTAGTAGTTTTTTTTATTAGACTATTTCTAGATAGGAATATTGGTATTTTAAAGTTAGCAACATTGTATGTACTCGTTTTTTTCAAGTTCGCAACTTCGTACGTGATACGTTAAAATTGACAACTTTCTGTGTGATATTTTCAAGTTAGAAACTTAGTAAATGGCTTTTAATTTTATTTTAATACATTATGTTTCAAAATGTTGACTCTAATTTAATTTAAAACTATAATATATATCAAATATTTGATCCCAAAATGATTTCAAAAAGACCAAGCTTTAATATGATTACAAAACTATTGTATTTGAAAAAATGTATATCATTATATGACCCAAGTTATTGTAATTTATTTTTATCAAACACTGTTTATTTCACTTTTTTGTAATGGTATAACCCTACCAGTTTCAAGGCTTTCACCTCATCTTCAGGGAAGCACAAACATAAATTATATTCGAACTGGTACCGATATACACGCTTCAACGGTTGGGGACTGAGGGGTAAGGGAGGCATGGGACGATTTCGGCCAAGAGCGGAGAGATTTTTGGGATATAACTGTTTACCAGATGTTCGGTTCGATGCACTGACTTAGAAATTTCTAGGGCCTCTAATCTGTCCAATTTATTTCCGTTACTACTGATATGTAAGAATATAGCATCATCGATAGAAAAAGTATGGTTTTCGCGGTGACAATGATTAGCCATTTCAGAATAAATTAGAGGATTTGTTAAGGTGGATTTGTGTTCACGAAATCTCTTTTCAAAAGATCTTCCTGTCTTTCCTTTTTCACTTTTTTGTGCTGACTGTGATAATTTCTATATAGGAATAATGTGATAATATTCTATCGATGATGCCAAATTCTTACATATCAGTAGTAACGGAAATAAATTGGACAGATTAGAGGCCCTAGAAATTTCTAAGTCAGTGCATCGATCCGAACATCTGGTAAACAGTTATATCCCAAAAATCTCTCAGCTCTTGGCCGAAATCGTCCCATGCCTCCCTTAGCCCTCAGTCCCCAACCGTTGAAGCGTGTATATCGGTACCAGTTCGAACATAATTTAGTCTTGTTTGTGCTTCCCTGAAGATGAAGTGAAATCTTTGAAATCGGTATGGTTATACCGTTACTAAAAGTGGAATAAACAGTGTTTGAAAAAAATAAATTACAATATCTTTAAACCTCCACAACATTAATGCCTTAACTATAAACAACAACTTACCCAAGTTATATATTTTTTTAATATTAATTTTACGCCAGATTATCAACTGTCAAAAATGAACAAAAAAATAACAATGCATATTTTCTACAAAATATTTCAACAGATGACTTCAATCAAATTAGGAATTCTTTTTATTTATGTCTTATAAAGTTTTTATACAAATATTTGTCATAAAAACAGGCTATTTAATAGTATTTTTCAATTGTTTAATAGATCATTGAGTTTTTTTTACCCATTAATTTAAGATTATTGAGAAAACCAAATGTGTAAATATTAAGATTTTCTTATTATTGTGAAAATATTTTTTTAGAATTTTTTAAAATACACATATACCTCGCTATACGGCCGCTCTTTATACGGCATCTCGCTATAACGGCCTTTTTAAATTATGGCACTTTTTCGATTTACGGCCCACAATGTTTCGTTATACGGCAATGAAAATGCTGTACTGTTAAGAGATCATTTGAATGGACTCATGTCGCGATTCAGAATCTGCGCTGCATAGATTCATTGGGCAGTCTGGGCTGAATCCTAACAACCTTTTTTTTTAAGCTTTCAATAGGTTAAATCTCTTTAAAAAAAATTAACTATCTAGCTGCATTAATATTTCCTGCCACATATTTTTTGATAAATCGTCCCATTTTCGGTATTTCAGTAGCTATAAAAATGTCACATATATTTTTAAGTACGTCTTTTAAAAATAATTTATTACGACATAAAAAAATTACTACCGATAAAACTAGATTATTAATAATTTTATTCAGTGAAAGGAAATTTGCAATATTATTTAAAAATTTTATAGCTACCATATAATTTCAAATTGGCATTGTTTAAATATTTTCTCGAGTCACACAAACAGACGACCTCCGTGGCCTGGTGGTAAGACGCTTGCCTGCTGATCCCGCAGGTTGTGGGTTCGATCCCCGCTGGAACCTAGATGTTTTTTTAAATGGGATTCCAGTCTGGTTTTTCCTTAAGGCCCATTAAAACATCTTTCTGGTTGGTTTGAAGAGATTGCCACATGGCAATAAACTCGCCAGGTTAAATACAAGAAAAGCCTTCTTAGTTTTCGGAGTAAGGTTTATTCTATGAGGGAAGCAAAGAAATTAAACAAGTAAATCAGATTGCTGTGAACCGTTATGATGAAACTTGACAAGGCCAAAGAACTTGATAAATCATATGTTATATTTTAAATTTATTTTATGTTAAACATTCAAAGAGTGATCTTATTGTACAGTAAACGTCCTTTAATTAGAATTATGAAAATTCGCAATTCATATTTTTCATCATTTTCTAGTTCCGAAATCTTCTTGTAATAAATTCTACTGTTAATGCTTAATTGATTAGTCTTTTTGTAATAAATTCTACTGTTAGTGCGAAAAACCACGTGTTCCATAATTCGTTATGCTTTTTTCGCCAAAAAGTGTTCAGTAATTCTAATAAATCGTAGTTTTCTCCGCAAATCGCCGATTCAAATAGTAGCCATCTCCGACAACGGGGAGTACTACGCGCCAGCGAGCGGTTTATTTCCTGGAGCTCCCCCTCTGTCCATATGTACAATATCGAAATATCTCAATATTATTATCGTAAGTATGGAGTTTTGAGTATTCTTTTCATATAAATTATTACACATTTTTAAGTTTTCATAATTTCACAACTTTGAACATTAATTTGTCAAATACTTTGAATCATATATTACAATATTGCGATCAAGTGAGCAACTAAATACCAACGACATATTTATATTCCGCGTGAAAACATAAACAAGTGACAAACGTTTCAAAATCAAATAAGTGACAAACGTTTCAAAATCAAACAAGTGACAATGTGTTTTTTTTTATTTGTACGCATTGGCCGCCCATGGAAAATAGTGCGTATATATTTTAAATTTATTTTATCATTAAATATGTTATTATGTCTCAATATTGTGGAAATTTGTCAACAAAACTTTATTTGTCTTCTACAGGGTCTTTTTTTAATTCTTGGATAAAACACAGGTGGCGTCGCGAACTTGCCTGGGTCTTATGACATTTGAGAAGTGTAATGTATGGCATTTATAAAAATGGAGTCGTATACAATATAACAACGCGTTCAAATTGAGAATTATTATATCTATTGTAATCTCCGGAAACGGTGATGTTAATTGGCCACCACAAGATCATGTGATCTGACACCGTTGAACTATTTTCTCTGGGGTTACGTGAAAATTCAGGTCTATAAGAATGACCCCCGATCAATTCCTGAGCTGAAGGACGAAATTATTCGCGTTATTGGCGAATTAGAACCGCAATTATGCCAAAATGTCATCGAAAATTTTGACAAAAGAGTTGACATCTGTGAAGCTGCAAGATGTGGACATTTGGCGGATATTGTTTAGTGTGTTTAAATAGCATACATTATACTTCAATATCCAATAAAAAGTTTTTTGAAATCAAAGCAAATTGTGTGTTTTATTCAAGAATTAAAATAATTTTAATTAAAAAAAACCGCTCAATTTGAAAGACCCTTTAATATTTTAGAAGAAATGACTGTGATATTCCCAGTCCATGGGAAGTACTGCGCTGATTCAAATAATTTTTTTAGTGATTGTGTAATTCGTGATTTGATTTTTTTTGTGAAATAGTGTTTCGAGTGAGTTTCGAATCAACGAATTTTCACTGTAATACACATTTCAAACTGATTTCAATCAGTATTTATTATATTATGTATACTTAATCATTCACAAATATTTGTTCCGAAACTTGGCCAAGCAGACTTTTGCTCTACATCTTGCCATGTTTGTTACTTTGTGTTGCATCTTGTTGAAATATCTTTTACAAACAGACATCTTTAAATATCTCGGCATGTTCTGCGACTGTTTAACATTTTTAACAAGTTACTTTAATCATGTATGTATGCGTTGTGATAAATCAATGTTGAAATCGTTATTCTAAAATTCAGCTAACATTTTTATTTTAGAAATAAAGAAGCTGCAAAATTAAAATCGATGTGTTTCCAATAAAAAAAACTAAGTAAACTTTTAAAGAGTTATTAATATCCAAGCAAATCAATTCAAGAAAATGTGGAATACAATCATGAGTAAAATCTATACAGTGTCGTAGAAATCCATTTTGGACTCTCTCAACTGTCAGGGAATTCTGGATTCCTCTCTAGTTCCGAATGATTGGCCTACACTCTAATCTACTGCGAACCAGTGAATTATATAGTGATCTAATAACAGCGCCACCGTCAAATGGGATGAGCTAACAACCCTCTTTGATTGTGAGAGATGGCCTAAAAATCATTATTTAAATTTTTTATTTACATATCTATGTATACGAATATATCCACCACCGTCCTATCTGTCTAATCACAATAGACGGGTTCGATTCTACTCTAAAAAGAATTCGAGAGTCTACTCTAAAAAAATTGTTCTATTTTTTTTTAAATAAACTTTTTAAGATATTAAATGACATTTCTTCGACAGGTTTAAGAATGAAACGCTCATTGGGATGTGGAAGAAAATTATTCGAGTTCGATCATGCTGCGTTGTTTATGATCAAATCCAAAGGCAATTCTTCTAACGGATATTTCTTTTTGTTTATGGGAAGTGTTGGAAATACACATGACGCTTTCAACTTGTAAGAGTTGTATGAAATGCAGAGTGAAGAATTTTAACCCTCTTTGCTGAAATAACGAGCGAGACTCGGGGGTTTGTCAGAAATACAATAGTCCACAAACAGGAGGGACGATAATGGTATACTTTGATGGTAATGTTCAAGTATTTTGAATGTTGTATTTTCGTGTCGTGTTTTTGACCAGTTTGTAATTATTTGAAATATTCATATCACGTTTTTAACGTGTTTCTATTAATTTAAAGTTTTCCTCTCATGTTTTCAAGATGTTTCTGATAAATTGAAATTATCTTGTCATGTTTTCAAGATGTTGAAAATTTCCCGTCATGTTTTCAAGATGTTTCTAATAAATTGAAATTTTCTTGTCATGTTTTCAAGATGTTTCTAATAATTTATAATTTTCTTGTCATGTTTACAAGATTGTGAAAATTTCCCGTCATGTTTTCAAGATGTTTCTAATAAATTGAATTTTTTTAGTCATGTTTTCAAGATGTTGAAAATTTCCCATTCATGTTTTCAAGATGTTTCTAATAATTTGAAATTTTCTTGTCATGTTTTCAAGATTATGAAAATTTCCCGTCATGTTTTCAAGGTTTTTCTAATAATTTGAAATTTTCTTGTCATGTTTTCAAGATATTGAAAATTTCCCGTCAAGTTTTCAAGATGTTTCTAATAATTTGAATTTTTCTTGTCATGTTTTCAAGATGTTGAAAATTTCCCGTCATGTTTTCAAGATGTTTCTAATAATTTGAAATTTTCTCGTCATGTTTTGAAGATGTTGAAAATTTCCCGTCATGTTTTCAAGAGGTTTTTAATCATTTGAAATTTTCCTGTCATGTTATAGTACAAAAGAGCTTTGCGTGAAATGATTAGGAAAACAATGTATGACTGAATAAGGAATTATGAAATTAGGTATGAATGTGGATTGAAAAAAGATGCAGTGTGTTTAGGACTAAGAAAGAAGCATCGAGACGGTTCGTACACATAGAAAGAATGGATGATAGAAGGTACAAAAAGTTTGGGAAGACCTATAAAAATGTGGCTTGACCAAAATAATAAAATTTTGATCTTATTGTGAATTTTAATTGATGTTTAATGTGCAAAGCCACTGAGAAATTCCCATTGTTTTAAGATCAATTTAATTAACAATATAAAATTATATTTTATCCATTTTATACGTCATTATATACATTGTAGAGAAGTTTGGGAAAACCAAGAAAAACATGGCATGACCAAGTTAATCAAATTCTAAAAGAGGGAAAAGCCTTAATAATTAGAGAGGATGCTTTATCAGGTTTAAGGTTTATCGACATGGCTAAAGCAGAAGATGTGTGCCAAGATAGAATGAAGTGAAGATTTGTTTATTCTGTCTACCTTGAGACATGATGGTTATGATTTAGAGTACAGATTATGTTTTAGTATCATAATGTCGACAAAGCCATGGTAAACTCCATATACGTGTAAAGGGTGTCCCAAAAAAATGTATACATATTTTTACACTGTGCTGTTTACTTGAACTTGCTGCAGGAATTTGTCATACAGTGCATTCGTGAGGAATTAGAGCATACAGAACGTAGATACATTGAATATCCCCCACATTCCGTACATACAAAACGTAGAGACATTGAATATCTCTCGCATTCCGTATGTACAGAACGTAGAGATATTGAATATCCCCCCATTCCATAGGCCTCACGTCAATGGACTTTTTTTATGGGGACTAAGATAAAGTTGATGGCACAAAACCGGCAACAACAGTTAATGAATTGATAGCAACCCTTGAAAGATAATGTGCCCAAATACCTAAAGAAATCATTCGTGATGTTTGCAATTCCACATTATCAGCAGTGCGTGGATCAGAACGACCATCGATTTGAGCACTTACGATAACAAACAAATCTTCATATGTCTTCTTTAATTTGAAGTGTATACGGTATACATATTTTTGGGACACCCTGTATAAATGTCTGTGAATTTATATTCCAAAAAAATCAACATAAAATACCACATTTAATTAAATATGTGATTTGAAAGAATATCAATATTAACATAAAATACCACATTTAATTAAATATGTGATTTGAAAGCATATCAATAATCACTGCATATTTTTTCCTGGGTTCAATTCCTGAGGAAACCTTAAAAATAGATCAGTCTGAATTTTCACATGAGGCCTTTTAACATTTTTCTAGTTGATTAAAAGAAATTGTCATATGATGCCGGAATGTACTATGTTTCAGAACTGTAAAATGTCATATGATGCCGGAATGTACTATATTTCAGAACCGTAAAATGATACAATATAATACATGAATATATTTTGTATTGTGTTATATTAAAAAAAAATCAAACCACAAGGAGTTAATTAATTCATTCAATAGATTATATCGAATAGCACAAGGGGTTAATTAAGTCATTCAATAAATTATATCGAATAGCACAAGGGGTTAATTAATTCATTCAATAGATTATATCGAATAGCACAATGGGCTAGTCAATTTATTCAATAGATTATATCGAATGGCACAAAGGTTAATTAATTCATTCAATAGATTATATCGAAGGGCACAAGGAGTTAATTAATTCATTCAATAGATTATATCAAATAGCACAAGAGGTTAATTAATTCATTCAATAGATTATATCGAATAGCACAATGGGCTAGTTAATTTATTCAATAGATTATATCGAATAGCACAATGGGCTAATTAATTCATTCAATAGATTATATCGAATAGCACAAGGGGTTTATTAATTCATTTAATAGATTATATCGAATAGCACAAGGAGTTAATTAATTCATTCAATAGATTATATCGAATAGCACAATGGGCTAATTAAGTAATTCAATAGATTATATCGAATGGGACAATGGGCTAATTAATTCATTCAATAGATTATATCGAATAGCACAAGGGGTTTATTAATTCATTTAATAGATTATATCGAATAGCACAAGGAGTTAATTAATTCATTCAATAGATTATATCGAATAGCACAAGGAGTTAATTAATTCATTCAATAGATTATATCAAATAGCACAAGGGGTTAATTAATTCATTCAATTGATTATATCGAATAGCACAATGGGCTAGTTAATTTATTCAATAGATTATATCGAATAGCACAAGGAGTTAATTAATTCATTCAATAGATTATATCGAATAGCACAATGGGCTAATTAAGTAATTCAATAGATTATATCGAATGGGACAATGGGCTAATTAATTCATTCAATAGATTATATCGAATAGCACCATGGGCTTATTAAGTAATTCAATAGATTATATCGAATGGGACAATGGGCTAATTAATTCATTAAATAGATTATATCGAATAGCACAAGGGGTTTATTAATTCATTTAATAGATTATATCGAATAGCACTAGGGGTTTAATTAATTCATTCAATAGATTATATCGAATAGCACAAGGGTTTAATTAGTTCATTCAATAGATTATATCGAATAGCACAAGGAGTTAATTAATTCATTCAATAGATTATATCGAATAGCACAAGGGGTTTATTAATTCATTTAATAGATTATATCGAATAGCACAAGGGGTTTATTAATTCATTCAATAGATTATATCGAATAGCACAAGGAGTTAATTAATTCATTCAATAGATTATATCAAATAGCACAAGGGGTTAATTAATTCATTCAATAGATTATATCGAATAGCACAAGGAGTTACTTAATTCATTCAATAGATTATATCAAATAGCACAAGGGGTTAATTAATTCATTCAATAGATTATATCAAATAGCACAAGGGGTTAATTAATTCATTCAATAGATTATATCGAATAGCACAAGGGGTTAATTAATTCATTCAATAGATTTTGTCGAATAGTGGTTCTTAACTTTTTCGATCTCGTGGAATAACTTGAATCAAAGAGATATTGATAAAACAATGGAAGTCATTTATTGTTCATTCCAATCAATGCAATACAATAAAATATACATTCGACAAAGTATTAATACTAAAGATATATGTTAAAATTATTTGTGTTTGTAATTATGATTTTTTTTATACGATTCCATAAAACGAATATAATTGAGAGATTTATGAAAGATATAAAAGGAATATATTTGTCTGAAATGAATGGAAACATTAAGTGAAGGTTTATAGAAGAATATGTGAGATTTGTGAGAAATTTGTAATGCAAAATCGGTGATAATAGATAAATGTTTGTATATCTTTGCCTCTTTGGCATAATGCTATGTAAACATACATACCATTATGCTTTGCCCCTTTTGGGCTATACAGAGAGAACAGATTACTACATGTTTGTATTCATACACACCACCTTTGTACTATCCACATACAGTACTCGGCGGTAAGTAATACACATCGGCCTTAAGAAAGAGACTGTCGGTCATAATCGGCTAATTTCGGCTTTGTAGAGCGTCGTCTCTGTCGCTTGACAACGACTGACAAATCGCGACAGAACACGTGTATGAATGACAGAGACGACACTCTACAAAGCCGAAGTTAGCCGATTATGGCCGACAGTCTCTCTCTTAAGCCCGATGTGTATTACTTACCGCCGTGTACTGTACATACATCCACTTCTATTTCTTACATATCTTCCCTTTTCATCAATTAAAATACTGTTTTTGATTCTATTTTAAATTGGTTTTCAACAAGATGCAAACAAGTGTTATCAATGTATCAATATTATGTCAGTGCAATGAATATCATTACACTTTGAATATTTGTATGTTATTGAATGTAATTAATTTGTGATTAAAACATTATTATAACCAATAAAAATGGTGCATTTTTTTCACCTTTTCCCCTTTTTGTACCCCGATTGTACAACATTTTAGACAAACTGGTATACGGACAGATAGAGAAATTGATTTTTAACTGCAAATCAAGATGCAGTTATATAGTCAAAATCTAATTACGAATTACGTACACGATCACTAAAAACAAAATTTGGATCTGCGCTGCACTTCCCAACGCCATTTTTCTTACTGTAAAAGTAATGTAAGCTAATTAGAGTTCTATCGACATGTTTTCACAATATTGATTCCAGTTTACATGGGTAGCCAATGCATACAATTTAAAAAAAATACTATACTTGTCACTAATTTGATTTTGATATGGTCACTACTTTATGTTTGCATTCGTAATATAATGTAACTCTGGCTGGTTCTCATTGGGCTTTCCCATACTTACGATAATAATGTTGAGATATTTCAATATTGAATCTTTTGATATAAAGGGAGACCCGGGAATTTAACTGCTCGCGGGCGTGTAATAGATGCCTCCGCCAGGACCGGATACTACCTGGATTCGTGATTTATGTGGAAAATTTCGAATTGTTAGAGTTCGTTAATTCCTTTTTGGGGATTTTTTTTACGAAATACTCTATTTTTTCGAATTAACAGTGGAATTTATTACGAAAAGTATGTCGGAACCTAGAAAATGATGAAAAATACGAATAATTGTTGTTTTAATCAATGAACTTTTACGCTACACTGTATCCCGTACAGATTTAAGGGTAAACTGTATAGTTGACAAGGGTAATTCCAAACTGTCATCATATAGAGTAAAATATTAATTTATTATACTGTCGCATTAAATAAAATAAAAAGTAAATAAAATATATTATGAAATAACTGACTAAATTAACAACATGATAAATTGATGAAAATGTTCTTCTTGGCGCAGAATATTCTAGTAATGAAGAAAATATTGATAAATGAAGAAGTTTTAGTGATATACAAGGTATCCCAAAAATATTGATAAATGAAGAAGTTTTAGTGATATACAAGGTATCCCAAAAATATTGATAAATGAAGAAGTTTTAGTGATATACAAGGTATCCCAAAAATATTGATAAATGAAGAAGTTTTAGTGATATACAAGGTATCCCAAAATTATTGATAAATGAATAAGTTTTAGTGATATACAAGGTATCCCAAAAATATTGATAAATGAATAAGTTTTAGTGATATACAAGGTATCCCAAAATTATTGATAAATGAATAAGTTTTAGTGATATACAAGGTATCCCAAAAATATTGATAAATGAAGAAGTTTTAGTGATATACAAGGTATCCCAAAAAAATGTATACACATTTTGAATGATTTATAAATTCAGTATTTATTGACCCTTTTAATCCCACGGGGTCGATTATCGGCCCTAACTAGTTTATTGGAAAAATCCCACAGGGCCGATCATCGGCCTCCAAGTTTTCATACAAGTTTTTATGTTGAATATATATTTTTTAAACTTTCATAATCATTCACTTTTAAAAGAATTCATTTAAAAATAAAATATAAATTACTGTTTTTTTTGCCAAAATATGCTGGGATTAAAAGTGTTAAGGTATATCTAAGATTAAAACTCCAAATTAAAGAAGACATATGTAGAACTTTTTTTACTTATCGAAAGTCCTCGAATTGATGACTATCTATTCTCTTTCAATGGCTGTTCTCAATTAATTAATTTAGGTTTTGTGCCATAAACTTTATCTTTGACGAGTTCCATAAAAAAAAGTCCATTGACGTGACGTCTGGGGAATGCTGAGGGTATTCAATTCTATCTCTAGTTCATTCCGTCGTTTGGCAAATTTTCATCAAGATATATTCTTCAATGGTAGTGGGGATGGTGTATCATATTGCTTTGAATAAAATGCCTCCTCATTCTTAAACTTATGAATGTGTGGTATGACAAATTCCTGCAGCAAGTTCAAGTAAATATCACGGTGGAAAAGTGTGTATACATTTTTTTGGGATACCCTATATTATGTGTTCATAAAAATATGTTACGTTTTACAAATAATTTTTTTAAGAAAATTTCATTGCGTTTCTTTAGCAGGAGTAATGAGAATGAAGCGTTCGTTGGTAGTTCGTAGGCGCTACGAGTTCGAATGTGACCGTCCTTCGTTGTTTATGATCGTATCTAATGTTAGATCTGCTAACGAGAGTGTCTTCCTATTCATGGGTCGTATCGGAACTGATAGTGATGCGTTCGATGTACAAAGCCTCGAAAACTTAGAAGGAAATGACAATATCGAACCGCTGGATATTCAACACGATGAATTTTAATATATTTAGCATTTTTATTTGATCATAATACATATTGTTATATATTAACGAGACTGTTTACATACTAATTTGTCGACTTATTAATTACAAGACTGTCTCATAAAAGGTTTGAAGTCCAATTTAGCAAATTAACATCTGAATACTATACTTTTTTAGTTTAGTTTTTTAATGATTTAATATTTCATTTTATTTCATAATTTTCATATCTCTATGAGGTGTATGTATACCCATGCAGAAATGCATTCAACGTCGGTGCAAAATGTTGCCAGCTAGAGCCTCGTGTTGCGCTACTTACTCCCTTTGAACGATATGCGTATTTTAAGTAAAAAAATATCAGTGATTTCAGTCATATCTATTACTTTTAAAAAAAAATTGTCAGTGATTTCAGTCATATCTATTACTTTTTTAAAAAAATGTCAGTGATTTTAGTCATATCTATTACTTTTAAAAAAAATATCAGTGATTTCAGTCATATCTATTCCTTTTAAAAAAAAATATCAGTGATTTCAGTCATATCTATGGTATTACTTTTAAAAAAAATTATCAATGATTTCAGTTATATCTATTACTTTTTAAAAAAAAAAATATGTATTCTGAAAAACAAAAATGCGAAATCTATTTATTATTTCCATTATCTTAGTTCTTAAAGATTTTGCTCTTAATTGATATAGTTTGCGTTTGCATACAAAGTTATATATTAGATTAATATTTCTTTTTTCAAATACTTGTATAATAAATTATCTAAATAAGTACACATTATATTAACTAATATATCTATATATGTGTAATATAGAATATGATTAGTATTGCTAAAGCTAATTTAAAAAAGTGACACTGTTACAGCTATTTTTCAATTTACAGTAGCATGCTACTCGTGCAGCTAAATGAAATCTAGTAACTGCTCTATTTTACAGCTACTTTTAAATCAAAATGTGTTACTTAACGACACTGAATATCGTTCTTATTTTTTCCCACTAATAATTTGTTACTAAAGTCGGGGAATGCCTGTAGACGGCTACATTTAAAAAAAAATTAATTCACGTTATTCTGACAATCTTTCATCTATTTGAAAGAAAGATTCAATCGTCAATAGAGTTTGAATATATTTAAAAAAAAATCATTTACGAGTATATCTCGAAATTGTGATTTTTCTTTGAATTCAGTTTTTCGATTTATTGCATTAATCTCACTGTTAATATAAAGTTTTTAAATATATATATTTTTAATAAACTTGATTAATTTTAATACTTTTTTTTAATAAACAAAAAATAAACACAAAACTTTTGATTTCTTTTTACGGGTTGAAAGTGTGGTTTGTTCATTTCCTTCTATTTTAATGGGTTTCTTTACAAATCAGTATTATTCTTATAGACTTTTCATGTTCACATTCCATTTTTTTTAACAACTGTATACCATAAGTAATAATTTCGCTAATAACACAACAACAAAAGATCTGAAATTAAAAGTACAAATTTAAATTAAAAAGACCAAATTTTTTAGACTTTAGCGTATTTTTATTTACGGTATTTAACTTTCTATGTGTTATTTTTTGTCATATGCCATATTGTCATTATATTATGTTTTATTTTATCTCGCACATTTTGTCATATGCCATATTGTCATTATATTATGTTTTATTTTATCTCACACATTTTTTTACTTTTCGAAACTCTGTTCAATTCTTATTTTTTTTTCTGTAACATTTTGATGAAAGTAAATTCAACAAAAAAATCATATTTCAGTATTTTTTATATCTAACTGGTATCAATATTTTCTCGAGGATATATGTATAGTACCCGGCGGTAAGTAATACACACCGGGCTTAAGAAAGAGACTGTCGCTTTATAAAGCGTCCTCTCTTTCGCACGGACTGTTAGCGCACCGTGCGACGGAGACGACGCTCTACAAAGCGACAGTTTCTTTCTTATGCCAGATGTGTATTACTTACCGCCGGGTACTATATATGAATTTGATTTTATTCTTAGTTTTTTTTAACACTTGCCTTACTGTGTTAAAAAATTCCGCCAGCCACGGTGCTGGACGCTAAGCGTCCAGTGAAAAATGTATGTTTTAAATTAAAATTATGCAAATTTTGCAAGGTTATTTTTTGTAATTAGCTATAAAAATCATTTTATTATGTATTAAAACGTCGAATAATCAAATAAAATATAAGTCCTGGTCACTCGCTATCTATCACAGGGTGGCAAGTGTTAAAGACACGTGTATTCCGTAGTTTTGCAAATTTATTTCTTATGTTTTTGGGGCTTTTGAAATTAACTAAAAGATCTTTCTTTTATTTGCACATATTAGTATGATTTTAGAAATTTTTCTATGGAGTTTCTTTTTATTTGTATACCTATATTATTTATAGCTTAAAATGCTCTTTTGAGAATGTTTCACGTCTTTTACAAAATTTATTAATTCTATTGTTTAATAAACAACAAATTTTCTTTTATTTGTGGATCCAATTCCCCATAAATGGAAAATATTAATGATTCATGAGTTTATGGGTTTGATTCCCAAAGATAAAAGGTTCTATTTATATGTTTATGGATTCCCGATGGTGTAAACTTCCATTAATGAGTTCAATTCTCAGGAGTGATACTTCCATTCATGAGTTTGATTCCTAATAATGATACTCGTCATTCTAAAGTTTATGGATTTGATTCATTGTGGTAAAAAAATTATTCAATTCTCCAAATTGAAAATTCTGAATTGTTAACTTATGTGGGTTTGAATTTGTTAAAAAATATTTTTTATAAATCAAAAACACTTTTTTATGGCTTAATTTTACTCTTTTAAACAATAGTTTCAGCTTACGAGATTTTCGTCAACGGTATCAAATTGTAGTCAATAATATTATTAACTATGAAGTTCTATAGTCTAAATGCTGTTGCAACAAATCATTAAAGCATCTTAGGATAAGTCAAAGCCCCCCCCCATTTAAATATTTTGAATTATTGTAAAATTGAAATTTTTGGTTTTGAGTTTGTGGAACATAATAATATTTAAGAATTAATTACTTTGTTATTCCACATTACAATACATTAATCTCAAATACATTAATCTCAAATACATTAATCTCAAATATTGTACATTAATCTCAAATACATTAATCTCAAATACACATGTTTCTACCTCCTATCCCGAGGCTCTCTTCAGTTAGAATAATCTCGGTTTTTTATGAGAGCTTTGCTTAGGTCAGACTGGTGTCATGTCATTGACCACCCTAATCGAAAGTGTGTGCGGTCTATTGACGCAAAGATTAAAATTTTAATGAATTAATTAAAATATTTTATATAAATACTTCTGATGAATTCGACAATATTAATAACGCAAAAGGAAAAATACTTAAGAAATGTGAAACCTTTCGCATTTTTTGGTTATTTGTAACTTTTTTTTTTGCTTATCGCTTCGTGAATCTATAATGTTTCTGAATCATTTTTTTAAATTATTTTTATGACATAACTTACAATTTAGGAAGACTGAAAAACTATTTAATAAAACCAGTTGTTAGACGAACGACACTTACAAGCTTATATATCACAATGACACCCTTGAAATTCTTAAACCCTCCCCCTCATATTTCTGTACACCTTTAAAACTTAATATCACCCCCAAGGGGTGATGTAACCCTTATTGGGAATTGCTGCATTAAATTAATGGCGTTTTGGTAAAGAGGTATATGTCATCGATTGCTTGTTTGTCGGGAGAGCAAAATGAGGTTTTGCAACACTTGTATTCCTGAAGTGCGGACCTCAGGTAAATTTTAAAGGTGAGCTTTGAATACATTAATTATTTATGTATTCAAAGTTTACCTTTAAAATTTACCTGAGGTCTGTATTTCGGGAATACAAGTGTTGCAAAACTTCATTCGGTTCTCCTGACAAATAAGTGATTGATGACATATTGTTACCTCTTTACCAAAACGCCATTCAAATAATTCTTCCCTGTATTTTGTACAGTTGACGAAAAGCGATCGTCCTTATAGAAATAAAATTAAAGTTAATTGACTAAGTGTTTTTGATTTATTATTTTTAAACTATGGAGTTTTACTGTAGATTATTTAAGTCTATGGACACATTAAATTAAATGTATTTTTTTTTTCATGTATATCTATCCTCACAGGTGTAAATGTTGAGTTCCGAGAATTATTTGATGCTGTGTTTCAATGTCTCCACCCGTTTTACTTTGCGTTAGTGAGACAATCGCAAATTGTTTTTTTCGGTCATTTCAAAAGACCCACGAACCATTGAGTTTGTTATATATATTATCATCCTTCATTTTTCACCGTTGTTCCGAAAATAAAGGTCGATTCGAACTTTCAAATTCAATCAACCTCAAATTAAGAGTAAATAAACTTTATAAATCAAAGTAAAAGCAATTTAATTCCATCCATTTTTGCTAACAAATTGTAAGCTTATTTATGCCTATGGAATAATGCCATGTTTACACGAGCTTAGTACTTGTCAATAGTACTTATCGTTTGTACTAAGCTGCTTAGTGACAACAAGCATATTAGTACTAAGATTTACTAATGCTTAGTACTAATATGCTTGTTTACACGTGGATACAAGTGCGAGTAACAAGTGCGAATGAGAAGTACTAATGACAAGTACTAGCTCGTGTAAACATGGAATAAAACTCAGACTGATTAGAATCCAATAATTATTTAAAGGCGTTTTCTAAAGCTTCTCTGGTATTTTTTTTTCTGCCGCTAAATAGTTATCGATGTGCTTGAAAAGGTAATCCAGTGAGTAAGGCGGATGAGGTAATGTTTCTTAGCTTAACTCGTTAAATTCTTTGAATTTTCAATTGTGAAGCAAGATTGTTCCTCTGCGGTCAGTCAGTGTTGATTATCGTGTTGTTTTCGGTGCAAAGCCTCCAAATCTTCAATATACAACTGGGTAGTTATGGATTGCCCTGGTTGATAAAATTGTAACGAATAACACCAGTCGCAGACCATCATCAATAGAAACCATTAATTTCTTTTAATGCAATTTTGATTTTACAAAATGCTGATCGAGTTATCGCGCAGGTCGTTTACGTACTGAAGTAATGCAAATTAAATCCCAGAAATCTATTCGTAAACATGGCAGATTCCCAACAGTCAAAGATATACAAATGTGTACTAGCGAAGACCGTTCAAAATGATATGATATTAAAATCGTCATTATTTTCGGAACAACCGTGTATTATATTTAATTGTGTCATTTACATTAGGTGTCATGGGGTATAACTTTGCGCGATAATATTTTTCAGACTTTCAGTCGTTATTGGAAATATTGTAATTTGAATGGATATTTTTCAGAATTATTTGCTCACTTTATATTGTATTAAGATTTCATTGCTCAACATTTTAGACTGATCACGCAGTTTTTCGTAGCCTACTTAGTAAGACCCCTGTCTTCCAACTGGGAGGTTGTAGATTTGATTCCCGTTGGTACTCAGGTTTTTATAAAAGGGTTTTTAAATATCAGTTATCCGAACACCCCAGTCCCGAATTGTTTCGGATAATTGATGCTCTACTGCAGGGGTCTCCAAACTTTGGCCCGCAGGCCAACACCGGCCCGAGCGAGCACCACCAATCCGGCCCGTCATAGTTTATTTTGATTACATTGTAAAATTTACAATGTATCATAAGTAATAATAATCGGATGTTTTTATTTAACGACCAATTAAGAAACACAATAACTGACATAACATACATATTGAAATTGAACATTTTAATTGTAATTAATGATATGAGATTTATCCTAAAAACTTACAATAAGTGACATACATAGGTAATTCACATAATGAAATTAACCTGTATACCGCGTTAAAAATCAAATTCCACGAATCCTGTGCGCGGCACAATTTCGGCATTTTTTAATTTCTAAGTTTAAACGCGTATTTTGTTTAGAACCACTGATATTTGATTACATTACCAAGTAAACATGACATTCAAGTAATTTTCTGATAATAAATAATAGTCAGTACTCTTAAGGAGACTCATTAAATAAAGGAGATAAACTAAACATTACGTAAAATACACAAAGGAATGCTACAGATCAGATCACAGGCGTTTGTGCTTCCCGCGAGGAACACGTTAAACATTATAATTATGATTAATGAGATTAATGTAGCTGTAACTTTCCACTGACGATTGTTTGCAGTTGTGGATCAAGTTTCCTAGTGGAAATTATGAGCAGCGACTTCAAATGCTCATCAGTTAATTTGGATCTGTAAATATTTTTTGTAGTATATCACATTTTGGAGAATGTCTTCACACAAGTACACGTAGTGCTGAAAGTGGAAAAAAAACCACGAGGAAATTTATGCAACTGATCAAACTGTGTGAGTGGAAAACTCATAAAACTCCAGCAATGATGAGTTTAAATATTTTTCTTTAAAAATATCGACACATCAACCGTAATTACCAACCGAAATTGCGAACGGAGCGGAGTCCATCCCCGCACCCTGCGCCATAGATATCTCACTCGCCAGTTAGTCCCAATACGAAAATTTGCGCGTAATTTAAAACTACATTATGTTGGTATGACGAGCTAGATCTTGGCCCTTGGAACTTAGTGGAGGAGTCAGTGTGGCCGTTAGGCTAAAAAGTTTGGAGACCCCTGTTCTACTGTATGAGTATTAGGTAAAGTACTGCGGCCCAACATTAATTTCGTGATTCGTATGTGACCCGCCAGCCGAAAAGTTTGTCCAGCCCTGGTCTAAAATGTTGGGTGATCAAATCTAATTACAACACTCGTAAATAATACCGTAAAATAGAGAAAAGGGTAAATTTTTATTCACGGGCATAACAAATTTAAAAAAATAAATAAAAAAAACTGTTAAAGGTGTGAGGACATGTGATACCCCGTTACACCAATGTCAAGTTAAATATTATATATAGTACTATTTAAACATAGTTTTTGGTGTTTTTTCATAGTTTAAATATTACAATACAATATTATTAATTTTTCTTGTATAAAGATATGATAAAATAGAAAGGAAATATATCTAATGATGCATGTTTTTGTCAATTCATTTTACATAATCAAAACATTGTTCATATTATTATATATTAAAATTTTATCATTCCTTAAAAAGTCATTGTTTTATTAAAATTTATAATTACTTTCATATCGATCGTCCAGTTCATTACTTAGACAACTCCAAATAACCTGTTTTGCGATAATGAGAAAAGCAATATTATATTCGTCACCGTAAATCAAATACTATTCATTTTTGCCCGAGTTTTATATATTTTATCAATAGATGTTGATAAAATCTATTTATAAAATATATAAAACTCGGGCAAAAATTAATAGTATCTGATTTATGGTGACGATTATAATTTTGCTTTTCTATCGCAAAACAGGTTATTTGGAGTTGTCCGAGTAATGAACTGGACGATCGATATGTTAAATATTTAAATAAGGCTGCATGTAACCGTCACGTGTGAATCATTTATCAACATTTATTAATTACGATTGACATTTGTTTATATACTTTACGAGACACTTTGTGGAAATTCATAATTAGTGGAATGTAAAAACAAAGAATTGGACTTTGATACTTTCTACTATATTATTTATCATTTTACGCGCATTTCAATACACTGTGCCCTACTTATGTTGTATGTAATCTGGTCTAACTAACTCACTTGAGGAGGGAACAGTGTATACGGTCTGTCTATGGTCTTATGGAGAATGGAGTAAGGCATTTAAGTTTTGAGGTTTTCACGGTTCTTCGTATCAATTGGATAAAGATTTTGAAGTGTTTTACCCCGTGGTTTGGTTTGTGATGCCGACATTTAAAAAACGTTGCAGTTTTCATCTTCAAGGCTTGTTTGTTGTTTGGCGATGTTGACTATGAACAAGCTCTGAATATGAACACTGCTACGTTTTCGAAACTTTAGCGGCAAAAATTATTCAAGGCGTTATTACGTAGTAGTTTGAAAAGTACTTTATGTATTTTTTAAACAATTTATCGATACGTACCTGATATAAACGTTCACCTTTATTTATTTAGGTGTCACCGTAAGATGTTTTTAAATGCTGGAACCCTAAAATGTGAAAAGTACTTAATGTATTTTTTTAAACAATTTATCGATACGTACCTGATATAAACGTTCACCTTTATTTATTTAGGTGTCACCGTAAGATGTTTTTAAATGCTGGAACCCTAAAATGTGAAAAGTACTTAATGTATTTTTTTAAACAATTTATCGATACGTACCTGATATAAACGTTCACCTTTATTTATTTAGGTGTCACCGTAAGATGTTTTTAAATGCTGGAGCCCTAAAGTGTGAAAAGTACTTTATGTATTTTTTAAACAGTTAATCGATACGCACCTGATATAAACGTTCACCTTTATTTATTTAGGTGTCACCGTAAAATGTTTTTAAATGCTGAAGTTCTAAAATTGAATTTATTTTACTAGATTCATAAATACAATAATAATTTATGATACAAATCAAATAATATTTTAAAAAATATGTGTTCTTCTTTATTTTTTTAATGAATTTTTGACTTTTTCTTCTTCAGTAAAACACATTATGGGTAGATCCGGACCGATGTATGGTAATCTCACGGCTGATCATCCATTCTTCTATGTGCTGTGGGGTCACAGTGATTGTTCCATTATTTTTACCGGAATCGTCAATGTTTTGAACTAGTCGTACAGTTTACTTTTACTTTGAACTAGAGTTGTATTCTTTTGTCTTTATTTTATCTTTTCTTTTGAATTAGATTTTTTTTAAATTTGACTTTAACATTGAACTAGACTTGTATGATAATGTTTTTTTTTTGCTTTGAAGTAGAGTTTCAACATTTTATGTTTTATTTTTAACTAAAATCGTGCTGTTTGCCTTTTACTTGGAATAATATTGTAATTTTGCCTCTTACCTTAAATTATTTTTACAGTTAAAAATAATTTATAATTTTTCTATTATATTCAAGTTATAATTTTTATCTTTTGTGTTTACGTGTACCGGTGTTTACGTGTATTTTTTTATTTTAAATATTTATTCCTTATGTACAGTTGTACCTTGAGGGATACCAGTTGTTTTTTTTTGTATGCCTTAGTCATTATTGCCAACAAAAAAAAATATGATTTTTCTGAAACAGTTTTCTGAAATTTTCAATATAAATGTATTGTAATATTGAGAAATTCCATATTATAGATATACATACATATTGTTCAAGAGGGTCCTTTCTCGGCATATTCTCAATCTTAGACGTTGTTTGAGAATAAATTAAAACTATAGTGTTAAAGCAACTGTGATAAAATACCTCCGTGTCCTGGTGGTAAGACGCTTGTCTGCCGATCCGGATGTAGCGGGTGCGATCCCCGCTGAAACTCAGATTTTTTTAAATAGGATTCCAGTCTGGTTAACAATTAAGGCCTATAAAAACATCTTTCTGATTGGTTGGAAGAGATTGCCACATGGTAATAACTCGCAAAAAAAAATCAATTCACTCTAACGCAGTTAATTGTTTTAAAATGCATAAGACTGACATCTATAAAGAAATAATTTAACTTCTAAATCAATATTTTTATTTTTTGCTACTGGTAACGACGTATAGTGTTGTTTCTTGTTTTGCTACAATAAATTTGTGACAACGTGACAACAGTATTAATTTATTAATCTTTAACAGGCGCAGCCTTTACACAAAATAAAATTTTAATTGCAAAATAAACGAAACAAATATCAAATAAAAACTGCAAACAATCAAACCTCGAAACACGTAACAAAAAAAAACAAAAAAAAAAACAAAACAAATTTCAAATAAAAACCGCAAACAATCAAACCTCAAAACATGTAACAAAAATAAATTGCAAAATAAACAAAACAAATTTCAAATAAAAACTGCAAACAATCAAACATCAAAAACACGTAACAAAAATAAATAAAAAAAAAACAAACTTGGACCGCAAATAAAAAGGAAATACATTTATGTATTTACAATACAGAATAAAAAGGTTACATAAGTTAATGAATAAAAGCTTTTTCATTAAAAACTGCTTGAAATTAATCATATAGAAAGAATGATATTGAATACTTGCACCCAATTGTAAGTTCTGTGTTTTTCTTTGTATAAGTAAGCCGTAGCTCTCATCAAAGTGTGTGTTTTATTAGTTATCAGTAACAAGTTACATAGACTTATTAACCTTTCCCTTTCTGTGCTAAAAAAATCGTGCGTTCCGGTGATGTGTATTCAATACACATGTAAAAATGAGCGATTTAAAATCGGAAAAACAAGAATATTCATAGCCAATCGCTTAAATTAATTGAATTTGAAGTCAAAAGTGATAATAAATTAAATTTTATTGCTGAAAACATGAAAAACATCGGACAATGTTCACAAAACGGGCACAGAGACCACCTCGTATGGCTGGATGCGAGCTACTGAGACGGGACTCGGAACACTAACACTGAGTATGTAACGAAATTTGAAGTCAAAAGTGATAATAATTGAAATTTAATTGCTAAAAACATGAAAAAAACATCGATTAACGTTCATAAAACGGGCAAAGCGACCACCTCTACCGAAAGCCGCCGACCTACTAAACGAGAGAAGGGAGCGAACTGGGATTCTATATCTTGCGTTTCCGTATACTGAAGTAGAGTGAGAGTGAGACGTGAATAGCGTCGCTTCCTCACCCATAGCGGTCTTTAGAATTAATATACCTAACTCACACACTGGCACACGTTTGATTGTATTGGTGAATTTATTCCCGATTCTCACAAAATATCTCTGATGTGGCCGATAAGTGCTAATTATTATTAATATTATTCTTTTCATTCAATGCGTAAATGTATTACGGAGGAATACCTAAAATCTGAACCCAGTATTTATTATATTTATAAAGATATTAAAGTTTTTAGAAGCAATGTGTACTAGTTACACATCACAGGACAGGAAGGGTTAACCAAAGCTTTCGTAACTCGGAAAGAATAGAATTTCTGGATATATGTAAAAGATTACCTGCTTTACAAAGATCAATGGCTCCATTTACGCTGTTATCATTTACGAACTGTTCAGGGATTGTTGTAAATTAGTCATGTGTATTCTAATGGTGGCCTTATCCACGCATTGATATTTTAATACCAAATATAAAATATTCATATTTTGTCTGTTAGCCATGGCAGTCATTTGAGGATTTTCTATGTTAAGTTTCTTTTAATTTGTGTAATGGAAAACTAACTGTTTTATATTTTTCCTACAGCCATTTTAATCAAAAACTATTCAGTGAGTATCAGTAGACCCCGCATAATCAAGGAATTTACTGCTGATCGACCATTTTATTTACTTTTGAAGGAGAAGAACAACAATATTATATTTTCTGGATCTCTGCGACAGCCAAATCATTGAAAACCTTCCAATATTGTCACCTTTAATTTAAGACATCAGCCAAATAGAAATTAATGAGATGTTTGCAAAAATGAGTTAGTTATAAGAACAGTGTAAAGAATGGATCAGTTATAAGAACAGTGTAAAGAATGGGTCAGTTTTAAGAACAGTGTAAAGAATGGGTCAGTTATAAGAACAGTGTAAAGAATGGGTCAGTTATGAGAACAGTGTAAGGAATGGGTCAGTTTTAAGAACAGTGTAAAGAATGGGTCAGTTATAAAAACAGTGTAAAGAATGGGTCAGTTATGAAAACAGTGTAAATAATGGGTCAGTTATAAGAACAGTCTAATAATGGGTCAGTTATAAAAAAGTGGAATCCAGATTTTTTTAAATGGAATTCCAGTCTGGTTTTCACTTAGGGCCCATTAAAACATCTTTCTGATTGGTTGGAAGAGATTGCCACATGGCAATAAACTCGCCAGGTGAAAAAAAAAACAGTGTAAAGAATGGGTCAGTTATAAGAACAGTGTAAAGAATGGGTCAGTTATAAGAACAGTGTAAAGAATGGGTCAGTTATAAGAACAGTGTAAAGAATGGGTTAGTTATTAGAACAATGGAAAAAATAGATGATTTCCGTTTGCCAGATAGTGGAGTGCTTCAACACCGCCTGGGAGTATGAAGTTCAATTCTGGATGATACCAAACAATGTGGGGTTTTCACACAATTATAAATAGACATTGTATAGTGCTGTTTTGTAACTAAATTACCATATCAATTTACAAAAACGAAATTATACAATATTAGTTCACTACATAAATAAATTCACTTGAAATGAGCTTGGAAAGTATGATAAAAATGACAATAATGAATATCAAGACTCTATGGCCTTGTTGATACGATGCCTTTCTTCCAACCTGTGAGTGGAGGGTTTGATTCTTGTTGGCATCCAATTTTTTTTGCAAATGAAGTTTCTGTCTGGTTTCTAGTTGAATAGAAGGGATTGCCACATGGCAATATGCTCACCAGGTTATGTTGTATACAACAAAAGAGTGATGGAATAATACAATATACAGAAATAGCTTTATACTGTTCTCAATAATTAATTTGACTATTGTTTATAATGTCTTATTCTTTGCATAATTGATAAAATAATTGCATAAAATGAAAATTGTATTCGAAAAATATGAAAAAAAAAAATATATATATATATATATATATATATATATATATATATATATATATATATATATATATATATATATATATATATATATATATATATATATATATATAAATTGTCAACAATATTTTTAGATAAGTGAAAAAAATATAATAAAAATTGACACTCGAAGCATTATCTGCCTTAGTAACGAACACCTGGGTTTTAAAAATCAAAACTTGATAAACGCATTCGTCATTTTAATTATTAACCTGTACACCGCGTTAAAAATCAAATTTCACAAATCCTGTGCGCGGCACAATTTCGGCGTTTTTTAATTTCTAAGTTTAAACGCGTATTTTGTTTAGAACCACTGATATTTGATTACACCACCAAGTAAACATGACATTCAAGTAATTTTCTGATAATAAATAATAGTCATTACTCTTAAGGAGACTCATTAAATAAAGGAGATAAACTAAACGTTACGTAAAATACACAAAGGAATGCTGCAGATCAGATCACAGGCGTTTGTGCTTCCCGCGAGGAACACGTTAAATACAAACAAAAAAAAAACATCGAATGATTCAATCCGCTAAGTGCAATTATCAATATATATGTACATTAAATTCAAGATCCATTTAATTTAAAATCCATTTCATATAGTCGGTTCGTTCCCACCGTTACCCACGCTGTTGTGGGGGACAAAATAAGTCCCCCACATCCAGCACGATCTATATTAGCCAATTAAATCTTTAATTTTAATCACTTAGGCCTCGGCCACACAGGTAGGAGCCTCGCTTGATGCTTAGAGCTACGCTGCGAGCTAGGCGACATATCCTAGCGAACCAACGCACCGCATACTATCGCAATGCCCACACTGCGCGCTTCGCGCCACGTTGCATGACGATTAGTCACCGAGTGAATCTCCTAGCGAACAGACGTGTTGGTTAATTTTATTGTGTCACCGTGATTTTACAAGATGGCGGAAGTTTTAATAACGGCTGTGTATAAAAGGGAGCCTTTGTTGAACCCATCGAGCAAATTAGACTTTTTACATTTTCTTCTTTAAAAATATCATACACTTGATTCAACCATATCTTCCTTCGTTTTTCTCGACCATATCTTCCACTCACATTTGCACTGTATATTTGTTATCTTAGTCTTTCTTCATTGTTTCATTCAAACCATCTCAGAGTGCTCTTTTTTATCTTATTCAACACATCAACCTTAAGTTCACATTCATCCCTAATCACTTCATTAAGTATCCAGTCATACATTGTCACTCCATGTATTCTTCTCAATGCTACAGCATTTATTCGGCTAATCTCAGTTTTTTACACATCCTCATTTCACTCCCATACTTCAAAGTTGTTACTAAAATACTGTTGTAGAGTATAATTTTAGCAGATTAAAATTTATTTGATTAATTCTATTTAATACCATTGCAAATACAATCTGGTTTATTGCCAGCAATCTCTTCCAACCGACCAGATAAAAGTAAATAAAGCAAGCTACATGACTTTTAACTGATCAAAACTTAAATACATAATTTTTTGATCCATCAAGGCGGGAGGGCCCTATTCTTTATCAATACCCGTTAATTTTATTTCTACTGTCATAAATATATGAATATCATATAAAACCCTCGATCGGATTCTTTTATTTGTTTGATCATTTATAATTACTGCCATTCTTCTTTTAATCTCTTCCAACCGACCAGACAAAAGTAAATAAAGCAAGTTACGGTCACAAAAAACATTCAAAAAATTATTCAAATTTATGAACGTAAACATATTAAAGTAAAAGTGAGATAACATCAATCAAAGGAAAAAGGAAAGGATGGTGGAGAGGAAAAGAAATCAGGAATGAAACACGTCAAATTACTGACTAGAAATTAAGAGTTTTTTCAGTCGCTTCTTAAAGCATGCCAAGGACGGAGCAAGTCTAACATAGGTTCTAAGTAGGACAGTTAAAATTTAAGAGAATTTTTCATATTAAGATATAAACCAAACTTTATGATTTTGTGTATAATCTCTTTTTTTAATTTTTTATTTCCTAGCTCTTTTGTTAAGAATGTACGGGATAAAAAAACGTAACATGGTGGAAGCTGACCATCCATTTTATTTCGCATTTCTCAATTTGGATCGCGATATTGTATTTTCCGGATCTCTGCGTATCTTCGAACAGTGAATTTTGAATTTAGCGTAATGTTAAGACTTTATATTTTTGCACTAATTATATTTTTATGTTTGCGTAATATTTTTTTTGCTTAATTTATTAACAGTATTAAGTAAGTTATCTTAAAATATATTTATTTACATTGTTTTGTCAAAAGCATGTGAAATATTTTGGGGGTTATGAAACTCTTTGCAGCAGAAAACATTTATTGAAGATATTAATATATATTTTTTTAATATTTGAATATTGTCTTATTATATTAAACTTTTTAATAGACTAGTATATTTTTATATGAATTTCATTTTGATTTTTTTTTAATTCAGTAAAGGCATGTTGAAACAAGGTCTGTCAACTGTGCTGAGTATTGCTTGCTAATAAATCAATTACAGAACCTCAAGACTTATAATGCCCAAGAATGATAATGCCCAAGAATGATAATGTCCAAGAATGATAATGCCCAAGAATGATAATGCCCAAGAGTGATAATGCCCAAGAATGATAATGCCCAAGAATGATAATGCCCAAGAATGATAATGTCCAAGAATGATAATGCCTAAGAATGATAATGTCCAAGAATGATAATGCCCAAGAGTGATAATGCCTAAGAGCAGTGTTTTTTTTTTTTTTTTAAATAGGTGTCGAAGCTCACTTCTTGTCAAGCTTTTTGTATACCGTAAATAATGCCCAAGAGTGATAATGCCTAAGAGTGATAATACCCAAGAATGATAATGACCAAGAGTGATAATACCCAAGAATGATAATGACCAAGAGTGATATTGCCCAAGAATGATAATGCCCAAGAGTGATAATGCCTAAGAGTGATAATACCCAAGATTGATAATGCCCAAGAGTGATAATGCCCAAGAGTGATAATACCCAAGAATGATAATGCCCAAGAGTGATATTGCCCAAGAATGATAATGCCCAAGAGTGATAATGCCTAAGAGTGATAATACCCAAGAATGATAATGCCCAAGAGTGATATTGCCCAAGAATGATAATGCCCAAGAGTGATAATGCCTAAGAGTGATAATACCCAAGATTGATAATGCCCAAGAGTGATAATGCCCAAGAGTGATAATACCCAAGATTGATAATGCCCAAGAGTGATATTGCCCAAGAATGATAATGCCCAAGAGTGATAATGCCTAAGAGTAATAATACCCAAGAATGATAATGCCCAAGAGTGATATTGCCCAAGAATGATAATGCCCAAGAGTGATAATGCCTAAGAGTGATAATACCCAAGATTGATAATGCCCAAGAGTGATAATGCCCAAGAATGATAATGCCCAAGAGTGATATTGCCCAAGAATGATAATGCCCAAGAGTGATATTGCCCAAGAATGATAATGCCTAAGAGTGATAATGCCTAAGAGTGATAATACCCAAGATTGATAATGCCCAAGAGTGATAATGCCCAAGAATGATAATGCCCAAGAGTGATAATACCCAAGAATGATAATGCCCAAGAGTGATATTGCCCAAGAATGATAATGCCCAAGAGTGATAATGCCTAAGAGTGATAATACCCAAGATTGATAATGCCCAAGAGTGATAATGCCCAAGAGTGATAATGCCCAAGAATGATAATGCCCAAGAGTGATAATGCCTAAGAGTGATAATACCCAAGAATGATAATGCCCAAGAGTGATATTGCCCAAGAATGATAATGCCCAAGAGTGATAATGCCTAAGAGTGATAATACCCAAGATTGATAATGCCCAAGAGTGATAATACCCAAGATTGATAATGCCCAAGAGTGATAATGCCTAAGAGTGATAATACCCAAGATTGATAATGCCCAAGAGTGATAATGCCTAAGAGTGATAATACCCAAGAATGATAATGCCCAAGAGTGATATTGCCCAAGAATGATAATGCCCAAGAGTGATAATGCCTAAGAGTGATAATACCCAAGATTGATAATGCCCAAGAGTGATAATACCCAAGATTGATAATGCCCAAGAGTGATAATGCCTAAGAGTGATAATACCCAAGATTGATAATGCCCAAGAGTGATAATGCCTAAGAGTGATAATACCCAAGATTGATAATGCCCAAGAGTGATAATGCCCAAGAATGATAATGCCCAAGAGTGATAATGCCTAAGAGTGATAATACCCAAGAATGATAATGCCCAAGAGTGATAATGCCTAAGAGTGATAATACCCAAGAATGATAATGCCCAAGAGTGATAATGCCTAAGAGTGATAATACCCAAGAATGATAATGCCCAAGAGTGATAATGCCTAAGAGTGATAATACCCAAGATTGATAATGCCCAAGAGTGATAATGCCCAAGAATGATAATGCCCAAGAGTGATATTGCCCAAGAATGATAATGCCCAAGAGTGATATTGCCCAAGAATGATAATGCCCAAGAGTGATAATGCCTAAGAGTGATAATACCCAAGATTGATAATGCCCAAGAGTGATAATGCCCAAGAATGATAATGCCCAAGAGTGATAATACCCAAGAATGATAATGCCCAAGAGTGATAATACCCAAGAATGATAATGCCCAAGAGTGATATTGCCCAAGAATGATAATGCCCAAGAGTGATAATGCCTAAGAGTGATAATACCCAAGATTGATAATGCCCAAGAGTGATAATGCCCAAGAATGATAATGCCCAAGAGTGATAATGCCTAAGAGTGATAATACCCAAGAATGATAATGCCCAAGAGTGATATTGCCCAAGAATGATAATGCCCAAGAGTGATAATGCCTAAGAGTGATAATACCCAAGATTGATAATGCCCAAGAGTGATAATGCCTAAGAGTGATAATACCCAAGATTGATAATGCCCAAGAGTGATAATGCCCAAGAATGATAATGCCCAAGAGTGATAATGCCTAAGAGTGATAATACCCAAGAATGATAATGCCCAAGAGTGATAATGCCTAAGAGTGATAATATCCAAGATTGATAATGTCCAAGACTGAAAATTCCCAAGAATGATAATGCCCATAATGATGTAACCAAATCCTGAACATTGGTAGAAAATAATAAATGCGGTAGAAAAACTTGCTTTGCAAAATATATCTTGACTTACGATTTATGATAAATAAAGGAATGATCAAATAAATGGTAACCTCGGTCACATTGAGAGAATGTGTCGTGAAAGATTTACCAAATAAATATATGTGTGTACAAAGAACAAGGGAGATGTAGACCGATGAATGAATCGAAGGAGAAATTTAAGTTGAGAAAAAGGTAAGAAATAAGGGAAAAAGAAGAGCGTGTATGAATTTAGGCAAAGACTGTGTGCGTGAATCGAAAGACATAGGTATATATTTTTTCTACTTGTTCCAAAAAGGACAATAATATATGTCAATATTTGTGAAAATGAGATGTGAAAATTGTGACTTACAATGTTATTCCTCTTGTCATATTAAAAAATACTTCTATACATACATTTTATTCTATTGTTATTTTAATGTGACGTGTCATATGATACTCATAAAATAGTTATAAACATTTCTATTCAATAAAATGACACACAAAACACTACCACTTTTGACAATACGCCGTTGACGCAAAACACAACCACTTTTGACGTGTAGTCTACCATGACGTCAAAATATTAAGAACCTTCGTATAACAATGAACAATAACCCGTAAAACACAATAATTATTGACGAATAAAACTAAAAACAAAAAATGTAACTCCAAATACACTATAATTTATGTCACACATATTTTTTGTTTTCCATAGCTATTAGGATAAAGAAATGTTGCTCTTCGAGTGGAAAAATTCGCAAGACATTGGAAGTCGACCGACCATTTTATTTTCTGCTTATCGATTCCGATCGCAATATCATTTTTACTGGAGCTGTTCACATCTTGGAATAATCAAATGAATCTTTTTTCCTCATTGTTTAATGCTATAAATGATTCTAAATGAACAATTTTTACAAATTTGACATAAGTTTGTGTATATGTTTATATCAAAGGGAATAAAAATACAATTGGCACAAGTGACACAATTTTCACTTGTACTTTAGTTTATTGCACAATAATTTTGTTGCATAACATATCAAAGGTATATTAAACAAGTGAAAAAACATTAGCCGTTCGTAATTCTACTCAAGATATTTCTACAAATAGAAAAGAGTTTAATCAGCGTTTAATTTCTTTTAAAAAATGTTTAATTTAAAAATTGTGTCACTTGTACGGTTTTTGTTCGCAGTCGCTATAATTTATTTTACATATTTGTTAAAAAAATATTTTAAAGAAGTTTATGTATTTTTATGTTCAATTTACATAATTAGAAGCTGCAATTTTTCAAGTTGTACGTGGGTTGTCCAGAAAGTAAAGAACGTTTTGGCATAACTAAATAAAAACGAATGATATCGACACAAAACTTTATTTACAAAGTCACAGTACCTTACTCTATTTTTTAATGTAGTCGCCATAGCGGTCAAGGCACTTATTATAACGTGGAACCAATTTTTCAATTCTGATGCTATACTCTTCTACCGCCCAAAATTTGAGCCAGGATGTCACTTCTTGTTTGAAGTCTTCATCGTTTGCGAACTGTTCACCCAAAAATTCCTTTAGTTTCGGGAATAAGTGAAAATCACTCGGTGCCGAGTCAGGGCTGTAAGGAGGATGCGCAAAAATTTTCCACTTAAGACGTTGAAGTTCTCGTTGTGTTCGTGCTGATGCATGAGGCCGCACATTGTCATGAATCAAAACCACCTTTCCCGACAACATTCCGCGTCTCTTGTTTTGGATGGCGCGTCTAAGTCGTTGAAGAGTTTCACAATAGGCGTCTGAGTTTATTATGTGTCCTCCTGGCATAAACTCCACGTGGATCAAATCCCTTTCGGTCCCAAAAAACTGTTGCCATCACTTTTCTGGTGTTGAGATTCGATTTTTCTTTTCCGAGCACACATATTTTTGTAGCCACGGTTGCTCTGTCACTATTTCATGTAGGAGCGATCGTGAAATTTGTAGGAAAGATTCATGTACTGTACTTGAAGTTGCCTATAAATTTCGATACGCCGAACATTTTGTGCATTCAGAAAACGAATGACACTACGCACTTCACGTTTGGCGGAATTTTCGATGGGCGCAGCCATTTTGAAAGGTTACAGAACAAAGACGCACGACCGTTCAGCAACAAAAGTCGGCTCGCACTGAAGCGAGGGAAGGAGCTAACTGGCGCGCATACGATCGCGGTGGTGGGGGATCCGCGCAGGGCGTGGTGCGCAATCGTTCTTTACTTTCTGGACGCGTCTAATACATCAAAATAATAATTTTGAATAATTAGAAAAATAGTTTATAAATAGGTAGATCTTATTTCTCTAATTTTGAAATATTTCATGGCTCCCTCGCAGGAGTTCCACGATCCCCTGTGGGGCTTATTGCATTCACTTTATATCGCATATACTTTTTGTTTTCCATAGCTGTTCTGACAATGAGACTTAGCGCTTGTAGAAGTGGAAAAATTCGCAAGACATTGGAAGTCGACCGCCCATTCTATTTTCTGCTTATCGATTCCGATCGCAATACCATCTTTACTGGAGCAGTTCACATCTTGGAATAATCTAATTCGTCTTTTTTCCTCATTGTTTAATGCAATAAGTTATTCTAAATGAACAATTTTTACAAATTTGACATAAGTTTAATATTAAGAACCTTCGTATAACAATGAACAATAACCCGTAAAACACAATAACTATTGACGAATAAAACTAAAAACAAAAAATGTAACTCCAAATACACTATAATTTATGTTACACATATTTTTTGTTTTCCATAGCTGTTAGGATAAAGAAATATTGCTCTTGGAGTGGAAAAATTCGCAAGACATTGGAAGTCGACCGTCCATTTTATTTTCTGCTTATCGATTCCGATCGCAATACCATTTTTACTGGAGCTGTTCACATCTTGGAATAATCAAATGAATCTTTTATCCTCATTGTTTAATGCTATAAGTTATTCTAAATGAACAATTTTTACAAATTTGACATAAGTTTGTGTATATGTTTATATCAAAGGGATAAAAATACAATTGGCGCAAGTGGCACAATTTTCACTTGTACTTTAGTTAATTGCACAATAATTTTGTTGTATAACATATCAAAGATATATTAAATAAGTGATTTTTTTTCAAACATCCCTAATTCTACTCGAGACATTTCTACTAAAAAAAAATAGTTATTGAGATTTAATTTATTTTAAAAAGGCGCTTCATTTAAAAACTGTCACTGTACTGTTTGTTAAGTTTATTTAATGCGGGGATCAAGTGACACATTGTTAGCTTTTATATAGGGCAAGACAAACTTGTAACAACACTGTACAAAATACATTCAGAGCATTGCGGCACAGAGTATTGTGAATATGAAATATATTTTGAATGTTGTTCATGGTCACTTTAATTTATTTTGTATGTTTGTTAAAAAAATAATTTAAAAGAAGTTTGTGCATTTTAATGTTCAATTTAAATAATCAGAAGCTGCAATTTTTCAAGTTGCACATTCTTTGGAGTGTGCGGTTGATACTGAAATCAAAATAATAATTAGAAAAATAGTTGGTAAATATAAGTAGATCTTATTTCTTAAATATTGAAATATTTCATGGCTCCCTGGCAGGAGTTCCACGATCCCCTGTGGGGCGGCTGTGCTCCCTAGTTTGATAAGCATTGCCCTAGGCAGTTGGCAACTACAGACCTTAATACTCGTACATTATTAAAAAAATACATACCTTTTCGGTTTCGGATTATGACGTTAAATCATATGTTTCATGTTACACAACAAACCACTTCAGTATATGTTTTGCTTTCTTCTCCGCAATCGGATCAATGTATTTGAAGTCCATATTCATTGTTATGAAAATATTGTGTTATTTTGTAGTATAGTTAGTCATAGGTGAAGGTTTGCAGCTGGCCATCACACTCATGCGCTAATTTCAAGTACATATGAGTGGTAAAGTGCCAAACCAGCCTATATAACGAATATTTTGAAATGAGATAATGGAGCTCAAATTCTATCTTCTTCTCCCTGGCTCCATCCCAACTCGCTGTCTGCGAAGACTGTTGGGGTCAGCTCTCCTTGTCCTCAGGTTGTATGCTCTTCTGTCCCGGATTACGTCCCCCAGGCTGTGCCTCTGCATCAGGTTATCTTTTTGCACCACCCGTGAATTCTTTGGTCTTCCTCTGGTTGTTATTCGAGGAAGATCCATGGAGATTGCCTGGTTCATAATGTGATAGGGTGATCTGCGTCCAACGGGCCCACACTATCTCAATCGCATCTCTTCCATCTTACTGTTGATGTCTGTAACACCTAGGCTTCCACGAATGTGTGAGCTTTTTATTTTGTCTCTTAGGGACACACCAGCTGACCATCGTAGCATGCGCATTTCAGCAGTTTCTAGTTGCCTAGAGTTATACATTGTCCAGCGCACTGGTTATATTTTGAAATATTTATTAAACTTATTTACGAATATTGGGTACCCTACTTTGGCGTTGCACCTCTAGGCAAACACCTAGGTTTGTCTATTAGCAAATACGGCTCTGTCTACAGCACCAAGCAATTGAAGTAAAAAAATATAATTTGAAAGTATTTTGCTCAGAAAAATATGGGAGAATCATCTGCCTTCTTAGAACAGGTTCACATCCTAGTTACGCATAGAAACCGATAAATTTTTTTATTAAACTTATACTGTCAACACTAATACAAATATTTTTTTAAATTTTCTATTTCAATACTACTTTTCTGTATTTATTATCTCTATGAGTTTTAAAAATGCGCTTCTTACAATGAATGAAATAAGTTCTTCACAACATGTTTTGTTTTCCGTCAGCCGTTTTCGTGGGATTTGGTTCTGCAGCTCCGTTCAGCATAAAAATACGCAAGAATTTTAAGGCTGAACATCCATTTTGCTTTGTTCTCGTTGATGAAGATTTCAATGTCATTTTTGCCGGATCTAAGAGTGTCTAGAAATAGAAATAATTGTATGAACAACGGATACAAATTTAATTTGTGTAACTTTTTGTATAAATCACGTTAGTGTTTTGATATTTTTGTGTTTTATTGTAGCATCTTATATTTTTGTATTTTGAATTTTTATTGTTTTGTAATAATTAAAAAATAAATATTTTAAAGAAGCGATTTTTAAAAATTTAATCAAAAGTATGTACTTGCTTAACTCACAATGTAATTTTGTGCATTCTAATCCAGTGACGATATAAAAAATGAAATATTTTATTTTTAATTGTTTGATTATTGAATATTTAGTAATAAATTACTTTGTTATTTCAATAATTATTACAATCCTCGCTACACATGTTTCTACCTCCTATTCCGAGACTCGCTTCAGGTCGAATGATCCCGGTTTTTTATAAAAGCAGTTCTTATATATCAGACTGGTAACATTTTACTTTACTATGGACCACCCACAACAAAGGTGTATATTGTATATTTACGGAAAAAATTCTATGCTCGGGATAGGAGATAGAAACACTTTTAGCTGGGATTAATATTATATAATTAGTAGAATAACAAAGTGTTTTATTGTTAAATATCTGCAAATTTAAAGCTGAAACATATCATAAAGTCTGATAGTTGATATGTATTTGTAAAAATAACATGTTAACTGGTTCACTGCCAGAGACGAGATACGCTGTTCCTTACGTCTTTGCGCGCTACGCCAGAGACGCGATCTCTCGTCAATACTTTGGTACCTAATTACTGCGTCACAATTATTGAAAAATTTATAAATCAGCACACGCACTGATATCTATCCAAATCATATACATACATTTTATATTGTCTCAAATCATCTTTGAAAGGCTTATCGACATATTTCGAAGACAGTTCCACTTGACAGCTGTAGATGTCACCGTTCAGGGTTGTCCGTTTTTAAAGTTGTAGCCGAAATCCTTAGATCTTTGTTTATAAAGTTCGCGATCTTTCGCATTTTTGTATGTTGGTTCTTTTTTCAAGTTATTTTCGGTACTTTTACGTAATTATTTTTACCTCGCTGCGAAACTATACTATTGTTATTTTTTTAGTGCTTTTGAGTAATTTTTTTCTTTATTTTATATTGAAATCGGACTATTTTATGTACAAATAGTGAAAATATTCAGAAAGATCAATTCACCTCAGGACTGTGCACAGTTACAACAGGACCTAGACTCCCTAGTCTCCTGGAGGGAGCAAAATCATCTTCTGTTCAACATTAATAAATGTGTCTGTGTATCTTATAGTCGATCGTTTTCACCAATCCACCATCAGTATACTATACAGGGAGTGGCACTAAACAGAGTTTCTGAATTCAAGGATTTGGGCGTAACCTTCGATGTCGGACTCACGTTCGTTAACCATGTCTCACGTTTGATATCGGACTGTTACAAACTACTCGGTTTTGTAATGAGAATATCAAGAGAATTTAACAGCACCGATATCCTCCGAAACTTATATAATTATCTAATTAGAACCAAATTAGAATATGCATCTACGGTTTGGGCTCCTCACCAGCTCAAATACAAAAACAATATAGAACAAATACAAAAAAAATTCCTCAGATATCTATGGTACAGAACAAAGGGCGATCACCCAAAATATGCTCACCATGCCGAACTTCTCACGGTGTGTAACTATAGAAGCCTTGAAACAAGAAGGCAAGAATTCATTGTGATATTCCTAATAAAGGTTTTCCAAGGTTCCTTTGACTGTCCCGCGATTCTAGAAGCACTAAGTTTATATGTACCCAATAAATATATCCGTGCAAGGAATCACCCTCTGTTCTACATACCAACTTACAGGACGAATATCATGGCTAAACACTCAGTCACCCGTGGTATAGAGATATTGAACCAACTGAATGACACGGTTGATATATTCTCGGTACCGTCTAGCAGTATGAGAAGAATCCTGGCTGATATTATTCCTAACGAATAAGCTAACGCTAGAAGCAAACCCTCTTTGTGTAACAGGAGAAATCCGTGCAAAGTGGAAAAAAAAAAAAAAACAAAAAAAAAAAAAAAAATTAGCTACTCGTACATATTTCGTCTTGTTTTCTTGCTGTGTAATGACATATTTTTTGCATATAGGATGTTAGTCTAGTGTAAATATGAGCATGTGACAACCCTGAACAAGTGTTCAATTTTAAATTTATATTTTTATTATTTTAAACTGTTTTTAATGTTATTGTATATTTCACAATCTCTGGTTAGTCAATAATTAGTTCTATGTAATTTTAAGAATAATAATTCAAATTGATTGAATTATTTTTTGAAATTACGTTCGGCCTGACGGGATTCCCCATATTTTATTTGCAGCAGAGAAAAGGTTCAAAAAACAACTTTAAAATATTAAAAAAAAAAAAAATCTCTCGTATGGGCCTAATATCATGCTAACCAACCATGTTTTTTCTTTGGTATCGATTTGTGAGGAGAGACAGGCACGCATGTTTCCAAATCTTTCTGATATTATTTTATTTGATTAACAAGTCAATCAGCAGGTACCGTACTACTGTACTACCCCCAAATTCTTTCATTTGGCATCTTAAGTTATTTTTTCAATATTATTATGGCATTATACAGATAAATTTCATAGACAAATCTTTAAATTATGTTAGAAATAGCATAATCATTTTATAAATAATAATCAAATTTCGGATGTATTATAATTTTAAAAAGAGCTGATATCTGACAATATAACAGCAGTCTTTCTGCTGTTTCACAAACAAATCTCAAAGTTAAAATTAACAATTTTATAAAAATTACTCAAAATTCGGTTCATATTTTACTTACTCCATTCATTTTATATCATATATGTTTTTTTTGTTTTCCATAGCTGTTATGATAAAGAAATTTAGCGCTTGTAGGGGTGGAAAAATTCGCAAGACATTGGAAGTCGACCGCCCATTTTATTTTCTGCTTATCGATTCCGATCGCAATATCATCTTTACTGGAGCTGTTCACATCTTGGAATAATCAAATGAATCTTTTTTCCTCATTGTTTAATGCTATAAATTATTCTAAATGAACGATTTTTACAAATTTGACATAAGTTTGTGTATATGTTTATATCAAAGAGATAAAAATACAATTGGCACAAGTGACACAATTTTCACTTGTACTTTAGTTTATTGCACAATAATTTTGTTATATAACATATCAAAGGTATATTAAACAAGTGAATTTTTTTAAACATCCCTAATTCTACTCGAGGCAATTCTACTAAGAGAAAAAAATAGTAATTGAGGTTTAATTTCTTTTAAAAAAGTGCTTCATTTAAAAACTGTCACTGTACTGTTTTTGTTCACAGTCACTATAATTTATTTTACATATTTGTAATATTTTGAAATATTTATTAAAATTATTTACGAATCTTGGGTAGTCCCCTTGGGTTTTGCACATCTAGGCCACCCCAGGCCGAAGCAGATTCTTCGTTCAACCCCTCGACCCCCTATTCGCAACGGTAGGCGCCGAATTATGCCTAGAGCGCATACATAATACGTATTTTATTGTAGCCCCATATTTATCTATCTAAAAGTATTTATTTTAAAAGTCACAGTGTTCACCCCCCCCCCATCTTCGTAATATACTATTATATCTATATTTATATATGTATACATCTCTATCCTTTCCTTCTCTTTATTCATATTTATCAACACCTGTGACATACAAAAATATAAGTATATTAATATGTAATCTATATGTATTCGGAATGGCAACGACTGCTGGAGGAGGCCGGGGCCCACAATGGGCTGTAGTGCCATTGATGATGATGATGATGTATTTATTACCTTAATATATGTACCGAATTCTATCCTTTCCTCTCTTATAACATACTTTTTCACACCACCACCCAAATAACCTTCAAATTTCACAAGTCCGTTTCATTTATTCGATGAAGGAGTAAGGTGTCCGCAAGTTGGACCGACACTCCGAGAAAAATCCCAACTAGAGAGCACATCTAGGCAAATGCCTAGGTATGTCTGTTAGCAAATGCGGGTTTGTCTACAGCACCGAGCAATTAGGAAGTAAAAAAAAAGATAATTTGAAAGTATTTTGCTCAGAAAAAAACATGGGAGAGTCATCTGCCTTCTTAGAACAGGTTCACATCCTAGTTACGCATAGAAACCGATTTAATTTTTTATTAAACTTTTACTGTCAACACTAATAATAAATACACAAAAACATTTTTTTTTTATATTCCATTCTTTTAGTACTACTCTTCTGCATTTGTTATCTCTATGAGTTTTATAAATGCGCTTCTTACGATGAACGAAATAAGTTCTTCACAACATGTTTCTTTTTCCATCAGCGGTTTTGATGGGAGTTATGACAGCCCGGCCCATCAAAAAAATTCACAGGAAGTTCAAGGCTGAACATCCATTTTACTTTGTTCTCGTTGATGAAGATTTCAATGTCATTTTTGCCGGATCTAAGAGTGTCTAGAAATAGAAATAATCGTATGAACAACGGATACAAATTTAATTTGTGTAACTTTTTGTATAAATCATCGTTAGTGTTTTGATATTTTTGTGTTTTATTGTAGCATCTTATATTTTTGTATTTTCTTGCATTTTGATTTTTTCTTGTTTTGTAATAATTAAAAAATAAATATTTTAAGTAAGCGTTTTTTTTCTTCATATAGTCAAAATAATATACTTGCTTAGATAGTTAATAAATAAATATTTTAAGTAAGCGTTTTTTTTATATAATAAAAAGTGTGTACTTGCTTAAATAATTAATAAATAAATATTTTAAGTAAGCATTTTTTAAAAATATAATCAAAAGTATGTACTTGCTTAACTCACAATGTAATTTTGTTCATTATAATACAGTGACGATATAAAAAATGAAATATTTTATGATATTTTAACTGTTTGATTATTGAATATTTAAAAATAAATTACTTTGTTATTTCACTAATTATTACAATCCTCGCTACACGTGTTTCTACCTCCTATTCCGAGACTCTCTTCAGGTCGAATGATCGCGGTTTGTTATAAAAGCAGTTCTTATATATTAGACTGGTAACATTTTACTTTACTATGGACCACCCGCAACAAAAGTGTATGTGGTATAGGTATTTATTGAAAGATTTCAATTAAAATATTTAATACAAATATATCTTAAAAAATAATCTTGTTAGTATACATATATCGGAATGCCACAAAGAAACATAGGAACTATTATACAATAACATAAGAGTGTTCTATCTTATAACTATTTTTCAGAATTTGCATACCATAATCATTATTTCGAAAATAGTCAAGTCAAAATTTTACATACATTAACATTATATTATATAAAACAACGAATTTAGGAACATTGGAGAGACACAAAGCCATAACAAAAATATAAACGTAATAAATTTAGAAACATTGGAGAGACACAAAGCCATAACAAAAATATAATAAACGTAATAAATTTAAAAACATTGGAGAGACACAAAGCCATAACAAAAATATAAACGTAATAAATTTAGGAACATTGGAGAGACACAAAGCTATAACAAAAATATAATAAACGTAATAAATTTAGAAACATTGGAGAGACACAAAGCCATAACAAAAATATAAACGTAATAAATTTAGGAACATTGGAAAGACACAAAGCCATAACAAAAATATAATAAACGTAATAAATTTAGAAACATTGGAGAGGCACAAAGCCATAACAAAAATATAAACGTAATAAATTTAGGAACATTGGAGAGACACAAAGCCATAACAAAAATATAAACGTAATAAATTTAGGAACATTGGAAAGACACAAAGCCATAACAAAAATATAATAAACGTAATAAATTTAGAAACATTGGAGAGGCACAAAGCCATAACAAAAATATAAACGTAATAAATTTAGAAACATTGGAGAGGCACAAAGCCATAACAAAAATATAAACGTAATAAATTTAGAAACATTGGAGAGACACAAAGCCATAACAAAAATATAAACGTAATAAATTTAGGATCATTGGAGAGACACAAAGCCATAACAAAAATATAAACGTAATAAATAAGCAAAAAATGCAAAAGGTTTCACTCTTCTTAAACATTTTTTCTTTGCATTAATATTGTTGAATAAAAAAAAATATTTTGATTAAAATTGAAATATTTGCGTCAATAGACCAGACACACAATGTGGGCAGTCGATAGTAACATGATACCTATGCACTGCTTTCATAAGAAACTGTGATAATTCTGCCTGAAGAGAGCCTCAGTATAGGAGGTAGAAACACTTGTAGCTGGGATTAATATAATTAGTCGAATAACAAAGTAATTTATTGTTAAATATTCTAAAATAGAGTTTCACAAATTTAAAGCTGAAACGTACGATAAATTTTGATTGTTGATATGTACATGTAAAAGAAAATGAACACTAGACTTGATCTCGAGCCATGTGTGTTATACATGGGAAAATGTAGCATGGTCCCTGTGACAGTAAACAAATTTGCCCGAATACAACCTTGTAACGACATTCAGTAATTTTAATTATTTTATCAACTTTAATATAAGCCTCGATTCTAATAAATAACAAGTTATTTAGGTAAATACATTACATAAAACTAACAATAATGACAAATTAAATCATTTTGTTACAAATTAGCTGAAAAGTGGCAGTTTGTTAAAATCATATAATATTTGGTGACGTTTGTCAAAAGTCACTACGTTAGTCCGCATTGGCTAGGGATGGGGTGTACGATAATTGGATTTTCGATTTTTTTATACTTAAAATTAAATGTTTATAATTAGTATTAATTCATAGTGGATCTTGACCTATTTAAAGATAGATACAAATCATGCAATACATTAGAAAGTCAGTATAATGAAAATTAGGAATTAAAACGTCAGTTTAGAGGAAAACAATTTTTCGATTTATAAATAAACGATTTGTAAAAAAAAAAAACATTTTACCCCATTCCTTTGAGACATGACGTTTCAAATGCCACAGGGACCATCCTACATTTTCTCAAGTATACTATCGCATATCGGAAGATCTATAAAGATTCCTTTGTAGTTTGTCTTCCCTTGATAAGTTTTCTAATATAATTGCCCCAGTCACTACATTTCTATCATAACACTCAACTTATGTACTAGGTAAGTCCAGAAAGTAAGTGTACTGAATATTTGTAGGTTACAATTTTTTTTATTTAAACAAAAAAATTACGTGGTTACCGTAGTACATATGTAAGCTATTCGACATAGTCGCCATTCCTCTCAATGCAGGTGGTGAAGCGGGGTATCAACTTTTTGATGCCTTCCTCGAAGTAGTTTCCCGCCAACCCCTCCGTCCACTTCTCCACCTCCTCATTTACCTCCTCGTCGGTTGAAAACCTTTTTCCACCCATGTGCAGCTTGAGGGAGGTAAAGATATATTAATCTGAGGGTGCTAGGTCAGGGAAATGCGCGGGATGGTTCAGGACATCCCATTTAAACGAGGCGAGCAGTTCCTTCGTGGCGTTGGCCGTGTGTGGTCTGGCATTGTCGTGCAGCAGGCAGACTCCCTTTGTCAGCATGCCTCTCCTCTTGTTCTGAATCGCCCTCCGCAATTTTTTTAGGGTCTCACAGTATCTTGCAGAGTTGATGGTCTCCCCTTGAGGCATATATTCAATTAAAATTATGCCTTGACAGTCCCAAAACAATTTCGTCAGTCACAATTGAAGATCTTCCGCTCCTCTGATCATCATGCACAGACGTACGACCGTTTTTAAACTCGCGACACCACTTGTACATACTCGTACGATTCATAGCTTTATCACCATATGCAGTTTTCACCTCATTATAAACGTCAACCGAAGGTTTTCCCTTCCAAACGAGATAACGGATGACGCCGCGTATTTCGCATTTGGCGGGAGATTGGATTTACATTTTTCACGAAACGTGTTGTCGCGTTGACACTTCTCAACGTACTGACCTCGAACCGGTCTCGTTGTGGAGGGGAAGGGTCAGGCTACACGGAAGTGTAGCCAACATGTCGAAAATAAAATCCATCCGGTCGTGAGAGCCTCAGTACACTTACTTTCTGGATACGCCTCGTACATATTCATTTTGTAATATTTTTTTAATCTGTCAATGATAATGGGTTCGAATCCCGAGTTTGCTCTTCTCCGAGAGTCTGCTCTCTTAACGGTACTGTATAAATTGTCCTTTTAATATTATTATTTATTATCTTTTTACCTTAGCAATCAGGGCGATGTTAAAGTGCAGAAGACGCATCCTTAGTTTCTTGGCTGATCGACCATTTTACTTTGCACTTACGGCAAAAAATGAAAATGCACACTCTTTCTTGTTTAATGGTTGTGTTAGTACTTTAGAATAAAATAAATACACGTACAAAGACATGATTTCTAAACTGATCACGTACACTAGAGTCCCAATTATACGATCTAAACGGGATTGCGGGAGAGTCTAATAGAATAACTGATTATCCCAAACAGCTAGAAAACAAATTATAAAACCGGTGGTTCCCAAAATTTTAACCCAAACTAGAATAAACCTATGTTGGTGTGATTAGGTTAGTAAATAAATGAAACACGTATTTAAAATACACAAGAAAGTTTTGTAATAAGTAAATATTTTGAACAATTATATGTATCGTAAGTAGTGCGAAAAGTGAGACTGTTGTTTACTGCACATTTTCTCAAATCTTGCAATTAAACTGGAAACAGCCACCCTCATTTCCTGTTTAACATTGATTTTTGCATGATACAGCGACTGCAAAAATATGAGGTTGCAAATACAAGAATATTCTGTGGCGCCGTGTAAGTCAGACATGTCACACACTTTAGGAACCACTATAGTATACTGAAAACATGTTGTTTTATTATTTTAAAACATGTGCCTATTAAACAGAAATTTGTTTTCATACAGTATAGAGATCTTACACTGAACATAATTAAAAAGCTTAAAGAATGTCATTCACGTTAACCTACAAAAAATTATATATATATAACAAAAATAGATACAGAACAGTACTATATATGATATATATAAAAAAAAAGAAAAGTGAGTATTATTAATTTATATCTATTCTGATCTAAAAATGAAAAACTTTTACTTTTTAAAAGTGTGTAACTGGTGTTCGTTTTCCAGCCTTTTGCTTTTTCTTTACAGTATAAGTCACGCTGACATATTATTTTTTACATTTTGATTTATGATCGTATAATCCGGAATGTTGAATAATCAAACGTCGGATAATCAGGACTCTACTGCATCTTTCAATTTGTCAACTCTTTTCTTATTTGTAATCTATTGAAAATGTAAATTATTGAAATTTAAAAAGTTGAAAAATTACATTTACTCAAAATATTGAAAAAGCACAATTTATTTTCTTTATTACGTGTTTGAAACAATAAATAAATTTAGAAATATATAATATATTTGATATTTAAAAAAAATTATTGAAAGAATTAATAATTTATAGATTGTATTTCTATTGAAGTGTTTTTTTTTTTGTAATTTTATTTATAATATCAAAATCAATAAGTTCTGATTGTATTTATCTATATTTATAATTTGTAAATCGTTATTTAATTATCGAAGTCACTTCAAGGAAGAGTTACATTAAATATGACATCAGTTACACCTAAGCATTACTCTGGCAACACACTAAAATCAGTTTTCCTGAAACAATATTAAATATGACATCAGTTACACCTAAGCATTACTCTGGCAACACACTAAAATCAGTTTTCCTGAAACAATATTAAATATGACATCAGTTACACCTAAGCATTACTCTGGCAACACACTAAAATCAGTTTTCCTGAAATAATATTAAATATGACATCAGTTACACCTAAGCATTACTCTGGCAACACACTAAAATGAGTTTTACCGAAACAATATTAAATATGACATCAGTTACACCTAAGCATTACTCTGGCAACACACTAAAATGAGTTTTACCGAAACGATATTAAATATGACATCAGTTACACCTAAGCATTACTCTGGCAACACACTAAAACAATTTTTCATGAAACAACATTAAATATGACATCAGTTACACCTAAGCATTACTCTGGCAACACACTAAAATGAGTTTTACCGAAACTACATTAAATATGACATCAGTTACACCTAAGCATTACTCTGGCAGCACATTAAAATCACCAGGCCACGGAGGTCGTCGTTCACATGGCCGAAAAATATAAATGTCACAAATATTTGAAAGAATATAAATGTGCTTTAATAAAAAATACGCATTTTGTAGTACTTAGCATTTTACAGTTTTTTTTAATAAAATCAATAACAAAGTAATGAAGAGTGAATAACAATTGTTTTAGTACTTTTTAAGCAGCTTACGAAAATTTACTTCAGTTTTGATGTTTTACTTTTGTTTTTTTTTAGTTATTATTTTAACCCACTATTGTTAATGTTTGATACTTTTATAATTTCTTGTCATGTAGCACAAATAGATAAAAAAATGTTTACTTGAAGTAAATGTGAATAGGAATTGTTTTTTATTTTTTTATTTTCATAATATATGAATGTATTATATTATTATATGTAATTATACTACAAAATATACAAATAAATAGAAATCATAAAAATACCCAGCAATAAATAGACTTTACAATTTGAAATTCGTAGTGTATCCTTTTTTTTATACTTCCTATGTGAAATGTACAAAATTTGAAGAGTGGAGAAATCACTTTCAAAATGCCTGAATTAATTCTCGTGTTTCTAATTTCCGTTTTAGATATCTTGTTCATGTTACGGTGTATTCCAGAGCCCTTTGCAATTTGATATTCGTAGTCTTTTCCTTTTTTTTACACTTACTATGTGAAATGTAAAAAATTTGAATAGTAGAGAAATCACTTTCAAAATGCCTGAATTAATTCTAGTGTCTCCAATTTCCATTTAAGATTACATGTCAATGTTACGGTGTATTCCAGAGCCCTTTGCAATTTGACATTCGTAGCCTTTTCTTTTTTTTTATACTTCCTATGTGAAATGTACAAAATTTGAATAGTAGAGAAATCACTTTAAAAATGCCTGGATTAATTCTCGTGTCTCCAATTTCCATTTTAGATATCAATTCAATGTTACGATGTATTCCTGAGCCATTGGATCATGTAGATTTTGTAGCTGATCGAAGTTTTTACTTTGCAATTTTCAGTTGGGATGTTTACAAATTCATTTTTTATGGATGTTTTTGTTCGTAAGCGTACTTGACCAAATAAAAAAATACTGTAACGTTAGTAATTTTATTTTTAAATTCACAGAACGTTATGCTACGGTTATGATTTTGTTTTATTTCGACACATTTTGAAATTCAATTATAAATATATATTTTTTTTTGTTTTATCAAATACTTTATTCCACTTTTTGTAACGGTATAACCCTACCGGTTTCAAGGCTTTCACCTCATCATCAGGGGAGCACAAATAAGACTTGTTTGGGCTCCAATGATGATGAGGTGAAAACCTTGAAACCGGTAGGGTTATACCGTTGCAAAAAGTGGAATAAACAGTGTTTGATAAAACAAATTTCAATGTCTTTAAACCTCCACAATGTTAATGCCTTAACTATATATAAAATATTATATATATTTTTTATTTAATTTCAATAATCCTTAAATGTGTTGTTAAACTTATATCTGAATCAAAAACATGTCTCAAATATGAAAATAGAGTATGAATTGTGTTTATTTATGAAAACTGTTTTCTTGATTTATTGTTCTCCAATATTTTAGACATGTTTAACTCTTCAGATTATGGATTGAATATTAAAAAAACTACAAAGAAATATATTTAGGCGGAGGCCACACCAAAGTGCTACGCTAGGTGCTAAGCTAGGTTCTAAGCTAGGTGCTACGTGACTAATAAACTAGGTGACTTCATGCTTGGCCACATCAAAGTGCTTCGCACAAATTCATTTGACATTTGGGAGCGGTTGAGTCAACAAACGATGCCACTCTCAAAACTAACCAGAAAGCTAGTTCTCTTAGAGAATTTAAGTTTAAAATAACGAACATCTCAAATTGGAACTTGTTGGGTGCATAACATAATGTTAATGTTATCTAGAAGTATGGAGTGGAGAATTTCAACTTCTCTACGAAGAATTGCGGAATAAAACTTCCTCCATCTTGTAAAATCACTTGGTGACACAATAAAATTAACCAACACGTCTGTTCGCTAGGAGACTCACTAGGTGACTAATCGTCACGTAGCGTGCAGTGTTGCCATTGCGATAGTATGCGGTGCGTTGGTCCGCTAGGATATGTCACCTAGCTCGCAGCGTAGTTCTAAGCGCCAAGCGAGGCTCCTACCTGTGTGGCCGAGGCCTTAGATTTTGTTAATCTCAATCCAATTTTATATATTAATTTCTCATTTGTGTCTGAAAGTTTGTGTCACACTGAATTAGAATAATTTATTTTTTTTAACTTTTTATCTTAATCTTTTTAACAGGTATATATTTAAAAAATCTACATATTTTGTGTGGAAAAAGTGTGCTTTTAAATGTAAAAAGAGTCTACAAAATAACACTATTAAAAAAGACAGGTGATACATACACAATAAATCGGTTTTTATAGGCTTTTTAATACAGCAAAGGTGTGCCAATAGTTGCGTCGTGAACGTGTAAGGGTTAAGTTAATATTGCACTGCCATCTATGTGTGATATGAGAAATTTTACTCTTGTTATATTCTTTGTATCTATCTATGTACAAAATAATATGTGTTATCTATTAAATTTTATATTTAAAAATATATAAATAAAAATACACAAACCTTACGATACTGTGAAAGTTGTTCATTGAATATTATACTTAATCAATTTACTTATTGAATACTATTCTTAATCAATTTGTTCATTAAATACTATTCTTAATCAATTTGTTCATTGAATACTATTGTTAATCAATTTGTTCATTAAATACTATTCTTAATCAATTTGTTCATTGAATACTGTTGTTAATCAATTTGTTCATTGAATATTATTCTTAATCAATTTATTCATTAAATACTATTCTTAATCAATTTGTTCATTGAATACTATTGTTAATCAATTTGTTCATTCTTAATCAATTTGTTCATTCAATACTTCATCAATTTGTTCATTGAATACTATTGTTTATCAATTTGTTCATCGATTACTATGTTCTATATGTATTATATTTAATTATAACAATCAGATAAAAAAAACATATATTTTTGGCGGTATTTCAAAATTTGATCTCTAAAATATTGTGATGGATGATATTTAGTGTATGTTTTACTTTTTTATAGATATTATTAAGGTTTATACTGTAAATTAATTGGCATTCAATGTTTATTTTATCAAAGAAACTGTTTCAAGTCACGATCCATTTATTTTTATCAAAACGAGAAAAGTCAAAACAACATATAAATATTTAAGCCGAGTATTTTAACATCTAGAACAAATATACGAACTTCGAGATTGAGAAATGAAATACTTTGTCACAGGCCTTGCCTAGTGTAGTGGTTCTCTATATCCACAAAATTGAGGGCTTTTAGGTTTGTTGTGTATTTGTATTCTATGGTGTTTGCTTTTCCATAAAAACAATGGAATAAATGATGTAATAAAGATATAAAATAAATGTACAGGGAAACACAAAAAACAAAATTAGTTGAGTGTGAGGATAGGAAGATGGCGGCTGCATCCATTATATTGTGTACTTTCCCGCATCTGCATATGTTAAAAACAACAAAATGTTATTAACGAGACAAATTGCATTCTTTATGGCAGATATTTCTAATTGTTAAACAAGGTGACATTATTTTAATATTAAATAATAAATTACTTTGTCATTCCACTAATTATATTAATCCTTACTACACGTATTTCTACCTCTTATCCTGAGGCTCTCTTCAGGCGGAATGATCCCGGTTTGTTATAAGAGCAGTACTATATCAGAATTGTGTCATGTTACTTTATTATGAACCGCTCGCAACAAGAGTGTGGTATATTTATAAACAGATTTCGGTTTAAATAAATAAATTAAAATATTTATACAAATAATTCTAAGAATTTCATAATATCATTTGAACTCGAAGAATTATTTATGCTAAATATTTTAGGTAATTGATTAAAATTGAAATCTTTCCGTAAATATGTCACGCACACTCTTGTTGTGAGCGGTCCATAATAAAGTAACATGACACAATTCTGATATAGTACTGCTCTTATAACAAACCGGGATCATTCCGCCTGAAGAGAGCCTCGGGATAGGAGGTAGAAACACGTGTAGCGGGGATTAATATAATTTGTGGAATAACAAAGTAATTTATTGTTAAATATTCATTTTGTTACAGTACCCGGCGGTAAGTAATACACATAGTTTGTAGAGCGTCGTCTCTATCGCACGATGCGCTAACAGTCCGGTATCGTAGTCACGATGCGGTTAGCGCATCGTGCGACAGAGACGACGCTCTACAAATGATGTGCATTACTTGCCGCCAGGTACTGTACATCCAATGTTTTTATATTGAATATCCTCAACCTTTTAACATCTCAGCATTATATAGGTAATAATACCGCTTGCTTCAAGAATAAACAAAATATTATCTACTTACAAAAAACAGCAATTAAATCTGTGAGAAATAGTTTTGATTGGAGGAGAGTAAAAAATAATATTTGAAAATGTTGAAAAAGTCAGGGTTGTCACAAAACTAAGACAAAAGTTCTTCGAAACTTATCGCAATGGTACAACTGCAAAAGACACAAAAAGTGTTCCGAAGTTAAAGAAAAAGTGAATAAATGTTAATAAACAAGTGCTATAAAAAAAATCTACAAATGCACCAAAAAATGTTTATTGAAATTGTCGCTAACCCTGAACAACGCATTTGAATAAACCACAATACTGTTTTATATTTCTTAATAGCAACTACATTTGGTTTTGCAGTCTACTCGAGACATTAGTCTACTTGTTTCTACTAGAATTAAATATATTACTAGTCTATATTATGATAAAACAACGACGTATACCGTACTTCATGTACGTGTTGAGTAATTATTTGCGTGATCTATGCTGTATTTCACGGACTGATAAAGGGTTAATGAATCGTGAATACAAGTACAGTGGTACCCGGCGGTAAGTAATACACATCGGGCTTAAGAAAGAGACTGTCGGCCATAATTGGCTAACTTCGTATTTGAAGAGTGTCGTTTCACCGAGCGACCACACCCTAGAACGCTTGACGACGATTGACAAATCGCGACGAAACACGTGTATGAATGACAGAGACGACGCTCTACAAAGCTGAAGTTAGCCGATTATGGCCGACAGTCTCTTTCTTAAGCCCGATGTGTATTACTTACCGCCAAGTACTGTATTTTTTCTCAGATATCATGTCACATTTGATGTGCGCTATATCAACTACGTTGGACGAAGAAGAATTCAATGCGGATCATGCATTCTTAATTTTACTTATAATATATAATAATAATAATAATGCAAAATCTATTATTTTTAATGGCAACATTCAGAGACCATGAATTAAATGTTTATCAAGTTTAATAATTTATAAGTTAATTACGATAAAAAGAAATAGAAATAACAAATTTTGCGAACAACTGTCGGCCAGGCAGTCGTCAAAAAAGTGTTAGGCAGTTTTTCAAAAACTGTCAGGCAGGTTTTCAAAAACTTTTTTTTTAATTTAAATTTAAAAAAAAGTGCTGTGCGGATTCAAATTGTTTTTTTTTTTTTTGTGAAATTCGGTCCCTTGTATTTCGAATTAACGGACTTTTTATCGTATCCGTAAAAAGTATTGTAAAAAGCGACAAGATATAGTATTCAAATTGTTCATGACCATAGAGAAAATATACGTTTGTAGAAGACACACAATCATTTTGTTAGATATATTTTTGAAAACTTTTTCACAGCTTGAATGTTTTTTTAAGCACAATCATTTCTAAGAACACCATGCCTTCATGTAGTTAAAGTAGATTTTTATGTTTTTTTTTAAAGATATAGATTGTAGACGGGACACGTAGGAAAGGTTGTATTTGAATTAGATATTTATTTGTATTGTACTTTTTAAATATATCTGCATTGGAGATACTAATGCATTTGAGAGATAAAATACTGTCTATTACCTCGTTAATCGTGTCTCCGGGCTCTGAACCACTCGAGTAGACAAGTACTTCGTCTATTGTCGTACGTTTTGGTAATACTGCTCTATGCCAAAAAGCAACGGAATATTGTTGCCGAACAATAACCAGACATGGACCCTATATTTTTGGGTACTGTTAGGAATTAAATACGATCCTCTCGCAGGAAACAAGCTTCTTACCAACTAACCCACGAAGGTTGACAAATTCTACCAATCGCTGAAACCACATATCAATGGGGATAATTTTTTTAAAAATTATATTTATGTTTTGGGTTTGTTGTGAAAATGGAATATATTTTGCGGTTATATTTTTGTGCTGTTTTCGCATTATTACCTTTTTTTTTATGTTTTCTTCGTGTTGTGCAAAATTGGACGTGGGACAGTTGGTTTTTCCAATTTGTTTATTATTTTTCATAATTGAATGGAAAATAACGTAGTGGTTTTCTTTTTCTTTTTTTCTATGTCACAGCTGCTCTATTGATGTGTCGTGCCATGCCAATGCCGAAAAAACAAGTGGAATTCATCGCCGATCATCCATTTATATTTTTGCTCGTCGATAACGAAAGTTCCATTATTTTCGCTGGCAATTTTCGGGATGAATAATTCTCTACTGCCAACATTCTAAAACCAGCATTACATATGTACGCAATTCATTTTGTCCCTAAACTATTCTATCTAACTTTTATGTTTTATCAAAATAATATGTTTTATATTTAATATGATATTTTTGCTTAGCATAAATAAAATTCGAGAACATTCACCTAATTCAATTTCATGTATAATTCTCAATTGTTCAGGAAATTCTCTCGTTTTTTCTACGTCAAAAAAAATCTTTTGTTTGTGAATAACGACCTCCGTGGCCTAGTTGATAAGACCCTTGTATCCCAACCCGGAGGTTCCGGGTTCGATTCCCGTTGGAACACTTGATTCCAATCTGGTTTTCATTTAAGGCCTCTTTAACAGCAATAAGCCCGTGAGGCTGTACTGTATACATCGAAAGTGCAATATAATACAATACATTATAACGAGGTATCATTATACAGAGGTAACGAGGTATCATTATACAGAGGTAACGAAAATAGAGCTTATTTTGTATGTATTATTATTTGCAATATACAGTAATGTAGTTTATTATTATTATTACAATATATAATATTGCATCTATGATTCACTGTAACAATTTACATACAAGCTTTGATAAAAAAAATAATGAGAATTTTTTTAATCATTTATATCAATGTTGTCCCCTTTAAAGTAGTTCCCATAGGATAAAATACAGGTTTGCCAATGTTTTTTCCAATTCGCAAAACATTTGTGGAGTACACTTTTTGAGATAGTCTTTAGCTCACCCAGCAATTTTTCCTTTATCTCCTTTAAGGTTGAAAAACTTGTCCTTTCAATGTCCTCTTCCTTTTCGAAACAGGAAAAAGTCACAAGGTGCTGGTGAATACGGTGGCTGAGGCATTATGGCGGTATATTGGTTTTGGCCAAAAATTCACGAATCAGTAGTGAAGTGAGATCCGGTGCATTATTATCGTTGTGCAAAATCTAGCAGTTGTTTGCCCACAATTCTGATAGTTTTCTTTCGATTGCGTTACACAGATTACGTAAAATTTATAAAAAATAATTAATTTTTACAATGAAAAACTCGCGAACGTGCCAAAATGCGTTGTAAATAGTTACCTGTCAACTGGCCATCCAATATGGCTAAAAATTTAAATGTGCGTCACGGATAGTGTCGCCAACATGAAGAAAATAGATGGGCTCAATCAAAATCAAGCATTCCGCGAAATTAAAAAATTCTCGTTGTTTATTGATCAAGCCTCGTACATAAAAATATGTATTTTCGCCATGATTAACATTTTTTTAAATCTACCGTCGTAAACTTTAACAAAGTAAATATATTTTTTTAAATGTTTTTTTTTTATATACTATAGAATATTTTTTATTTACCATACTTAGATCAAAATACATATGGATTATTTTATCAAAATCATTCTCCAATTATAAGTCGTTATATTTTTTAAACTCTTCAATTATTCTCTACTATATAGTCCACTGCTTTCTTATTGTATATAATTGAACAAGTTTATTTCTCCTTTTTTTATATTTTTAATAAACCTCTGACCTTTTCCGTGACCTTATCGTTAAAACACCTGTTTTCCAATCTGGGACTTGCGGGTTCGATTCTCGTTGGAACCTAGATTTTTTTTTCAAAGGATTTCAATCTGGTTGGTGGTTGATAAGAAGAGATTACCACATTGCATTAAACCCACCAGGTTTTACTATATACAAAGAAAGTATAATATGCATAATAACTATATTTTAGTCACTTTGATTACTCCCAGAATTTTTTTTAAAGAATGTTATTTTACTAGTTTTTTTCTTTTTTCATCCCTTAGCTATGGCAGTATGTGAGTGTTCTGCAATGCCAATATGGAAAAAGAATGTGGAGTTTATTGCCGATCGGCCAATTTTTTTTATGCTCATGCAAAATTATTCTATACTTTTTAGTGGAAATGTTAAAAACCTCTGAATTATCTGCAATATTACATGATTTCTGGTTAATCTAAAAATCCCTTTTTCTATATACTGTTGTTCATCCAAATAATCCTTTAAAAAAATTAACATTTAAAGTAAGAAAAAAAACTAATTATAAATACAAATTTTATTGACATTTATTTAAAATAAAATTATATTGATCGAAGACACCACGGTAGAAAGAAGAAATGTCATATTTTTTCCGAATATATTTTATTTAGATGTACCTACGAATATTTCTGTTGTCTTTGATAGTTTTTGTTTGATAAATAAGTAAGAAATGTGAGTTGGTTAGTTTTGATTCCGAAGATTTAGTTGTCTCTGGATTAAAGTAAAGATTTAGTTGTCTCTGGATTAAATTACATTTAGTTGTCTCTGGATTAAATTACATTTAGTTGTCTCTGGATTAAATTAAATTTAGTTGTCTCTGGATTAAATTACATTTAGTTGTCTCTGGATTAAATTACATTTAGTTGTCTCTGGATTAAATTAAATTTAGTTGTCTCTGGATTAAATTACATTTAGTTGTCTCTGGATTAAATTAAATTTAGTTGTCTCTGGATTAAATATTTAGTTGTCTCTGGATTAAATTGCAGACACAATACTATTTTCCATAGTTTATATATAAATATTAAACATTTATTCAGGAGTTTCAGCATAAAAAAAATACTATTATATTCTCTAAATGTTTTGGTGGATATGTATAAATATATATCTATATTTTAAAATTCTTTTATTAAGAACACATTTATTTTCCTGTCTTGGTTTGTCTATGTAAATGTTAATTTTGTCTGTGGTTTAGGGATTTTATGTTGTAATAGTTTATTTAAGAAAATATTTCACTGGATGTTTTAATATCGTTCTTCGCTAATTAATTAATGTTTAAAAAAACAGCCTCACTTGGTTCGTAACATAATAAACGAGGCATTGCATGTGTCTTGTTCGATACCCTTTATACTTAATATCTTATAAAATTGTAGAAAATAAAAATAATTTATTCTCTCAAGATTCTAAATGTTTTATTTAACTTTCTTTATGATCTGGTCTTTCTTTACTTTGACAGATGTAATTTTTTTTAGTTGGATTATAAAAAAACAGTGAAATACCAGATGGGTTTGGTTGAAATTGGTTCTTGGTCAGCTTAGAATTGACAAATGCTTAAATTTTGTTGTATTTTTATAAACTTATATGTTTTATCCGTAAAAGAAAAAAAACTGTTCAAAATTTTTTTATTCAAATCAAAACAAAGATCTGACAAGTTAATTTTGCGATAGTTAGAATTTTCGTTAATTTTTTTGTTCTCGTTTCAATAAAGAAATAAAAAAAAAGTGTTTGGTTTTTCCTCTGCAGCATTTGGCATAATGGCGTTTTGCGCTCTTCCAATGGAGAAGAAACTTGCGGAGTTTATCGCAGACCGTCCGTTCCTCTTCTTGCTTTTCGAGCAAGAAAATGTTATTTTCAGCGGCGCTGTAAAAGAATTAGAGTGATGCGCTTATTTCAGTAATAATAAATTTGATGTTCAACAAAATATTTTCTATTTTCTTTGAGAAAATTTTCATCAGTTTTACCTTTTAAGACAGTCGGATTTTAGAGAATTTATTTACGTAGTCTTTACCATCTTCATCAGTGAAAATGCTCTCATGTGGCATTAAGCTCTTATAAAAACTGACTTAACCTTAAATGTTTCATAGAAACTCTTTGTCATATTGTGATTTGTGTATTTCAATAGCACCAATTGAATTTCTATGTTATATAGATACTTTTTACTGATTATATCAATAACTTTTCTTTTTTTATCAAAAGTTTCAATTTTGAATTTGTAAAACTCCATATTAGAATATTTTATAATATATTAGTTTTTTATTTCACTAATTGCATTAATCTCCGCTGCACATGTTTCTACCTCCTGTACCAAGGCTCTCTTCAGACGGAATGATAATTTGATCATCATTTGATCATGGTGGTAGAAACACATGTAGCGGTAAGTAATGTAATTAGCGGAATAACAAAGTAATTTATTTTTAAATATTCTAACTTTTTTCTCTTTTATGAAATCATAAGTAACAGAAAACTCAACAGAGAAGTTTATACCATATACGCAGCCAAAATTTTGAATCAAAATTATTAAAATTTCATTATTTTTTATATCAGATATTTAAAAAAATATTCAATTGCATTAAAATTTGGTAGAATTAAATGACATATTGATAACGAGCACTCTTTAAATCTTGAATAATTTTAATATATACTTTTTAACACTCTGCCACTGGATTATTTATAACTAGTTTATTATTTTATTTCTTTGGTCAGACTGTACAACAAGTGTTTTTCATAAATAAGCATCATTTTAATTTAGTCTTAAATGTTGGATGAACATTTCTAAGAATTTTCTGACTTCATTTTTAAACAATACATTGAAATGAAAAACCAAACATTATAACTATAAATTTATCACAAATTTATGTTTCGTGATAAATATACATATTGGACTTGTTTTTTCACAACAAAACCATATTTATTAAAACAATTTTTATACATTCCATTCCAGAATGAATGAATTAAACGGCGCCCTCTTTTCTTTTTGGGCAATTCTTAGTTTTTTATAACTGATTTTTTTTAATTGCTTCCAAATTATTATCGCTGTATTTTTTTCTTTTATTTAACAGCCATTTTCGCTTCGAGGGCAATGTGTATGTTAGATCCGAAGGAATCTGTCGAGTTTGTCGCCGATCACCTGTTCTATTTCATGCTTTTGAATCAAGAAAGGACAAGCGTGTTTAATGGAAAAGTTAAAGGTTTTTAATTTATTTACGATTGAAAATCTGATAAATAGTAAAAACTTAAATAAAATAAATAGGTGGTAAACAATCTACACTTGAGGCTATTTCTCCATTTATGAATTTATTTAGTCAACGTTGTTGAATTTATTATCTGTATGGAATAAAGATGTACTTGTTTTTCCTACTGTCAAGTTCTTTTCTTCATATTTGCGCTGGTATAAATTTTCAGTCACTTTTACTGTTCCGATTTAAAAAAAAAAAATGTCTTCATCTTTGACGCTTGTCGCCCGCCCTGTGATGGATAGCGAGTGACCAGGGCTCATATTTTATTTCATTTCTCCAAATATAATTATTTTTTCATTGCTTATTTTATACTATTCGACGTTTCAATACATAATAAAATGATTTTTATAGCTAATTACAAAAATTAACTTAGGAAATTTTGCATAATTTTAATTTAAAACGTACATTTTTAACTGGACGCTTAAGCTACGGTTTCCTAAGAAAGCGGGTTCATTATATAGCACACGTAACGTGACATGATGCTGGCGCGCCGCCAGACGTCGGAAATGAGAACCCACAACTGTCAGCTAGAAACGTCAAACGATATTCCACATATTTTGTTTCAACTGGGCTTTTCTATAGTATTTGCTCTTCACATTATATAAAGCTTCATTATTTCTTACAAAATCAATCAATATTTCGTAATTTTCGCTGGTCCAAATTACGTTTGCACTCATTTTTTATTTTAAAACGGTGTCCGCTACACGGGAAAAATCGTTTCACGACTGTTTGCTCCGCTATCACGACCGTCGTGCAAATGGCAGCATTGCTATTTGACATTACACTCAATACCAACGCACTCTAGGAAACCAACGCCATTGGTTTGCATAGACAATGTTTTGGGGCGCTATATAACGACACAACCAACGTTCTCTAGGAAACCACGCCATATGGTTTGCATAGACAATGTTTTGTTACGTGCGCTATATAACGAAACCACTTTCTTAGGAAACCAATGCTTTAGCGTCCAGCACAGTGGCTAGCAAATTTTCTTCAGCACAGTAAGGCAAGTGTTAACCAGTTTTAATTATCTCAATTTAAACAGATTATAACTTTTTAATATTAAGATTCAGTTAATGTAAATTGAACCTACAATAAAAAATTATACTATACATTTATTGTATAATGTACAATCCAGCTTATACTAATCTGGCAACTTTTTCGAACCGACCAGTATTTCTAAAGAATCCTGTAAGTTTATAGTTGGCTATGATAATTTTTTCTCATGAATATTCGTTATCTAATTTTACACTTGGATGAACACTGTAAATCAAGATATTTTAAAATCTTATTTGTATAGAAATTAGCCAAATGTTTTATCGGATTTACTCAGTTTTATAAAAAAACATACCATTAACAAAAAAAAAGCATTTATTTGAAATTATTTAATTTAATTTAAGAGTTGTTAATGGAGTTAGAAAATAAATTTAATTAAATTGACTTTTCCAAATTATTCATTTTGCCTTAAAGAATGTTGATTTGTATTCTTTCCATTGATGTGACTTCATTTTATACGTGACAGTTGATTTTTATATATTCGAAAATCTATTTTATTTATTTTTCGCCTTGTAGATCTGTCAGTTTGAAATATTTCTTAATTTGTTTTTATAGAATTGTGTGATTCAATAAAATATCTTACCTAAATATTTTTTATTAAATATTGAAAGCATTGATTGCCAATTTTTTTAGAAATATGTATGTAAATATATTCACACGTGATGTGACCACAGCCTTGAATGATATATTCACACGTGATGTTACCACAGTCTCGCATTATATATTCACACGTGATGTTACCACAGCTTCGAATGATATATTCACACATGATGTTACCACAGCCTCGAATTATATAGGGTCTTTCAAATTGAGCGTTTTTTTTTATAAATTTTTTTTTAATTCTTGAATAAAACACAATTAGCTTTGATTTCAAAAAACTTTTTATTGGCCATTGAAGTATAATGTATGACATTTAAACACAAAAAACAAATACGCCAAATGTTCACCTCTTGCAGTTCCACAGATGTTCACTCTTTTGTCAAAATTTTCGATGACATTTTGGCATAATTGCGGTTCTAACTCACCAATAACGCGAATAATATCGTCCTTGAGCTCAGGAATTGATCGGGGGTCATTATTATAGACCTGGCTTTTCACTTAACCCAAGAGAAAATAGTCCAACGGTGTCAGATCACATGATCTTGGTGGCTAATTAACATCACCGTTTCCGTTACATAAAACAATTCAACAATTTGAACACGTATTGTATACTTTTATCCAAGAATTAAAAAAACCGCTCAATTTGAAAGTCCCTATATATTCACACGTGATGTTACCACAGCCTCGAATTAAATAATATTTTCGTTGAAGCAGAGGCGAGTTTGTATAAAAGAGAAAACAATAGCGGTAAATATTTTTAAACGAGTCAAAAATATTATATTTGGTGTTTGAATAATTTCAAAGTAAATTCCGAATAACTTATGTATTTAAATACCACCGAACAAGACTCTACATAAGTTATTCGGTATAGAAATGACATTGTTAACATACTAAAATACAATCAACATATTAAATATTAATAAATCGAACAAAAGTAGAAAACGTTTCGGCTATTTATCAATTTTTTTTCTGTAGATTTTGTTGATTTATTTAAAAATATTTTCCATTACAGTGTGTAGCCTTTATGCAAAATGTTTGTGATATTTTTATAGTCAATAAATATTTATGATGCCTTATTTTCAAAGAGAAATTATTATAAACTGTATGTAAAATATATTTTTGAAGTGTATTTTCTTTCTATATACATCATATTTTTAAAATTTTATAAAAATTATAAGATTAAACAAAAAAAACACAATATTTTTTTTATAAATTTTCAAATGATTATTATTACAGTTTGTCCTGAACATATTGTATACAAAATCAAATTGTAAATCTTTTTAAATTTTGCAATAAAGCAATTTGAATATGTAACTGTACTAAACTATGTAAAATATACTAAGAAACCCGTTTTATTGTTAAATAAAGTTAGAAACTATTTTTGTTAATCTGTTGACACTTAAGAGTTAATTAAAAGCGTTTTGTAATTTTTTTTAAATGTTTTTATTATTTTTTTGTATTTTAGCTTATATTTTCAACATGAGGAATAAAATGTTTTATCATCAGACGTTTTCATTATTTTAACCAAGTATTGAAAAGCATTTTTACTTATAAATTTGAATTGTTAATAGAGGAAATTATTCGATGCAATATAAATTTGACTTGTTAATAAAGGAAATTATTTGATGCAATATAAATTTGACTTGTTAATAGAGGAAATTATTTGATGCAATATAAATTTGACTTGTTAATAGAGGAAATTATTCGATGCAATATAAATTTGACTTGTTAATAGAGGAAATTATTCGATGCAATATAAAATTATTTGTTTATATACTTAACAAAAACATTTTTATTTTTAAAAATTATTTTAGTCCCAGAATTATGTCAAGTTTTGAAAAAAAAAATGCTTTTTGATATTTGAACTTCATACCTTTTGAATACCATAACTATATCCATATGCGTTATAAAAATTAGAAATTAATTAATTTCTCAAGTGACGCTGATACAGTACCTATGGATTAAATATACTTGAGAAAATGTAGCATGGTCCCTGTGGCAGTTCACAAATTTGCCCCAATACAACCTTGTAATGACGTTCAGTAATTTTAATTATTTTATCAACTTAAATATAAGTCTTGATTCTAATAAATAGCAAGTTATTTAGGTAAATACATTACATAAAACTAACAATAATGACAAATTAATACATCTTGTTAAAAATTAGCAAAAATGTGACAGTTTGTTAAAATCAAATAATATTTGGTGACGTTTGTCAAAAGTCACTATGTTAGTCTGCATTGGCTAGGGATGGGGTATAGGATAATAGGATTTTCGATTTTTTTATACCTAAAATTAAATGTTCGTAATTAGTATTAATTCATAGTGAATCTTGGCCTATTTAAAGATAGATACAAATCATACGATACATTAAAAAGTCAGTATAATGGAAATTAGGAATTAAAACGTCAGTTTAGAGAAAAACTATTTTTCAATTTACAAAAAAAACGATCGATTTGTAAAAAAAAAACTTATTTACCCCATCCCTTTGAGACATGACATTTCAAATGTCACAGAGGCCATCCTACATTTTCTCAAGTATAAGAATTATTTGCAACCATTTTTATATAACCTGTAGTGATCTGTCACACAAAATAGCTAGTTTATGCTGAAATACTCTTCGAGTAATTTTGAATAATATATATTTTTATATATTTGAACTTAAACGAGATTATTATTGGTTTGTAATTATAGCTAACTGTATACCGTCATAGTAGTTAATATTTACAAATATAAAACTGTTTTTTGAAAGCTTGCTGAAAATGAAGATAAGTAAGGGAGATGATAATTAGCTATATGTGTATGAGAGAAGTCTTGTAGAAGGTTTGAAAATGAATATGGCAAAATCGAAAGGTTGCGGTTATAGAAAGAAGTGTTGTTAAAAGTTTTCACGATGATTAACCTTTCCTTCCCGGTGTTGGGTATCTTCTACACGTTGCTTCAAATAACCGTCAATATCTCTATAAATATAATAAATACTAGGTTAAGATTTTAGGTATTCCTCCATAATATATTTACGCATTGATTTAAAAAATAATATTAATAATAATCAGAATTTATCGACTACATCGTAAGTATTTTCTGAATATCGGAAACAAATTCGCATTTAAACGCTGTGAGTGCCAAGATCTTGGGTCTTGACGATAGGTGAAAAGTATGCAGGAAGCGCGACACTATATTCGCATCTCACTTTTGCATACGTCACTGAATAGCGAGGAGCGCAATTGTCTCAACCTCGCAAGTGTAAGCCACGCCCGAGTTAGCCACCAACCCTGCCGCGCCGCAGTAGCTGTTGAGCTGGCAACGAGACTAGACCTACGCCCGTTCCGTGAGCGGTGCCAGATGGTTTTTTAATGTTTTCAGCAAATAAATCTCAATTATTATAATTTTTAACTTCAATTATAATTAATTAAGGGGATTATCTATGAATGTTCTTATTGTTCCGATTTAAAATCGCTAATTTTTGATCGCGTACTCACTACCCAACACCGGAACACGCGTTTCATTTTTATCACCGTAAGGGAAGGGTTAACCCAGAAAAAAACTGAAGTAGTTTTATAAGTTCTGTTATCTGTTGATGGGCAAGTTGAAATGGATTTTAATAGAAGTGTAGCGACAGGTAAAATGATAATAAAAATGTCAGCTGAAGAATTAGTGTGCATTTCATCTAAACTCTCGAAACATCTTATGTTTGAATAACATTTTTTTTGCACTATTAGTAAGGATTAAAGCAGGTTTTCCGATTGACATTAATGGGTAAGACAAGAAATGAAGAAAAGTAAAAAAATTGAGGTAATGTGATACAGGGTTTATTGTTCAGCATAAATATTTGAATTATCAGTTCAAAATAACAGATAAACGATAAGGAGTAATTTATTTGTTACATATTTTAGAGATTTAGGTTAAATTTGACAGATCACAATAATAAATAGAAGAAATAGTCAATTCATTCAACATTATTATTTCTCCAATGCAAAAAAAAAACATTTGGTTTGAACAATTTTCCCTCATCAAGATGTTTATTTCGTGTTTGATTTTTATTAATATTTTCGTAATAAAAATCAAACAGGAAATAAATATTTTATAAAAATGATTATATCAAGTATATTAAATAAATCAATTTAGTTCTGCTAGTCATATATAGAGGGCAGTAATAAGTTACTCCATTACGAAGAGTTCACCATGCAGATGATACTATTTCTAAAAAGTAACTATCAATGATGAACGTGTTAAGATTAAATAGCTGAAATAAACTTAAAAATGGTTTTATAAGATTAATATTATAGAAAAATTAATAGAAGTTAAAAGATAAGATAAAAAAAATTTAAAAGGGTATAGCAGTGCCATCTGTTGAAATATTTTGAAATCACATCTTCAAATTGTCAATATGTTTGTTATTCTGTTTACGCTATTCGGCCACAGATGTAGATAGTCCTGAATTATATTAAAGCCGTTATTTGTAATCGAAAATTTTTGTATTTTTTCCACTCCACTAGTTCTTGAAAACCAATTGAATGGTATAAAATTAATATTGTCTAAGAATTCGACATGGAACTTTGATAGGGATATAAATAATTTTGAGGAAGAAGAGCTGGTTAATCAATTTTTTATGATTTTTACATCATCATACTTAACGTTTTCATCATTTTCATGTTACTTTAAAACCAAAATTCTCAGTTCACATTATGTTCCCATAGATAGGTTTCCCGCGGCATCGAATTTATGGCCATTTTTAAGACTGGCGGTAATTTTAAATCAAACATAGGACATTTTTACATTAATTTTGAGTATAAGACGCACCTGAATTTCGGAGGAAGTTTTTTTAAGAAAAAAGTGCGTCTTATAGTCCGTAAAATATGGTATAATATTATACGAAGTGGTACATAATCTGAGCGTTCGTGCAGCAATAGAGAGAGGTTAAATAAGTGGTACATTGCGTGTACCATTGTGCAGTACTGCGTCAAAAAAAGGTGGTAAATAACGTGGACCACTAAGCCTGTAAGAGTTAAGAGCATATTCTTATTTAATTAATTTTGTATGCTATCAACTTAATAAATTTAATGTTAAAAAAAAATTGGACCTCCATTGTATTTGATCTCTGTTGCTGCTGATTAACCCAATGGTTCCCAATCTTTTTCGGTTAATTTTGTTTCAAAGTCAGAACATACCTAACAGTAGCATTTATGTCGGTGAGGTTAGGTTAGTTCGATTAAGTAAAATTTTAGGTTTGTTAGATTATGATCCAAGTAAAATTGTTATTATGGCCTCAAGTATATTTGTGGTTGTAACTTGTTTAGTCAAATACTGTTTATTTCACTTAATAAAAGGGTATAATAACCCTACTGGTTTCAAGGTTTTAACCTCATCTTCAGGACAGCACAAACAAGACGCTCTGATGCAAAACTCTCCTGATGATAAAGTGAAAACCTTGAAACCGGTAGGGTTATACCATTATGTTAAGTGGGATAAACAATGTTTTAGTAAACAAATTTCAACGTCATTGTAATTTGTTTAGTCAAACACTGTTTATATCACTTTATATAACCCTATCAGTTTCAAGGATTTCACCTTATCATCAAGGGAGCATAAACAGGTCTGAATTATGTTCATACTGGTACCGACATACAAACACATCTAATGGTAAAAATTCGGGTTGATTTTGACAATTATAGAAAATCCTTGTTCTTGATGACATCCGTGGTTTAGTTGGTAAGACGCTTGTTTCCCAATCCGGAGGTTGCGGGGTCGATTCCCGTTGGTACACATTTAAAAAAATAAAAGATTCCTGTCTAGTTTTCACTTGAGGCCTCTTTAACATCTTTCCGGTTGGTTGGAAGATATTGTCACATGGCAATAAGCCCATCAGGTTGTACTGTATACAACGAAAGTGTAATACATTACAACACAAAAAGACACTTATTCAAACTCTATAATTCTAGCAACTTCCAACCTCCTCATAACCATAAATAAGCTGTCTTCAAATGTATGCTTCATAGATTGCTCAGTGTTTCCTTAACTGAAAAAAAAATAGCAATTAATAATGGCTCCTCTGAAAACTTGATTGATTCACTTTATAAATACAAAACCAAAAAGAAACTCAATAAAACTAATATGACATCTGAAAGCATACCTATAAATGGGCGAAAGTTCTATTTATAAAAAATATAACCAAGTCACATAAAGCCAGTTTTTTAGCTAATTACTATCTCTGAAAACTTGTTTTTAACGGGAAAGACAAAAATGGAGTACTTATGGTAGCAACAGTTGTGTGTATAAACTTTTATGTGTTGAATGATAATTTCTATAAAGACAGGAAGATCTTTTGATAAGAGACTTTTTGAACGCAAATCCGCCTTAATGAATCCTCTAATTTATTCTGAAATGGCTAATCATTGTCACTGTGAAAATCACACATTTTCTATCCACAATACCAAATTCATGAATATCAATAGTAACGGAAATAAATTGGACAAATGAGGTCCTGGAAAAATCCAAGTCAGTGTGTCGGAATGAACATCTGGTTAATACATACATTCCCATGATCTCACTGCTGCTTGCTGAAGTTATCTCCTGCCTCCCTTCACTCACAATCCCCAATCCAATTTTTTATCGTTAAACGCGTGTTTATGTCGGTACCAGTTCAAACACAATTCTTTTGTGTCTTGTTTGTACTTCCCTGATGATTAGGTGAAAACCTTGAAATCGGTAGGGTTATACCGTTACATAAAGTGAAATAAACAGTGTTTGATAAAACAAATTACAATATTTGTGATTATTATTTATGAATTTGCAGGAATACGCATTATGTGGCAGTCACTATCAATTCCCAGAGTATTCGAGGCCAATCATCCATTTATTTTCTACCTTAAGGCTCAGGATGTTGTGTTTTCTGGAAGATTCACAAAACAATTAGAATATTGATAATTCCTTCATTTTAACAGTATGATTATTTATTTGATGATTTAACAGCTTTTTTTAAATACTTAAACACATTTCCTATGTATTCTCTTTAACCAAGATTTTTTTACATTTATTTTGATTTAGCATAGGCTAACTATATAACAACTAATTATAACTTAAGAGTTTTCTTATCTAGTTTTTTAGTTCTCTAAAGTAGCCTATTTATTACTTGTAAACTGGTGCTGTACACATACATTGTTATCATTTTGTAACTGTCCAAACATCCAGTATATTATAATATTTGCCAGTGCCAATATATTAGTTTATTTCATACACATACATTGTTATCATTTTGTAACTGTCCAAACATCCGGTATATTATAATATTTGGCAGTGTCAATATATTAGTTTATTTCATACACATGCATTGTTATCATTTTGTAACTGTCCAAACATCCAGTATATTATAATATTTGCCAGTGCCAATATATTAGTTTATTTCATACACATACATTGTTATCATTTTGTAACTGTCCAAACATCCAATATATTATAATATTTGCCAGTGCCAATATATTAGTTTATTTCATACACATGCGTTGTTATCATTTTGTAACTGTCCAAACATCCAGTATATTATAATATTTGCCAGTGCCAATAGATTAGTCTATTTCATTATTCATTAGTAACACATCTTTATATTTTCTCTGCGGACCATGTGGTACAACACGATATCAACACGATACCAACACGATATAGCGTGACAAACTACAGTAAGGTATACGAACCAGTATAGTCCTGGCAAGGTTAGTCCCTGGGAAATTCTACCGGCTTTGCAGTGAATTATTCTATTTAACTTTTCTCTTATTTCTCCAGCCAGTATAGTCCCGGCAAGGTTCACGTATTATACGTATTTGTGCATACAAGCACATATGATTTTGAAACTAAAAAATTAAGTTGTTTCTTTTTCCCCAGCACTAGCCAATTTATTAATTTTGGCTCATTTAAAAGTTGTGATTAGAGCGAACCAAGGTAGAAAAGTTTTTATGGTGAATGGAAACAACTGTGCAGACCCATGAGATGGTCGAAGGATTCTTACTTAGGCTCTCTTAATAGTTTTTCTAAATTGGCGCCAATACGGTACCAGTCTGATGCCAATTTAGGTGTCAGACTGGTACCGTAACTCGGAAAATTTCATAGTATAATCACAACCATTATTTTACGTATAGCTCCTACTCCATATGATTTCAGTTCCTAGAAACAGGAGAATATTTTCTATTTGTACGAATATTTAACGCTATTTTTTTTTTTTAACTGTCGTTGTCGTATCAAGATCGACATCTTTAAGAATAAAAAAAAAACATATCTTTAAAGTTGATCATCCATTTATTTTCTTGATTAAATCTCAATCGAACCAAATAATATTCAAAGGATGATACAAAGTTCTACAGAAATACTTTTCTCATTTTATTACAGAAACATTAGACACTGAAATGTGAAAAAAATTTACACAATTACTTAAATTAAAGTGACGGATCTGTTTCGCTTTACAAAAGCATTGTCAAACTGTTTGACAATGCTTTTGTGAAGCGAAACATGTCCGACACTATAATTCAAATTATTGTGTAGAATTTTTTCATATTTAAGTGTTAAATCATTCTGTAATATAATGGAGTTCTACAATATAAATACAAAATTAATTAATACTTCTCTCATCATTTACAGTTTTTTTTCAATAGTTTAAATTCTACTTCGAATTCAATTGTTTAGTTTTGATGTGACTTTTTCTTTGTTTTTTTTTTTTTGTAAAAGTATAGAGGTAAAATATAATCGTCATGTGTTTGTCAGCTGGGATTTTTTTACTTATTTAAGTTTATCAACTCATTATTTTTTTAAATGTTTAATCATACACTATTCTTTCATGAAACAATGTGTGAATCATAAACCCATTCATAATGGTTCAAGTAGCGTATTGTCTAATTACTGTTGTATACAGTCGTAAAGTATTTATTTATTGTTTAAGCGCCTTAAGTCTATTATACATTTGTCATGAATTTAAAATAAAATTTTCTTTTTCTAGCTTTAGCTAACAGGTCCTTCAATAGCAAAATAATAATTAAATAAATGAGGTTCAAACAGTGGCATTGTTATGCCACCACAAAGTTGGCTTTACTATGCCATATCGTTGTTTCAAACATTGGCTTTATTATACCACGCATAAAGTGGACTTCACTATGCCACATTGTTGTTTCGAAAATTGGCTTTATTATGCCACTCACAAAGTCGGATTTATTATGCCATCCACAAAGTTGATTTTATTATGCCACCAACAAAGTTGGCTTTATTATGCCTCAATTTTTTAAATGGGATTCAAACATTGGCTGTATTATGCAACCTACAAAGTTGGCTTTATTATGCTATATCAAAAAGCATTGGTTTAATCACGTTACAAAGATGGCTTTATTATACTACCTTGAACAACATCGGCTTTATTATACCATATTGTAAAAAGTGAAATAATTTATGTTATAATTGTTGTTTCATATTTGATTAAGAAAGATTTGCCATTTTAAAAACTGATGGGAAAAAATAATTTATTAAGTAAATGTACGTGCTTTACAGCTATCGGTAATATGGGAGCATCAGTTGCTATCCATGTGAAGCCGCCCCACCAATTCGTTATTGATCGCCCTTTTATTTTTATGATAAAATCGAAATTCAATGAAATCGTGTTCAAAGGGAAATATATTGGAAATCGCGCAACACACAAACATCGTGCGTAAATTGTAAGTAGAGTAAAGATTCTGTTTTTATTTGCCTGAATCTGAGGTTCAAATTTATACACAGCTGGTTGTCCTCTACAGTGCTTTTGAGTAATTTTGGGAAGTGTGTTTTATTTTATCTGTAATTGGGACTAATAATATATTTAATCGGTAAGTTTTTAAATTATTGAACCTTATTTTATATGTAAAAATAACATAAATGTGGGATTTTTTTTTTTTACCTAGGCAATTCAGCCTGTTGAGAGGAGTGTTTTGTGTAGTGAATTATTCTTTTTAACTTTTCTCCTATTCCTCATACTTTTTACCTTTCCCCCCAGTTAAAATATCTTCAACTATCTCCTTACACGATCTGCCTTTTCCTTGTTCTCTATTTATTTCTGACTTATATATTTATTTAATTAACGGCACAACAGTGTTTTTTATATATAATACAAATTAACATATGACAAGTTATACAAGTACTAATATATATATTTCGTAAGTCGTTATATATTTTATATTTTATCAATGTGGTCAAACCGTATCAAGTTTTTTTTTTAAATTCTACTCATAAGTTGTTGGATATCAGTATATAGGCTGATAAAGTAAGAGCACTCTAAGTTGTTTGATATCAGTATATAGACTGATAAAGTAAGAGCACTTTAAGTTGTTGAATATCAGTATATAAGCTGATGATGTAAGAGCACTTTAAGTTGGTGAATATCAGTATATAGGCAGATCACTTTAACACGTTCAATGCTAACAACGTGCCTAGTGCGTTCTTCTTGGCGTGTTTGCATATGCAAACCATATATACTTTTACCGCTCCTAGTGCGTTAAAATTATATACACATACTCAATTCCTAGCGTAGCAACGCATGGATGTTTAGTTTATTAGTATTAGCACACACAAATATTCACCAGTGTTCAAAAATACTTCGAGCGGAATGCGTGTACGTCAAGTGATTTCGAGTCAAGGGATTTTTTTTTAAATTTGAATAATTAGTCAGCCACACATGAATTACCTTAATAATTTGATCACATTGAATGTGTTAAGTTGTTGAATATCAGTATATAGGCTGATAAAGTAAAGAGCACTTTAAGTTGGTGAATATCAGTATATAGGCTGATAAAGTAAGAGCACTTTAAGTTGTTGAATATCAGTATAAAGGCTGATAAAGTAAGATCACTTTAAATGTTGAATATCAGTATATAGGCTGATAAAGTAATTGCACTTTAAGTTGTTGAATATCAGTATATAGGCTGATAAAGTAAGAGCTTTATATAGGCTGATAAAGTAAGATGATCTGAACATGTTGAAAGAATGATTCATGAATGTCTGATAAAAAAACCTAAGAGGAAGACTAATAAAAAAATGGTTTGGACAAAAGATTGAAATTTTGAATAATACTGTGAAGTGAAGTTGTTCTATGAGAAAATGAAAAAGAAACAAAAGATCTAGTGCTGTATCCTCTCTGTCTGCTCCAACAAGGAAGTGGATCTATACAGATTTATTTATTTGACTTCCGTTGTTTTGTGTACATGGTTCGATTCGAGATTTTGTTAAGTAGTGACTCGTTAAGGAGTTAAAAAACGTCAACGAGTTTATTTTACCTAGGTCCACGCATGTGTTTAAGTAAAAAGACACTTAACAAGTTACTAAATTGTATCAATAATGGTAGAACTGCAGGAATTGATTTTTTTCATGGATAAGGAAGGGAATCAAAGGAAAATTAGGATGAAAGGATATTCTGATTGTTGTAATATTTTTCAGTTCTCTCTTAAACGTAAATAAGGATGGTGCACATCTGATAAATCTTGGAAGTTCATTCCACAGTCACACATTGAATGTATACATACTTTGTGTATACATTATTTTGTTACTTTATCGTTTGTCTGCATGTGTACGTGGTACCATTCAACTTTATTATTTAATCGATAAAAATCATGAAAACATCATCTCTGAATGAACGGGTAAACAAACCCTTTGATGGTAAATCGAAATGTTATGTCGAAAACAGGTAAATGAACCGTTTGATGTTACACTATGGTATGCACTTCAAATATAGTTTTCTCATTTTATTACAGAATGATTTGACACTTAAATGTGAAAAAATTGTACACAATAACTTAAATTAAATTGACACATGTTAAATTAAATTGACAACAGTTTGACAATGTTTTTGTAAAGTGAAACAGATCTGTCATTTTAATTTAAGTTACTGTGTAGAATTATTTCCTATTTAAATGTTAAATCATTCTGTAATAAAATGTAGTTGGACAATATGAACACCACCAAATCAATGAATACTTTTCTCATTACTTACAGTTTTTTCAACAGTTTAAATTCTACTTCGATTTCAGTTTTTTAGTTTTAACGTGACATTCTTTTTTTGTAAAAGTGTAATTTCGAGGAAAAAGATAATCGTTGTGTGTTTGTCAGGTGTGATTTTTATATCAGTTTAAGTTTATCAACTCATTATATTTTTTGTAATGTTTAAACGTACACTATTCTTTCATGAAACAATGTGCGTATTGTTCAATTACTGTTATACACATTCATAAAGTATATCTATTTTTTTAAGCCCTTAAGTCTACCTGCATGATGTGATGTATTTTAAATGTCCAAACACAGTGATATAAATTGATCATATTTTCAAAATCAAAGTTTCATTTCCTGACTTAAAAAGGATTTTAATATATTTATAGGTCCTTCAATAGCAAAATATTGTTAACACACTTCTCACCACTGAGGAAGGCGTTATTTGTTTCTGCAAACATTCCTCATGTGGCTGCAGTTGTAATGTGAAAGTATTGATATTTTAAAACAAAAACTCCTATTTTCAAAAATGGGTTTCAAACATTGACTTTATTATGCCACCCACAATGTAGGCTTTATGATCCCATATTGAAAAACATTTGTTTAACCCTTTTAATCCCACGGGGCCAATCATCGGCTCCAACTGGTTTATTGTAAAAATCTTCATACAAGTTTTCATACAAGTTTTTATGTTGATTACATATTTTTTTAAACTTTGTAAAAAAATTCACTTTTAAAAGAATGCATTGAAAACTAAATATTAACTAAGATAAAAAATAAAACATAAATTACTTATTTTTTTGCCAAAATATGTTGATATTAAAAGGGTTATTCATGCCCCAAGTTGGCTTTATTATGCCACATCGAAAAGCATTGGTTTAATCATGCTACAAAGTTGGCTTTATTATGCCACATCGAAAAGCATTGGTTTAATCATGCTGCAAAGTTGGCTTTATTATACCACATCGAAAAGCATTGGTTTAATCATGCTACAAAGTTGGCTTTATTATGCCACATCGAAAATCATTGGTTTAATCATGCTGCAAAGTTGGCTTTATTATACCTCATCGAAAAGCATTGGTTTAATCATGCTACAAAGTTGGCTTTATTATACCACATCGAAAAGCATTGGTTTAATCATGCTACAAAGTTGGCTTTATTATACCACATTGAAAAGCATTGGTTTAATCATGCTACAAAGTTGGCTTTATTATACCACATCGAAAAGCATTGGTTTAATCATGATGCAAAGTTGGCTTTATTATACCTCATCGAAAAGCATTGGTTTAATCATGCTACAAAGTTGGCTTTATTATACCACATCAAAAAACATTAGCTTTATTATACCACAAAGTAAAAAGTGAAATAATTGATGTTTCTCATTATTGCAAAGGTACTGCTTAATATTTCCTTATTTAGAAAGATCCGTTGTTTTATAAAAAAGGTAATTATGACGAAAATAATGTATTGTGTTATGTAAATGATCATGCTTTCACAGCTATCGGTGTTTTTGCAACAACGTCTCTTATCAATGTAAAGCCGCCGCCCCAACAATTTATTGCGGATCGTCCTTTTATTTTTATGATAAAATCGAAATTCAATGAAATCGTGTTCAAAGGGAAATATATCGGAAATCGTGAAACGCAGAAACGCCATTCGTAAATCGTAAGTAGAGAACGAATTCTATTTTGATTTGCCTGAATCTGAGTTTCAAATCTAAACACAGCTGGTTGTCCTCTACCGTGCTTTTGAGCCATACTGGGAAGGGTGTTTTATTTTATCTGTAATTGAGACTAATAACATATTTAAGGAGTAAGTCATCAAATTGTTGAACTTTATTTTATATCTAAATATAACATAGATGTGGGGAATTGTTATTTTTATGGTTTAGGCAATTCTACCTGCTTTGTAGTGAATTATTCTATTTAACTTTTCTCTTATTTCTCCAGCCAGTATAGTCCTGGCAAGGTTCACGTATTTGTCCATACAAGCCCATATGATTTTGAACAGTTAATAAATTAACCTTTGGCGACTCTGTTGATTTTTCCCGTGCATTGATTATTTTTAATTTGATTTTTCCCGTGCATTGATTATTATTAACCTATTTATTAATTTTGGCTCATTTAAAAGTTGTGATTAGAGCGAACCACGATAGAAAAGTTTTTATGGTGAATGGAAACCATTGTGTAGACTCGTGACATGGTTGGAGTATTGTTACTTAGGGGCTTCCTTAATAGTTTTGTTATGTTGGCGCCAATGCTTTAGGTGTCAGATTGGTACCGTAACTCGGAAAATGTCGTAGTATCCATTATTTTTACTTATAACTCGTGCTGCATATGATTTCAGTTGCTAGAAACAGGAGAGTATTTTCTATTTGTACGAATATTTAACGCTATTTTATTTTTTTCACAGTCGTTATCGTATCAAGATCGACATCTTTAAGAGTTAAAGAAAAACATATCTTTAAAGTTGATCGTCCATTTATTTTCTTGATTAAATCTCAATCGAACCAAATAATATTCAAGGGAAGATACACCGGAAAGAGAGTTCTACAGAAATAAGTCTAGAATCGTAATTATAAATATATTTTGGTTTTAAAAAAAAAAACAAAAAATTGCGACTTGTATAAATAGCTTGGACCTTTTATGGTGAAGGATAAAATGAGTTTTTATTATTGTTGGATTTTAGTTTTCGTTTTGAAAAGTTTATTAATAGAGTGTTATTCTAACCTCCATCTAATTTGATACATCTCGGGTAGTCAATTTTGTACGTTTTCTTCTTTATTAGTGTGCTGTTGATGATAGGATTTTATACCACTTCAAATTCTTAAATGATTCCCTCTTACTCTACACTATTCATATATATTAACTGTGGACTCTTTTCCTTTGATTATAACTCAAGCATTGTTCGGACATTTCTTTAAGCATATTGTTGTGTGTCCTTTTGAAATACGAGGCGTATCCAGAAAGTAAGTGTACTGAGGCTCTCACCACCGGATGGATTTTATTTTCGACATGTTGGCTACACTTCCGTGTAGCCTGACCCTTCCCCTCCGCAACGAGACCGGTTCGAGGTCAGTACGTTGAGAAGTGTCGACGCGACAACACGTTTCGTGAAAAATGTCAATCCAATATCCCGCCAAGTTGAATCTAGTGGAGGCTGGGCAAGAGTTTTTGAGGCGCTGCAAACTCCATGGAGATGAATTTCTCCGCTCCATCGTTACTGGAGATGAAACTTGGGTTGCACACTACACGCCTGAAACCAAAAGGCAGTCTCAACAGTGGCATCACACCTCTTCACCCTCCGCCAAAAAGTTCAAAACCACAATTTCAGTGTTTTATTTTATCTGTAATTGGGAAGTCGTAAGTTTTTAAATTATTGAACCTTATTTTATATGTAAAAATAACGTATATGTGGGTTTTTTTTTAGCCTAGGCAATTCGACCTGCTGAGAGGAGCGCTTTGTGTAGTGAATTATTCTTTTTAACTTTTCTCCTATTCCTCATACTTTTTACCTTTCCCCCCAGTTAAAATATCTTCAACTATCTCCTTACACGATCTGCCTTTTCCTTGCTCTTTATTTATTTCTGACTTATATATACTTCGTAAGTTGTTCGCAATTTATTTTATCAATATGGTCAAACCGTATCAAGATTTAAAAAAAATTCAACTCATAAGTTGTTGAATGTCAGTATACCTATATAGGCTGATAAAGTAAGAGCACTAGAAGTGGTTGAATATCAGTATATAGGCTGATAAAGTAGGAGCACTCTAAGTTGTTGCATATCAGTATATAGGCTGATAAAGTAAGAGCACTCTTAGTTGTTGCATATTAGTATATAGGCTGATAAAGTAAGAGCATGTTAAGTTGTTGCATATCAGTATATAAACTGATAAAGTAAGAGCACTCTAAGTAGTTGAATATGAGTATATAGACTGATAAAGTAAGAGCACTTTAAGTTGTTGAATATCAGTATATAGGCTGATAAAGTAAGCACACTCTAAGTTGTTGAATATCATTTTACAGGCTGATTAAGTAAGCACACACAAAGTTGTTGAATATCAGTATATAGACTGATAAAGTAAGAGCACTTTAAGTTGTTGAATATTAGTATATAGGCTGATAAAGTAAGCACACTCAGCACTCAAGCAGGCTGATAAAGTAAGTTGTTGAATATCAGTATAAGTTATAGGCTGATGAAGTAAAAACACTCTGGAATGATCTGAACATGTGAAAGAATGATTCATGGAAGTCATAAAAAAACCTACGAGGAAGACTAATAAAAAAATGGTTTGGGAATAGTGACTCGTTAAGGAGTTACAAAGACGTCAACTAGTTTTTTTTTACCTAGGTCCATGTATTTGTTTAAGTTTAAGTAAAAAATCACTTAATAAGTTACTAAATTGTATCAATAATGGTAGAACTACAGGAAAGGAATTTTTTCATGGATAAGGAAGGGAATCAAAGGAAAATTAGGATGAAAGGATATTCTGATTGTTGTAATATTTTTCAGTTCTCTCTTAAACGTAAATAAGGATGGTGCACATCTGATAAATCTTGGAAGTTCATTCCACAGTCGCACATTGAATGTATGCATACTTTGTGTATACATTATTTTGTTACTTTATCATTTGTCTGCATGTGTACGTGGTACCATTCAACTTTTTTATTTAATCGATCAAAATCATGAAAACATCATCTCTGAATGAACAGGTAAACAAACCCTTTGATGGTAAATCGAAATGTTATGTCGAAAACAGGTAAATAAACTGTTTGATGTTACACTATGGTATGCACTTCAAATATACTTTTGTCATTTTATTACAGAATGATTTGACACTTAAATGTGAAAAAATTGTACACAATAACTTAAATTAAATTGACACATGTTAAATTAAATTGACAACAGTTTGACAATGTTTTTGTAAAGTGAAACAGATCTGTCATTTTAATTTAAGTTACTGTGTAGAATTATTTCCTATTTAAATGTTAAATCATTCTGTAATAAAATGTAGTTGGACAATATGAACACCACCAAATCAATTAATACTTTTCTCATTATTTACAGTTTTTTCAACAGTTTCAATTCTACTTCGATTTCAGTTTTTTAGTTTTAACGTGACATTCTTTTTTTGTAAAAGTGTAATTTCGAGGAAAAAGATAATCGTTGTGTGTTTGTCAGGTGTGATTTTTATATCAGTTTAATTTTAGCAACTCACTATAGTTTTTAATGTTTAAATGTACACTATTCTTTCATGAAACAATGTGCGTATTGTTCAATTACTGTTATGTGTACCCATAAAGTATAAATATATTTTTTAAGTCCTTAAGTCTACCTGCATGATGTGATGTATTTTAAATGTCCAAACACATTACACCGGAAAGAGAGTTCTATAGAAATAAGTTTAGAATCGTAATTACAAATATATTTTGGCTTTAAAAAAAACAAAAAAATTACGACTTGTATAAATATCTTGGCCCTTTTATGATGCAGGATAAAATGAGTTTTTGTTAAGTTTGGAAAAGTTGATTAAAAAAGTGTTATTCTAACCTAGTTTAAATTCTACTTCGAATTAAATTTTTTAGTTTTGATGTGACTTTTTCTTTGTTTTTTTTTTGTAAAAGTATAATGTCGAGGAAAAAAGATAATCGTCATGTGTTTGTCAGTTGTGATTTTTTTTACTAATTTAAGTTTATCAACTCATTATTTTTTTAAATGTTTAATCATACACTATTCTTTCATGAAACAATGTCTAAATCATAAACCAATTCATAATGGTTCAAGTAGCGTATTGTTTAATTACTGTTGTATACAGTCATAAAGAATTTATTTATTGTTTAAGCGCCTTAAGTCTATTATACATTTGTCATGAATTTAAAATAAAATTTTCTATTTCTGACTTTAATGTATTAACAGTTCCTTCAATAGCAAAATTATAATTAAATAAATGGGGTTCAAACAATGGCTTGGTTATGCCACCACAAAATTGGCTTTACTATGCCATATCGTCGTTTCAAACATTGGCTTTATTATACCATGCATAAATTGGGCTTCACTATGCCACATTGTTGTTTCAAACATTGGCTTTATTATGCCACCCATAAAGTTGGATTTATTATGCCACCCACAAAGTTGACTTTATTATTCCACAATTTTATAAATGGGATTCAAACATTGACTTTATTATGCAACCTACAAAGTTGGCTTTATTATGCCATATAAAAAAGCATAGGTTTAATCATGTTTCAAAGTTGGCTTTATTATGCCACCTTGAAAAACATCGGCTTTATTATACTATATTGTAAAAAGTAAACAATTTATTCTCTTTGTTGTAAAGACACTGTTTCATATTTATTAATTAAGAAAGATTCGTCATTTTAAAAACTGATGGGAAAAAATAATTTATTAAGTAAATGTACGTGCTTTACAGCTTTCGGTATTATGGCAACATCAGCTGTTATCCATGTAAAGCCGCCCCGCCAATTTGTTATTGATCGCCCTTTTATTTTTATGATAAAATCGAAATTCAATGAAATCGTGTTCAAAGGGAAATATATTGGAAATCGCGCAACACACAAACGCCATGCGTAAATTGTAAGTAGAGTAAAGGTTCTATTTTTATTTGCCTGAATCTGAGGTTCAAATTTATACACAGCTGGTTGTCCTCTACAGTGCTTTTGAGCCATATTGGGAAGGGTGTTTTATTTTATCTGTTATTGGGACTACTAATATATTTAATCAGTAAGTTTTTAAATTATTGAACCTTATTTTATATGTAAATATGACATAGATGTGGTTTTTTTGCCTAGGCTATTCAGCCTGCTGAGGGGAGCGCTTTGTGTAGTGAATTATTCTTTTTAACTTTTCTCCTATTCCTCATACTTTTTACCTTTCCCTCAGTTAAAATATTTTCAACTATCTCCTTACACGATCTGCCTTTTCCTTGCTCTCTATTTATTTCTGACTTATATATATTTATATATTTCTTAAGTCGTTCGCAATTTATTTTATTGTATAATGTGGTCAAACCGTATCAAGTTTTTTTTTAAATCCAGTCATAAGTTGTTGAATGTCAGTATATAGGCTGATAAAGTAAGAGCACGTTAAGTTGTTGAATATCAGTATATAGGCTAATTAAGTAAGAGCACGTTAAGTTGTTAAATATCAGTATATAGGCTGATAAAGTAAGAGCACTCTAAGTTGTTGAATATCAGTACATAGGCTGATAAAGTAAGATCACGTTAAGTTGTTGAATATCAGTATATAGACTGATAAAGTAAGATCACGTTAAGTTGTTGAATATCAGTATATAGACTTATAAAGTAAGATCACGTTAAGTTGTTGAATATCAGTATATAGACTGATAAACTACGAGCACTCTAAGTTGTTGAATATCAGGATATAGGCTGATAAAGTAAGAGCACTCTAAGATGGTCTGAATATGTTGAAAAATTGATTCATGAAAGACTAATAAAAAAATGGTTTGGATAAAGTGATTGAAATTTTGAATAATACTATGAAGTGAAGTTTTAATAATGAAGTGAAGTTGCAATAATGGTAAAACTATAAGAAAGGAAATTTTTTCATGGATTAAGAAAGGAATCAAAGGAAAATTAGGATGAAAGGACATTCTGATTGCTGGAATATTTTTCAGTTTTCTCTTAAACGTAAATAAGGATGGTGTACATCTGATAAATCTTGAAACACAATGACATAAATTAAATTGATAGATGTGTTTTGCTTTATAAAAGAATTGTCGAACTGTTTGACAATGTTTTTGTAAAGTGAAACAGATCTGTCACTTTAATTTAAGTTACTGTGTAGAATTATTTCACATTTTAATGTTAAATCATTCTGTAATAAAATGTAGTTGGACAATATGAACACCACCAAATCAATTAATAGTTTTCTCATTATTTTTCAGTTTTTTTTAACAGTTCATATTCTGCTTCGATTTCAGTTTTTTATGATAGTTTTAACGTGACTTTCTTTTTTTTTTTTTTTTGTAAATGTATAATTTCGAGGAAAAAGATAATCGTTGTGTGTTTGTCAGCTGTGATTTTTATATCAGTTTAAGTTTATCAACTCATTATATTTTTTGTAATGTTTAAACGTACACTATTCTTTCATGAAACAATGTGCGTATTGTTCAATTACTGTTATGTATACCCATAAAGTATTTATCTTTTTTTTAAGCCCTTAAGTCTACCTACATGATGTGATGTATTTTAAATGTTTATTATGCAATATAGAAAAGCATTGTTTTAATCACAGTTGGCTTTATTATGCTATATAGAAAATCATTGTTTTAATTCTGCTACAAAGTTGGCTTTATTATGCAATATAGAAAAGCATTGTTTTAATTATGCTACAAAGTTGGCTTTATTATACCACATTGAAAAGCATTGCTTTAATCATGCTACAAAGTTGGCTTTACTATGCTTTATAGAAAAGCATTGTTTTAATTATGCTACAAAGTTGGCTTTATTATGCTATATAGAAAAGCATTGTTTTAATTACACTACAAAGTTGGCTTTATTATGCAATATAGAAAAGCATTGTTTTAATTATGCTACAAAGTTGGCTTTATTATGCTACATAGAAAATCATTGTTTTAATTATGCTACAAAGTTGGCTTTATTATGCTACATAGAAAAGCATTGTTTTAATTATGCTACAAAGTTAGCTTTAATATGCCACATTGAAAAACATTAGCTTTATTATGCCACAAAGTAAAAAGTGAAATAATTGATGTTTCTCATTATTGCAAAGGTACTGCTTAATATTTCCTTATTTAGAAAGATCCGTTGTTATATAAAAAAGGTAATTATGACGAAAATAATGTATTGTGTTATGTAAATGATCATGCTTTCACAGTTATCGTCGTTTTTGCAATATCAGCTCCTATCGATGTAAAGCCGCCCCAACAATTTATTGCTGATCGTCCTTTTATTTTTATGATAAAATCGAAATTCAATGAAATAGTGTTCAAAGGGAAATATATCGGAAATCGTGAAATGCAGAAACGCCATGCTTAAATTGTAAGTAGAGAACGAATTCTATTTTGATTTGCCTGAATCTGAGTTTCAAATCTAAACACAGCTGGTTGTCCTCTACCGTGCTTTTGAGCCATACTGGGAAGGGTGTTTTATTTTATCTGTAATTGAGACTAATAACATATTTAAGGAGTAAGTCATCAAATTGTTGAACTTTATTTTATATCTTAATATAACATAGATGTGGGGATTTATTATTTTTATGGTTTAGGCAATTCTACCTGCTTTGTAGTGAATTATTCTATTTAACTTTTCTCTTATTTCTTATTCAGTTTAAATATCTCCAACTAACTTCTTCCATGATCTATATATTTTACGTAAGTCGTTCGCAATTAATTTTATCAACGTGTATCAGAATGTATCAAGACTCATTTTTTAATTCTACTCATGAGTTGTTAAATATTAGTGTATGGGCTGATTAAATTATAGCACTCTGAGGTGGCCTGAACATGTCGAAGGAATATTAGTGTATGGGCTGATTAAATTAGAGCACTCTGAGGTGGCCTGAACATGTCGAAGGAATATTAGTGTATGGGCTGATTAAATTAGAGCACTCTGAGGTGGCCTGAACATGTCGAAGGAATATTAGTGTATGGGCTGATTAAATTAGAGCACTCTGAGGTGGCCTGAAGAACATGTTGAAGGAATATTAATGTATGGGCTGATTAAATTAGAGCACTCTGAGGGGGCCTGAACATGTCGAAGGAATATTAGTGTATGGGCTGATTAAATTAGAGCACTCTGAGGTGGCCTGAACATGTCGAAGGAATATTAGTGTATGGGCTGATTAAATTAGAGCACTCTGAGGTGGCCTGAAGAACATGTTGAAGGAATATTAATGTATGGGCTGATTAAATTAGAGCACTCTGAGGGGGCCTGAACATGTCGAAGGAATATTAGTGTATGGGCTGATTAAATTAGAGCACTCTGAGGTGGCCTGAACATGTGGAAGGAATATTAGTGTATGGGCTGATTAAATTAGAGCACTCTGAGGTGGCCTGAACATGTCGAAGGAATATTAGTGTATGGGCTGATTAAATTAGAGCACTCTGAGGTGGCCTGAACATGTCGAAGGAATATTAGTGTATGGGCTGATTAAATTAGAGCACTCTGAGGTGGCCTGAACATGTCGAAGGAATATTAGTATATGGGCTGATTAAATTAGAGCACTCTGAGGGGGCCTGAACATGTCGAAGGAATATTAGTATATGGGCTGATTAAATTAGATCACTCTGAGGTGGCCTGAACATGTTGAAGGAAAGATTTGTGAAAGTCTGATAAAGAATCGACGAGAAAGACTGATAAAAGAATAGTTGAACAAAGTTAATGAAATTTGAAAAAAGTAATAGATAGTAGAGGTATTCTATGAGAAAATAGATGTATGCAGAGAAAACGAAACATCTGGTGCTGAATCCTCTCTGTCTACTCCAACAAAGAATTGAACACATACAAGTTGATTTATTTGTTTTATTTTCATTTTCTTATGTATATGGTTCGTATAATAAATAAATATAGGTTTATCGATAACAACATAGTCCCGCCGCCCCCTCTTATCTCGCCGAAAATTTTCAGCATCTTTCCGATCGTGGACTAGCGCTTCTTTCAAACAGAGGACCTTCCCAGTCCATCAATCTTTTTTTACTTCGTCTTTCCTGTCCATGCACTCTGGAACTAGTTACAAATGTTAGACTCGCTCCGTCCTTGGCATGCTTTAAGAAGCGACTGAAAAAAACTTGATTTATAGTCAGTAATACATATAACGTGTTTTATTCCTAATTTATCTTTCCTCTCCACCATCTCTTCCTTTTCCTTTGATTGATGATATCTATATATGTTTATGGATTTCGTGAGGATGGGTAGTAATTTGAATGTTTTTTGCGACCATGTAACTCGCTTCATTTACTTTTGTCTGGTTGGAAGAGATTACCTGATCTGGTAGGTAACAAGCATGCCAGATTGTTTTTGCAATAAAGTGTTAAATAAATAAAAGATAGATTAAAAAAAAATACAATTGTATTTGTTTAAATTTAAGTCAAAAGACGATAACAAATTACTTATTTTGTATCAATAATTGAAGAGTAAAACTCAAAAAATCACATAACAACCGTATTTTGATTTTTTAAATGGAAAACCAGTCTATCAACAAGCGACAATATACCCATAAATAGCATATATGTGAATTCAAACTAAAAGTGATTCTGTTTTACAACCAAAGATGTCACTGGGCACATCTCCACAAGCAATTTACTCAAATACCGCACAGTTTTTTTTCTTATAACTCTTTACGTAATTTTAGACTCTTGAGTGGTTTATGAGTTTTACTCTTCAATTGTAGAACTAGAGGAAAGGATTTTGTTCAAGGATATGAAAGGGATTCAAAGGAAAATTAGGATAAAATGATATTCTGAGTGTTGTAATATTTTTTAATTTTCTTTCAAACATAAATAAGGATGGTGCACATCTGATAAATCTTGGAAATTCATTCTACAGTCGCACATTGAATGTATGCACAATGTGTGTATACATTTTTTGGTGACTTTATCTCTTGTCTGCATGTGTATGCAGAATCATTCACTTTTGTTATTTAATCGATCAAAATCAGTCAAATCATAGAATACCATAAATCAAAATCGGTCAAACCGTAGAATATATCAAAATCAGTTAAATCATGGAATATATCAAAATCAGTCAAATCATGGAATATACGAGTATATCAAAATCAGTCAAATCATGGAATATATCAAAATCAGTCAAATAATAGAATATATCAAAATCAGTCAAATCATGGAATATATCAAAATCAGTCAAATCATGGAATATATATCAAAATCAGTCAAATCATGGAATATATCAAAATCAGTCAAATAATGGAATATATCAAAATCAGTCAAATAATAGAATATATCAAAATCAGTCAAATCATGGAATATATCAAAATCAGTCAAATCATGGAATATAGTCAAATCATGGAATATATATCACTTTTGTTATTTAATCGATCAAAATCAGTCAAATCATAGAATACCATAAATCAAAATCGGTTAAACCGTAGAATATATCAAAATCAGTTAAATCATGGAATATATCAAAATCAGTCAAATCATGGAATATACGAGTATATCAAAATCAGTCAAATCATGGAATATATCAAAATCAGTCAAATAATAGAATATATCAAAATCAGTCAAATCATGGAATATATCAAAATCAGTCAAATCATGGAATATATATCAAAATCAGTCAAATCATGGAATATATCAAAATCAGTCAAATCATGGAATATATCAAAATCAGTCAAATAATAGAATATATCAAAATCAGTCAAATCATGGAATATATCAAAATCAGTCAAATCATGGAATATATATCAAAATCAGTCAAATCATAGAATATATCAAAATCAGCCAAATCATGGAATATATCAAAATCAGTCAAATCATAGAATATATAAAAATCAGTCAAATCATGGAATATACGAGTATATCAAAATCAGTCAAATCATAGAATATATCAAAATCAGTCAAATCGTAGAATGTATTGTATCAAAATCAGTCAAACCATAGAATATATCAAAATTGATAAGATATTTTTTATTGATTCACAGCTATAAACGTATTTACGAGATCGGCATCTATCCAAGTTAAAAAAAGGCACGAGTTCAAAGCTGATCGTCCATTTACCTTCGTGATTCTGTCAAAACACCATGAGATAGTATTCAAAGGGAGATTTATCGGAAATGGAGCTTCACCACGGAAATATCATCTCTGAATAGTAATCGTAATTATGAACAAATGCCGTACTTGTGTGTGTTTTGATTTGGAAAAAATTAATAATGCCGAATTGTATAAATAGCTTTGGAGTGTTTGGTGAAGGAAACAATGAATTTTGATTGTTATTACTTTTCATTCTATGAGTTTTAATATATTATCATCACGCCGACACCTTTTCCGGGTAGGCAGAGATGAGAGAGGAGAGAGTGCCAAGCTTTCCAATCGCGACACTTCTTTCACCACGTCAACATCAATGCTGATCAAAATCTATAATATATAAAACTGTAAGGTTTTTGTCAGCCTCTAGAAACTGTAAGACTCTTTTTAGCCCGTAGAAACTATAAGACTTTTATCACCCTATATAAACTATAAGGATCTTGTCAGCCTGTAGAAACTGTAAACCTCTTGTCAGTCTGTAGAAAATATAAGGCACTTGTAGGTTTGTTGAAATTATAAGGTTCTTGTCAGCCTTTAGAAAGTATAAAGATTTTGTCAGCCTGTGGAAATTATAAGGCTCTTGTCAGCCTGTAGAAACTATAAGGATCTTGTCAGCCTGTAGAAACAACAAAATCTGTAGAAACTGTAAGGTATAAGGCTATTGGGTGTAATGATACGGAATTGGGTGTATTTTTGTTTGAATTTTATTGGAGTGTTTCATTATTTTATAAGATAAACTTATGAAAGGTATCACTGACGACTCAATCAAGACAGTCAACAAACATAAACACTTTAACGTCTATTGATATGACTTGTGAGGCAAATCGTCGCGCAAAACACTTCACGAGACAAGTTGTAATGAGAATATTAAAATGTATAAATCTTTTATATAAAAGAAAACATTTGTTCTTTCACAGCACTGTTTCCTGTAGCAATGTCCGCTAGCCCATTCGTAAAACTACTTCATGTGTTCACTGCAGATCATCCCTTCGTTTTCACTCTTAGATCTGGGTCCAACGAAATTCTGTTCCAAGGAAGATATATTGGAAAATAAATTGTAAATAAAAAGTTGTAACAGGGATTTTTGAAAAAATATTTTTTTAAAAGTCCTGTTAATATTAATATTACACTTGCATGCATTTATTCATCCGGTAGATTTATTGCTTTGTAACATTCTTTTCTGATACATTAGCTTTTGTTACATTAATATATATATGCTGTGCATCAATGGTGCATGAAATGAAAGTGAAATCATAATACTTAATTAAAACAAGGATAGGAATTGTACAAGAGTTTGTGTTGTAGAACATTTTGAGGTTAATAATAGTAAATATGGTTGGAGAGGAGTTGTCAGAGGCTATCATGGGAGTCACAATGCTCAGTCATCAACACGACAGGGTGGAATAGTAAATATACATTTTTGATTTAAAATTAACTGTGATTAGATCTTTTATACAATGAAAACATTAAGAGTGATATGTTTAGCGTGTACGTAAAATTTATTAACAATAATTTCATTGAAGTAGATGAATCCAACATGAAAACAATAAAAATGATGATAATTTAACACACGAAATATCAATTGATAGTTTATACCATCACGCCATTTCCCTGTCGGAGTAGACAGAGAGAGGATAGAGCGCCAATTTACAGAGATTATCTTGTTGATGTTTGTACGCGTATAGTAGTATAAACATGATTATTATTTTCTTTTTTTTTTTTAAGAACAGATATGACCGAAGTCATAGGTATACTTATACCCTCGAACACTAGGCGGAAAAAGTGCCTGTATCGTTTGAGGGGAGTAGCACAGCGCGGGGTTCGAAACGACGACCTTCTGCATGTCCAGCGCGTTACCGCGCGGCCATGCACCTCATTTTGTCACTGGTTTTTATTTGGTCGTGCACTTAATTACGATATTGTAATCAAGCGTACGATCATTTTTTTTTGTAAAATTTATGTCCACAGTTGGGAAATTTTCGAAGATAAAATTGAAATAAACTACAATAAAAGTACGTAGAAATTAAAAAAAAAATGTCAAATTATTTAATCTGTTCACCGCGTTAAAAATCAAATTCCACGAATCCTGTGCGCGACACAATTTCGGCGTTTTAAAATTTCTAAGTTTAAATGCGTATTTTGTTTAGAACCACTGATATTTGATTACAACACCAAGTAAACATGACACTTAAGTAATTTTCTGATAATAAATAATAGTCATTACTCTTAAGGAGACTCATTAAATAAAATAGATAAACTAAACATTACGTAAAATAAACAAAGGAATGCTACGATCAAAGCAATGATTCATTACACTCACCCAATCAAATGCATATAGCACTAGTAATGTTTATTTACGTAAGAGAGACTTAGTGATGTTTATTTACGTAAGAGAGACTCATCGCCGGACTCGATCCGCGCGACAGGTCGTTACATGTGACGCAATAGCTGGAAATATTGAGAAACCAAAAAAATTCGGCGCTCTGTTTATTCAACAATATCGCATAAACTAATATATTATTTGACAAGGTTTTCAGAGATGTCGCTAGAATAAAGATTATTTTAAATTTTAGTTCCATTCTCATTCCGGTTTTGTGTCATTCTTTTTAAGTATTTGTGATTTGAAACTTGGATTGTCGTCAGATCACAGGCGTTTGTGCTTCCCGCGAGGAACACGTCAAGTCAAATCGACATATTTCCGCAATATTGAGATATATAACATATCGTGGGCTCAATACTATAACTAGGTAACTCAAAATTCTCTATTCTGAGAAAATGGCGTTCTTAGTTTCGAGGTCCTTTTGTATGGTAACTCCTCTTTAATGATGAGGCATCGCGCTAATATGTTTGATGAAACTAATAAAGGAGGTTTCAATAGATCGTAAGATGTAAGTTATATGAACTTCAGATATCTACTTTAAGCATTTTTTTGTTCCCACGTTTATGACTTACCTAATTATGAAAATGCTAAATAACGCAGTTGAGAAGTAATATTTTAAGATACCTATTTATAGCATTGGAAAGTCCCTTCGATGAGCAATTCATTCATGTAAATAACTTAAAACGGCCAAATTTCGAGTTACCTAGTTTCAGTATTGCAGCGCCAACGCGTACATATAAAATAAAAACACTTTCATTGTAAATTGATTTGATTTTGACTTGAACGCCTTTTTATGATTCCAAATTTTTGACAAATTAATGTTTATAATTGTGAAATCATTAAAAGTTATATTTGAAAAAAAAACTTAAACATACATAATAAATAAGAACATTCAAAATCCAATACTTGCGATAATAATCTTGAGATATTTCAATATTGAGGAGAATTCCTTGAATTTAACTGTTCACCGGCGCGTAATACACCGGTCGACTCGCCCACCAGGGCCGATAATGTGCGAGGAAAATTTCGAGTCATTAGAATTTACAAATAAAAAACTTGACGAAATACGCGTTTTTTCGAATTACTAGTAGAATTTAATACAAAAATCCTTTTAAAAATCTAGAAAATGGCGAAAAATACGAATTGCGAATAACCTTTCGTCCATTTACGGATTTTTACTGTATTATAATATAATTTTTACTGTATTATAATATAATTTTAACTGTATTATAATATAATTTTTACTGTATTATAATATCATTTTTACTGTATTATAATATCGTTTTTACTGTATTATAATATAGTTTTTACTGTATTATAATATCATTTTTACTGTATTATAATATAGTTTTTACTGTATTATAATATAATTTTTACTGTATTATAATATCATTTTTACTGTATTATAATATCATTTTTACTGTATTATAATATCATTTTTACTGTATTATAATATAGTTTTTACTGTATTATAATATCATTTTTACTGTATTATAATATCATTTTTACTGTATTATAATATAATTTTTACTGTATTATAATATAATTTTTACTGTATTATAATATAATTTTTACTGTATTATAATATCATTTTTACTGTATTATAATATAATTTTTACTGTATTATAATATCATTTTTCCTGTATTATAATATCATTTTTACAGTATTATAATATCATTTTTACTGTATTATAATATCATTTTTACTGTATTATAATATAATTTTTACTGTATTATAATATCATTTTTACTGTATTATAATATAATTTTTACTGTATTATAATATCATTTTTACTGTATTATAATATCATTTTTAATATAATTTTTACAGCTCTTGTCATAACCTTTGATTCTTTGACATATCCCGAAGACTTCGCAGCAGATCATCCGTTTATTTTCTTACTTATCAATCGAGATAGAAAAGTCATATTTCAAGGGAGATACATTGGACGTCAATAAAAAAACACTTAATTAATAGAGAAACATAGAAATAGTAAATATAAAACATTGTTATATTAAGCTTTTCTTTATTCAATCATGTATTTATTTTTTATCATTAAAGTGCATGCATTGATAGTTAAATGTTTTATTCATTTTTAATACATATTTTTATTTACAAAGGTTTGAATATATTTAGATTATTTAAATTTAGATGTCATCAGTCCTTAAATGGGTTAAGTCAGTGGTTTGCAACGTTGGTTCATAGGACTCCTAATGTATCAAAATTTTTCCACGGCAAATAATCATTATTTGGTTCATAAGCTGTAGTATTCTAAAAACAGTCATTTTTTGGTTCGTTAGCTATAATATTCTAAAAAACAGTAATTATTTGGTTCATAAGCTATAATATTCTAAAAACAGTAATTATTTGGTTCATAAGCTATAATATTCTAAAAACAGTAATTGTTTGGTTCGTACGCTATAATATTCTAAAAACCATAATAATTGGGTTTATAACCTATAATATTTAAAAAACAGTAATTATAAAATCATAAGTTATAAAATTAAAAAAAAAACTAATTATTTGGTTCATAAGCTATAATATTCTAAAAGCAGTAATTATTTGGTTCGTATGCTATAATGTTCTAAAAACAGTAATTATTGGGTTCATAAGCTATAATGTTCTAAAAACAGTAATTATTGGATTCATAAGCTATGTTTTCTAAAAACAGTAATTATTTCGTTCATAAGCTATAATAATCTAAAAACAGTGATTATTTGGTTCATAAGCTATAGTATTCTAAAAGCAGTAATTATTTTGTGCATACGCTATATACTATTCTAAAAACAGTAATTATTTGGTTTATAAGTTATAATATTCTAAAAACAGTAATTATTTGGTTCATAAGCTACAATATTCTAAAAAAATCGGCATCTGTACTAGTTTTATAGTTTCGAATTTCAAGTAGTTTTTACTGTAGTTTCCATGTCCGGAAATGCAACCGAAAGCAACATCAGAATTTTTTTTGGAATTTTGGATAAAAACAGGGTTTGACGTTGTGACGTTGAATATGTGGATAAAAATAGGGTTTGACGTTCTCAGTTGTAACACTTTTTTTTTAAGACTGAGTATTCAGTGCTCCTTTAATTGAAGAAACCCCCATCTTCGCACGTTCACCTTCCGTCTAGTCACCTCTTCTTGGAGTCTATTCAGAGTAAGGGTGGTAACTTGATGAAAGGTGATCACCATTCTCTCCAAGTTGTCATCCTCTCTGTGGACAGTGTGTCCGAAAAACTGCAGAATGCACTCCAGAAATTAAGTCGAGAGTTTTTTCTAGATTTCATGTTCAACACCTATATTTTTTGGTGCTTATTTTTACGAAATAGAGTTATATGTTAGCAGTCATATAGCAAAAAAAAATACCCTTATCCAAATGGAAAAGGGAGCCACAAATGCAAATGTACATTTATTGTATCACACTTTTGTTGTATAAAGTAAAACATGGCAAGCTTATTGGCTTATGCCAATGTCTTCCAACCAATCTGAAATATATTAAAGGGGCCCTGAGTGAAAAGCAAACTGGAATCCTTTTTTTGTAAATCTGTGTTCCAACGAAAATCGAACCCGCAATCTACGGTTTGAGAGACTTGCATTTTACCAACTAGGCTGTGCGGTCGTTGTATGTATTGTATATAAGAATAATAAGAACTATGTGGGTTTATCAATGAAATAGAAAGAACTAAATTGATTGGTATCTTGTGTCCTATAATATTCATACTTTCGTACAGTTTTTCTTGGATTTATTCAATTTATTTTTTCGGACCCTGGGCCCTCTACCAATTTGGGATCCCTTGACCTTAGTCTTTTTGACCTTATAGTAAATCCTCCCCTGCTCATAACTTTAAAAAGTCTTGCTTTGTTTTTACAGCATGTTTCGCTTTTCGGCAATAGTCTTACCTCAAACTCATTATATATAGTATGTAGGGCACTTCTGTATACATCTTTAATGTTTATACTTTCATGCTGTGGTGTATTTTAAAAATTGTTAGTTCAAAAAAGGGCTGGAAAAAGTAACGATACTAGCAAAAGTATCGTTACAAATTCCCCATTAAATAAAATGCATCTTTAATTTTTTTCCCATAGTCTGTCAAGCTATGAAATAGTATTGAATTTGTGTAGTATTATTCGTATTTCAAATTCATGTGGTGAGGTATGGGCAGCTGATTAGAGACGAACCCGTATCGTGTGATCAACTGTGTATATTGTTTAATTTTTGTAATCATTTTGACCCGTGTACTTACGTGTAAATTGTTGTTTATAGTTAAGGCATTAACGTTGTGGAGGTTTAAAGACATTGCAATTTATTTTTATCAAACACTGTTTATTCCACTTTTTTGTGACGGTATAACCCTACCGGTTTCAAGGCTTTCACCTCATCTTCAGGAGAGCACAAACAAGACGTGTACGTGTAAATTATTTTGTTGTGTTTATCTTTGTTTTGTTGAATTTCTATAAAGAAGTTTTCTTTTCTTTTTTTAATTTAAAGATATTTTTTTAATATTATAAATGAAGCACAAACTTTCGCCTTTTTTAAATAATTTTGTAAAGTTTATTGTACTCGTACCATTGATGAAAATTAAAATAAAATTAATTAACCCAAATAAAATATATGTATCGATACCAAAAATAATTTAGGGCACGGATCTTTTGGACCCCATTCTAATGTGGGCCCCAATGTACCACATTGACATAGTTACGCTATAAAACAACAGTAACAAACTAATGCTACCACAAAAGGCCGGGTGTACTTTTTCCACGCTCTTGAACAATTTCAAATAACGGACATTCAACCTTTTTCTTCTGCACTAAGATAATTAAAAATATTTATTGTTTATTTTATATTTAAGTTAAAAAAACGATTGCTCAGTATATTTAAAAAGGTTCGAAATCACTGACATTCAAAGTTTCTGACAATTTTAATAAAAAAATGGATGATTTATGTACCATACCATTCTGAGGAAAAAAAGTTAATTCTCCACTTCTCGTCTAATATATTCCTTTGTTATTTGCAGGAATTGTTGTTCAATTAGAATCAATATCACTTACCCAAGAATTCATTGCGGATCATTCGTTTCTATTCTTTTTAAACAATAAGGATAGGAAAACAATATTTAGAGGAAGATACATGAGAAAGAATCTTAAATAGTAACTATATTATGATATTATACATACTTCTACATCAAAATATTCCAATGCTTCTAGTCATTGTTTCATTTCTGGGTGATGGATTTTTTCTGGTGATTTAATTCAGCATGGCTCATTGTTCTGTAAATGTATTAGATAATTCTGTAAATGTATTAGATAGTTCTGTAAATGTATTAGATAGTTCTGTAAATGAATTAGATAGTTCTGTAAATGAATTAGATAGTTCTGTAAATGTATTAGATAGTTCTGAAAAATTCTTAGACAAATAATAATTATATTAGTATGTTGTTTATAGTTAAGGCATTAACGTTGTGGAGGTTTAAAGACATTGTAATTTATTTTTATCAAACACTGTTTATTCCACTTTTTTGTGACGGTATAACCCTACCGGTTTCAAGGCTTTCACCTTATCTTCAGAGGAGCACAAATGTTTGCGCTCCCCTGAAGATGAGGTGAAAGCCTTGAAACTGGTAGGGTTATGCCATCACAAAAAAGTGGAATAAACAGTGTTTGATAAAAATAAATTACAATAATTATATTAGGTCAACCTACATAGTGCTTTTTAGTCTATATAGTGCTTTTTAGTCTATATAGTGCCGTTTAGAGTGCAAACTTTCCTCTTGGGAGCTTTAACTCGAGATTCGAACCATTATTATCAACATATTAAAAATATTATCATCCACTGCAGAATATAAACATCTCCAAATTGTTTCCAAGAAAGCCTGTCCTTTGCGCATTGCTGCCACGTAATCGCTGCTTGCTTACGTATTTTGTCCACCCAGCATGCCTTCAGCCTTCTTCTTATAGACCTAGTTTTTTCTATTGGGTACCACTGGAGTACTTTATACGTCATACATATACATCTATATACCTCTGGAGTACTTCATACGCCATACATATACATCTATATACCACTGGAGTACTTCATACGTCATACATATACATCTATATACCACTGGAGTATTTCAAACGTCATACATATACATTTACGAGTATATACATCTGGAGTACTTCATACGTCATACATATACATCTATATACCACTGGAGTATTTCAAACGTCATACATATACATCTACGAGTATATACCACTGGAGTACTTCATACGTCATACATATACATCTATATACCACTGGAGTACTTCATACGTCATGCATATACATCTATATACCACTGGAGTACTTCATACGTCATACATATACATCAATATACCACTGGAGTACTTCATACGTCATACATATACATCTATATACCACTGGAGTACTTCATACGTCATACATATACATCTATATACCACTGGAGTACTTCATACGTCATACATATACATCTATATACCACTGGAATACTTCATACGTCATACATATACATCTATATACCACTGGAGTACTTCATACGTCATATATATACATCTATATACCACTAGAGTACTTCATACGTTATACATATACATCTTCATACGTAATAGATGTACATCGTCATACATATGCATATACATATTATTAGATCTGCGACGAAACCTTTGCAGATTGTTCATACCATACATCATAAATTTTGATAAGACTTCACAAAAAGGGTTGTCTTGAAGTGCTTCCTAAAGATGCATAAGCCACCCGTTAGATTATAACTATTTTTCAACTAACTAAGAAAAGAAATGCACATTGTAATACTTTCATACTAAATATATATATTTTTAGAAAAATTGCTGTGACATTTTAGTTCAATTTTTACTAAATACTAAAAAAAAATCCGATCTGGTGCAAACTGTTATAAAATTTAGGGACGTAATCTAGGAGATACGAGTATATTATTCTTCTTCCTAGTGTCATGTCAGGTCCCCCCAACGTTGAATATCACTTGAGAGTAGATATATTTGTCCCCGGCAGCCCGAAAAAGATCTCCAACGCTCCTTATGCCAGTCCAATCACGTATGTTATATTGCGGAGCCAGGAGATTTGCCTCCTGCCAACACCTCTTCGGCCTTCTATTTTGCCTTGGATGATCAGGTGCAATAATTTGTACTTTGCTCCTCTAAGTACATGACCCAAGTAGAACACCTTTCGGATTTTAATATTAGTCAGCAACTCTATCAACTTTGGCTCTTTGAAGAACCCTCGTGTTGCTGACCATATCCGTCCAGGGTATCCGTAGCATTTTCCGGTGCATCCACATTTCGAATGCTTCCAGTCGGTTCATACTACCAACTTTGAGGGTCCATGATTCCACTCCATGCAATAACACTGACCAAACGTAGCATTTGACTAACCGTTGTCGAAGTTTCAAGTTTAGATTATCATCGCAGAATACGCTTCTCATTTTATTAAAAGCCGCACGAGATGATTCAATTCCGCACTTGACTTCGGTTTCTGGGTCGAGGTCTTACGAGTGTCATTAATATTTATTTATTTTGTCCTTCATATATCGCAGTAACAATTAAAATAACCAAAAGAAAACGTAAAAATGAAAATTTGAAAATCATTGATTATACCAGGACTGCCCAACTTTTTTGTACACGTGAACTATTTTTTTTTGAAGGTGACGTGATCGATCAGTGTACAGGAAAAAGTACAAAATTTATTTATTTATTTATTTATTATTACACATGACAAGAAATATACACAATTTGCGAAAAAACAACAGGTAATTTAATTTGGACATACAATTTTAATGGATATGGGTTTGTCGCCTTTCATTTGTCGTATCCCCCGTTAACTAGGCTTTTGCCTGTATCTCACTGAGGATATTTACCATAAAAAAATAAATCGATACTTCTTTTCGATTTTTGATTACACAAAAACAAAACCCCGTTGCACGTTCCCATCAACCTGACAAACAGTGACACTCAATTACAACTGGAAACATCACGCGAAATTAAAATCCTCACACATCATCACTCCAGAAAGACCAAAAATATTCATCCCACAATATACCGCACACAATCATAAGGATAAAAATTAAAACAAAAATATACAGAAACACAAATACAAAAACAACCAAAATTAAAACAACAAGAAGAAACCAACACTCACGAGCCCACACAAATCTTTTCCACACGTCATTCATCCTGAATGCACAATCACTCAAAATCCTGTCGCAATAACAACCACGCTCCGATCGACTGTCTAAATGGTTTTCCTACCTTTACTTTTATTGAGTTCGGCACGCCATTGTATGTAATGGGAGCCAAATAAGCATATTGCCTTTGGGCAAAAGAGGTTTTAACTCTAGGGATGGTGAACATTTCATTAGTTGCCATGCGTGTCATGTGTGTCTGCTGAGTCTGCATCTTCCCCTCCTCTCGATGGTAGTGCCAGAGAATGGATTTGAGATGTAAATTGGCTATGTTCAGGACCTGATACTCTCTGAAAAGCTCCGCCGTGGGATACCGGGCAGGAAGTTTATTAATTATTTTCACAATCAATTTTTGGGAAACCTGCAATATGTGTTTTTGGGTTAAGGTGCATCCCCCCAAACTGATATACCGTATGATAATCAGACATAATAATCAGGTATAATAATTTAATATTTATTTCGAACAAATAATTAAACAGTATTAAATTAAGGTATTTATTATAGTAGTTGGGTACTCCTGTATTATATTGTAGGATTAGTTGATATGGGAACATATATTTTTTATCTACGCTTGTAATTTATTACTAAATATTTCTTTGTTTTTTGTTGGTACGACTGCAAAGGAATTTGTATTTATGAAAAGTGTTGCTATTCATTATAAATTATTTTATTTATTATTTCGCATAAAGCTTTGCCATTAAAAGGTGTGTGGATTTTTAATATTATTTGAATTCTAAGTGTTAAGTTAATTTGATTTGTTGCAGCTTTTTGTTTTATGTTGATTTGATTTTCGAATAAAGTCATGACCGAATAAAATCATTTTCGAATAAAATCATGACCATTTCGAATAAAATCATTTTCTTCTCTGATAATCAAATAACATCTGTTGTTTCACAAGATTTGATGGAAAGGAATACGACCTTTGAATATTTTGGAACAGGGGTCAATTATTTTAACAACTTTAATATTAGTCTCGATTCAACTTCATTATCAATTGCGATTAAAAAAAAACACCAGTTTATAGCTGATCATTCTTTTATTTTCTTACTTTTGAAAGAAGATTCTAATATATTAACAGGAAGATATTTTGGGCAATAAATAAGATCACACCCTAGAACGCTTGACAACGACTGACAAATCGCGACGGAACACGTGTATGAATGACAGAGACGACGCTCTACAAATCCGAAGTTAGCTGATTATGGCCGAAAGTCTCTTTCTTAAGCCCGATGTGTATTACTTACCCCCGGGTACTTGTAATACGTGTATACAACAATTTTACTTATGCTTACCAAAAAAGTGTTGGAAGGGTTAATTAGTTTCACAAAATAATTAAAAAGAACTTTCGGAAATACGAACATTTTGCGAATAAGCTATTTCAACCATGACATTTTTTTTTCTTCTAACATACGAGGAGATTGGCTGATTCATTCGAATTTTGATGAATTACTTAGGATCGGCATAGTAAAAATAAAAAAAAATCAAGTTTTTTACATTCCCTGTGCTAAACAGTTGCAGCCCTATTATTAAACTAAAAGTCAAATGTGGCCCGTAAGCTTGAAAAGGTTGCTTACCTCTTGTTTTTGTCTATGATTTCTAGTGTAGTGTAGTGATTTTTGTTGTTGTTTATTTTCAGCTTTAGTTGGTGTAGGAGGCTCAGCCCCATCACATCACAAAAAGAAATACCAGTTTACAGCTGATCGTCCTTTTATCTTTTCACTTTGTGAATATGATTCTGAAATATTCAAAGGAAGATATTTAGGAAAATAAAGGTCCAAATATGCTGTCATCAAGTGTAAATATATTGAAAATATAAATATGATAATGTCGGATTTTGCACCTCTTTTATAGACTGAATAAAACTTCTAGCTTTTAGGCATACATGATTTTCTTTGTGTTGGGTGAAGGCTTTTTGATAATGTGCGCCAAAACATTTATAAAACTAGAAAACTAGGTCTTGCATGAGATAAATTTCGAAAATGAACAAAATTTATAGGGTTTGGTATTTATTTTGTGATTTACGTGCATAAAAAATTATTATAGAAAACCATTCAATTCACTTAAAATGCATTTTACAAGAAAATTAATTTCTTTACTTTAGAACTGTATAAATATAATATCTTAAATAGCGAGTTGCGATAGGAAACAAAGTAAACGGGACACTAATAGATATACTCGTATAGTCAAACCAAGTCATTTTAAAATCTATTTAAATGGTGGTTCACAACAGTGTATTCATTTCAAAATTTATGTATGAGAGTGTAAATTGATGTATGGGAGTGTAAATTGATGTATGGGACTGTAAATTGATGTGTGGCAGTGTAAATTGATGTATGGGAGTGTAAATTGATATGTGGGAGTGTAAATTGATGTATGGGAGTGTAAATTAATGTATGGGAGTGTAAATTGATGTATGGGAGTGTAAATTGATGTATGGGAGTGCACATTGGTGTATGAGAGTGTAAATTGATGTATGGGAGTGTAAATTGATGTATGGGACTGTAAATTGATATATGGTAGTGTAAATTGGGCGAGAAAAAATAATGAAAGAAATTGATTTAATGCAGTGGAAATTTGTGCATTGAGAACAATATATGACAGAATAATAAATGTGTTTGTTAACGATTAATGTAAGCTAAAAACTGGCGTGTTAAGTAGGGTGAAATAGAGTATGTTGAGGTGGATTGGACATGTCGAATGGATTGGTATACTAAAGACGACTAAATCAATTTATAATGGTAAGGCGTAAAATAAACAGGAGGAACTGTGTGAGAAAATATGGAGGAGTCTTTAGGCGGGAGGCCTTGGCGGAAGAGATGATGATGGTGATTTGTTGATAAACAATAAAACACGTTAGATCGCAATGCGGAAAGAGAGTCTGTGCAATTTTATTAGTAACGTAGGTATTTATATCTTTTTAGAATGCGCGCGAGAATGAGCTCGCGATATGCCTACGTCTCGTTTCTGTGAATGCAAAACGATTAATTGTTGTATGTAGGTATCATTCAAATACGGAACTAGCGAGACAGCCGTGGTGCGTTCTCTCTCTAGTATGGAATGCGGTCCGCTCGGCTATGGGTTGAATGGCCGGCGGGTGAACTTCGGACTTGTCTATTTAGATTGTCGAGGAGTGCGAAGGTCATTTCATCGGTCATTGACCGTATGTATGAACGCCCACAGTATTCGAGTGGGCGACCGCCACAAGTCTAAGGATGTATGTTGTGATAGAATAGTTTACCGCTCTGTCCTCTATCTACCCCAAATCGGAAAGGGCGTGATGATCAGTGCCGCCTTTGTGTAGATGGCGCCCTTAAGCAGTTTGCAACTTATGAATTACCAGGAATTTAGTCGTAAAATAGATATTTGTTACAATTGAACGTATTTATTTAATGAAGATTAATATTTATATTTTATTATTCTTGTTATTTTATATTTAATTAATCTTGTTATTTTTAGTTTTTATACGTGTATTTTATGCGCCATGTTTTATAGTATTTGATGTATGTTTTATATGGGAAGTTCGTTGAGCGGTTTTTTTTAAGATTTTTTTCTTATTGATATTTGAATGATATCCCTTATTGTAAATTTAAAGGTTACATTTTTAGATTTTATTGTATTACACGATTAGTTGCCGTTGGATTTTCAGCCACATTTAGATTTTATTGTATTACAGGATTAGTTGCCGTTGGATTTTCAGCCACATTAAAAATAAAAAAGTTTGACGTCATAGCGGACCGTCCATTTTTATTTTTACTGAATACATTGAATGATGGACCAATTTTCTATGGCTCTTATAAAGGATTTTAAATGGTGTGATTTTATTCAAATAACATTTCAGTTTATATTCTACTTTTTAAGTTAAGCCTCTAGCTTTCCACGTATTTGGTGTGATTTTATTCAAATAACATTTCAGTTTATAGTCTACTTTTTAAGTTAAACCTCTAGCTTTCCACGTATTTGGTGTGATTTTATTCAAATAACATTTCAGTTTAAAGTCTACTTTTTAAGTTAAACCTCTAGCTTTCCATGTATTTGGTGTGATTTTATTCAAATAACATTTCAGTTTATAGTCTACTTTTTAAGTTAAGGTTCTAGCTTTCCAGGTATTTGGTGTGATTTTATTCAAATAACATTTCAGATTACAGTCTACTTTTTAAGTTAAGCCTCTAGCTTTCTAGGTATTTGGTGTAATTTTACTCAAATAACATTTCAGTTTATTCTATCTTTTAAAATAAGCCTCTAGCTTTCCAGGTATTTGGTGTGATTCTATTCAAATAACATTTCAGTTTATAGTCTACCTTTTAAGATTAGCCTCTAGCTTTCTAGGTATTGGTGGTGTTAAATACTTCCAAATAACACGTTTTTTCGACGCATTTTGCTTTATATTTCTTACAAAATACATTAATATTGGGTTGTCTGGGAATTATTTTCATATTTTTCGGATAAATGTCGTTTGTACAAAATGTCATCAGTAACTTCATCCCAAACGTTCTGAATTTATATTTTTATGAAAGGTAATAGTTTGGCGCATGTTTTTGGCCATTGTTGACTCAAACTGCTGAAGTGGTTTTTTTGACATTATTTTGAAAGTTATATGTAATGACAAAATATCATATGTGTTATATGTAACAACAAAATCTCACATTTGTTATATGTAACGACAAAATATCATATGTGTTATACAATATGTAGCGACAAAATATCATATGTGTTATATGTAACGACAAAATATCATATGTGTTATATGTAGCGACAAAATAGCATATGTGTTATATATAACAACAAAATATCATATGTGTTATATGTAACAACAAAATATCATATGTGTTATATGTAACGACAATATATCATATGTGTTATATGTAACGACAAAATATTAATTGCACAATTTAAAACGGAACATCGGCCGCCACTTGTTAAAACTAAATACGTTCTCTATACACCTGCTGCAGAAAGTCACGCTACGCGACAACATAATAAATTAACATACTGCGTACGATCCTGTGTGATCACTGGTAATAATGCGTCAAACATTGTTTACGAGCGGCTACATTAACGGGGTGTTAATTTTCACATATGACATGCGGAATGGAAATTTTGACGGTAAATCCGTAACCCATTAAATCGAAGTTCGCAAAATTGAGGGTTTACTGTATTTATAAAAAAAGAGTTGATAGTCAATGATTGGTATATTTCTCATAACGTCGATTTATTGATTTTTCTTTTCTATAAATCTTTTTTCTTCTTCGTATATTTTCAGTTGCAATGCTTTCTCGAAAAAGCAGACCACGTAAATTAAGAATTCAATTCAATGCCAACTGTCCGTTTGTATTCATTTTGATGAACAGAGAAACGAAAACAATCTTTATTGGATCATATCTAGGAGTATAATTAATAATGTAATTTAACTTCTGTATATTTATATTCGCTAGCTGCAAAAAAATTCATTTCATAGCTCACTATCATTATTCAACATTCATTTGGGAGAATCATATTGACCTCTTTTATGTTTTACAATACATTTGGGAGAATCATATTGACCTCTTTTATGTTTTACAATACATTTGGGAGAATCATATTGACCTCTTTTATGTTTTACAATACATTTGGGAGAATCATATTGATCTCTTTTATGTTTTACAATACATTTGAGGGAATTATATTGACCTCTTTTATGTTTTACAATAAATTTGGGAGAATCATATTGACCTCTTTTATGCTTTACAATACATTTGGGAGAATCATATTGACGTGTTTATGTTTTATAATACATTCGGGAGAATCATATTGACCTCTTTTATGTTTTACAATATATTTGGGAGAATCATATTGATCTGTCTTATGTTTTACAATACATTTGGGAAAATCATATTGACCTCTTTTATGTTTTACAATACATTTGGGAGAATCATATTGATCTCTTTTATGCTTTACAATATATTTGGGAGAATCATATTGACCTCTTTTATGTTTTACAATACATTTGGGAGAATCATATTGACGTGTTTATGTTTTATAATACATTCGGGAGAATCATATTGACCTCTTTTATGTTTTACAATACATTTGGGAGAATCATATTGACCTCTTTTATGTTTTACAATAAATTTGGGAGAATCATATTGACCTCTTTTATGCTTTACAATACATTTGGGAGAATCATATTGACGTGTTTATGTTTTATAATACATTCGGGAGAATCATATTGACCTCTTTTATGTTTTACAATACATTTGGGAGAATCATATTGACCTCTTTTATGTTTTACAATACATTTGGGAGAATCATATTGACCTCTTTTATGTTTTACAATACATTTGGGAGAATCATATTGATCTCTTTTATGTTTTATAATACATTTGAGAGAATCATATTGACCTCTTTTATGCTTTACAATACATTTGGGAGAATCATATTGACCTCTTTTATGTTTTACAATACATTTGGGAGAATCATATTGACCTCTTTTATGTTTTACAATACATTTGGGAGAATCATATTGACGTGTTTATGTTTTATAATACATTCGGGAGAATCATATTGACCTCTTTTATGTTTTACAATATATTTGGGAGAATCATATTGATCTGTCTTATGTTTTACAATACATTTGGGAAAATCATATTGACCTCTTTTATGTTTTACAATACATTTGGGAGAATCATATTGATCTCTTTTATGCTTTACAATATATTTGGGAGAATCATATTGACCTCTGTTATGTTTTACAATACATTTGGGAGAATCATATTGACGTGTTTATGTTTTATAATACATTCGGGAGAATCATATTGACCTCTTTTATGTTTTACAATACATTTGGGAGAATCATATTGACCTCTTTTATGTTTTACAATAAATTTGGGAGAATCATATTGACCTCTTTTATGCTTTACAATACATTTGGGAGAATCATATTGACGTGTTTATGTTTTATAATACATTCGGGAGAATCATATTGACCTCTTTTATGTTTTACAATACATTTGGGAGAATCATATTGACCTCTTTTATGTTTTACAATACATTTGGGAGAATCATATTGACCTCTTTTATGTTTTACAATACATTTGGGAGAATCATATTGATCTCTTTTATGTTTTATAATACATTTGAGAGAATCATATTGACCTCTTTTATGCTTTACAATACATTTGGGAGAATCATATTGACCTCTTTTATGTTTTACAATACATTTGGGAGAATCATATTGACCTCTTTTATGTTTTACAATACATTTAGGGGAATCATATTGACCTCTTTTATGTTTTACAATACATTTGGGAGAATCATATTGACCTCTTTTATGTTTTACAATACATTTGGGGGAATGATATTGACGTCTTTAATGTTTTACAATAAATTTGGGGGAATCATATTGACCTCTTTTATGTTTTACAATACATTTGGGAGAATCATATTGACCTCTTTTATGTTTTACAATAAATTTGGGAGAATCATATTGACCTCTTTTATGCTTTACAATACATTTGGGAGAATCATATTGACGTCTTTTATGTTTTATAATACATTCGGGAGAATCATATTGACCTCTTTTATGTTTTACAATACATTTGGGAGAATCATATTGACCTCTTTTATGTTTTACATTACATTTGGGAAAATTAAAGAGATTTTTTAATATTATTTATGTACAAGATAATATACAATACCAACAAAGCACGAATTGAAAAAAATATATATAGCTAGATACCACAAACAATAACCACATTTAAATTGCTATATGATGTAAAAATATTACAAATTCTGTAAATTTGAAATTCATAGGATCAAATTTCACAAAAAAATAATTGGATTACAAATTGCGCGATCAAACAAAAAAAAAAGCAATTTGAATTCGCGCGACACTTCTCGGCGGCTGGGAATATCTTGACCATTTTTTCTTACTGTAAAAATAATGTAAGCCAAGTAAAGTTTTGTCGACATACTCGTATTTCTGCAATATTGAGACAAAATAACATGTTTGGTTGTAAAATAAATAAAAAAAAACAATATGTTCTATTTTTTATGGGCAGATATCGCATATAAATTTAAAAAAATACTATACTTATCGCTTGATGCGCTATGACATATATTACATTTTATATGTTTGTAAGCATAATATAATGCACAGTACCCGGCGATAAGTAATACACATCGGGCTTAAGAAAGAGACTGTCGGCTATAATCGGCTAACTTCGGCATTGTAAAGCGTCTTCTCTGTCATTCATACACGTATTCCATCGTGATTTGTCAATCGTTGTCAAGTGTTCTAGGGACAGAGACGACGCTTTACAAAGCCGATGTTAGCCGATTATGACCGACAGTCTCTTTCTTAAGCCCGATGTTTATTACTTACCGCCGGGTACTAAAACTGTGGTTGGTTTTCGATGATGGGCTTCCCCATACTTACGATAATAATCTTGAGATATTTGGATATTGAATCTTTGCATGCAGGGAGAGAACCGATCACCGGGTAAAAGGGGTCGGCTACTACGCGGATTTGCTTGAAAAATGTCGAAATATTAGAATTTTAAATGGTTTTTGGCAAAATAATGCAATTTTTCGAATAAACATTAGAATTTTAACATTAAGTCGATTTCGGGACCGAGACAATGGCGGAAAATACGAATTATCGTTTTTCTGATTAACTGACTTTTACTGTATTTTCATTCGATCGTGCACGTCATTCCAGCCTCATTTTGGCATAAGAATTCGATGTTTGGTTTAGGATATTTAATTAATTATTTTCTTTATTTTACTAAGCACAATATAATTTGCATAAGACTGTATAGAATTATGTAAGAGAAATACAAAAAAAATGGAGTTATTTGATGTTTTGCTTTTTTCGAGTTACATATAGTATATTATTATAACTCGAAAGCTTGAGATCTTTTATGATGCTGTTTCTAACTTTAACTTCATCCTAACTGTAACCCTCTTTTGTTAGCTTTAGATTTCCTAAAGTAAATCGAGAAATTAACTCAAAAAGTAATGTTCGTACTATTTTTTTTCTCTCTCTCTTATTGAACGAATAACTGATTCTTTTTTTGATTAATTTGGAATTTAACCTGTTTCCATTCCACCTAATGTCTTCTTGCTGAGCCATCCATGCCCTACTAGATCTTTCTGCAGGTCTTTGTCCTGTTATCATTAGACTATATTTATACTTAATTGCAGTCAATCTGTAAGATTCATTTTGACTGTCTATGGGTTGACCATAAATTAAACTCAATCAAGGCTTCCATACACATTCTTTTTACAATTGGTCAAGTCGATCATTAGATTGAAGTAAAGTTTTCACTATTGTCAAATCGACCATTATATTGATGTGAAGTGTTTACAATTGACAAGTCTATCATTAGATCGAAGTGGAGATTTTATAACTGTCAAGTTGAACAATAGATTGAAATAAAGCTTTTATAATTTGTCAAGTGGATCATTAGATAGATTGATGTGAAGTTTTCACTATTGTCAAATCGATCATTAGATTGATGTGAAGTTTTTACAATTGACAAGTCGATCATTACTATAGATCGAAGTGGAGATGTTATAATTGTCAAATTGAACAATAGATTGAAATAAAGCTTTTATAATTTGTCAAGTGGATCATTAGATTGATGTGAAGTTTTTACAATTGACAAGTCCATCATTAGATTGATCTGAAGTTTTTACAATTGTCATGTCAATCATTAGATTGAAGTGAAATTTTTAAAGTTATCAATTTGATCACTAGATTGAAGTGGAGTTGGTGCAAATGAATATTTGTCATTTTGTCGATTATTAAAATGAAGGGAAGTTTTTTACAATTGTCATGTCAATTATTAGATTGAAGTGTAATTTTTAAAGTTATCACATTGATCACTAGATTGAAGTTAAGTTGGTGCAAATGAATATTTGCCATTTGTGAAATATTTACAATTGTCAAGTCGATCATTAAATTAATCTGAAGTTTTTACAATTGTCATGTCAATCATTAGATTGAAGGGAAATTTTTGAAGTTATCAAATTGATCACTAGATTGAAGTGAAGTTGGTGCAAATGAATATTTGCCATCTGTGAAGTTTTTACAATTGTCAAGTCGATCATTAAATTAATCTGAATTTTTTACAATTGTCATGTCAATTATTAGATTCAAGTGAAATTTTGAAAGTTATCAATTTGATCACTAGATTGAAGTGGAGTTGCTGCAAATGAATATTTGCCATTTTGTCGATTATTAAAATTAAGTGAAGTTTTTACAATTGTCATGTCAATCATTAGATTGAAGTGTAATTTTTAAAGTTATCAAATTGATCACTAGATTGAAGTGAAGTTGGTGCAAATGAATATTTGCCATTTTGTCGATTATTAAAATGAAGTGAAGTTTTTACAATTGTCATGTCAATTATTAGATTAAAGTGAAATTTTTAAAGTTATCAATTTGATCACTAGATTGAAGTGGAGTTGGTGCAAATGAATATTTGCCATTTTGTCGATTATTAAAATGAAGTGAAGTTTTTACAATTGTCATGTCAATCATTAGATTAAAGTGAAATTTTTAAAGTTATCAATTTGATCACTAGATTGAAGTGGAGTTGGTGCAAATGAATATTTGCCATTTTGTCGATTATTAAAATGAAGTGAAGTTTTTACAATTGTCATGTCAATCATTAGATTAAAGTGAAATTTTTAAAGTTATCAATTTGATCACTAGATTGAAGTGGAGTTGGTGCAAATGAATATTTGCCATTTTGTCGATTATTAAAATGAAGTGAAGTTTTTACAATTGTCATGTCAATCATTAGATTGAAGGGAAATTTTTGAAGTTATCAAATTTATCACTAGATTGAAGTGAATTTGGTGCAAATGAATATTTGCCATTTGTGAAGTTTTTACAATTGTCAAGTCGATCATTAATTAATCTGAAGTTTTTACAATTGTCATGTCAATCATTAGATTGAAGTGAAATTTTTAAAGTTATCAATTTGATCACTAGATTGAAGTGGAGTTGGTGCAAATGAATATGTGCCATTTTGTCGATTATTAAAATTAAGTGAAGTTTTTACAATTGTCATGTCAATCATTAGATTGAAGTGGAGTTGGTGCAAATGAATATTTGCCATTTTGTCGATTATTAAAATTAAGTGAAGTTTTTACAATTGTCATGTCAATCATTAGATTGAAGTGGAGTTGGTGCAAATGAATATTTGCCATTTTGTCGATTATTAAAATTAAGTGAAGTTTTTACAATTGTCATGTCAATCATTAGATTGAAGTGAAATTTTTCAAGTTATCAAATTTATCACTAGATTGAAGTGAAGTTGGTGCAAATGAATATTTGCCATTTTGTCGATTATTAAAATGAAGTGAAGTTTTTACAATTGTCATGTCAATCACTAGATTGAAGTGAAGTTTTTTTATAATTGTCAAGACGCTCATTAGATCGAAGTCAATTTCTTTTAAATTTTTGAAGTCAGTCATTAAATTGAAATGAATTTGGTGCAAATTAATATTTGCCACACTTAATTCAATTAAGAATCTAATCTAACTGTTCGCTTATTTGGTATCTAATTTTTTGATATCTAATGACATGGCCTACTTGAAATTCCTCTATTAGCAATGTATCAATGGCTCGTGATTAGGCCAACTCTAATTGTTTATCAATTTATTTCAGTTTTATTATTACTTCGTGGGAGTGCACCGCAATCGAGGAAATTGAAAATGGTCTTCACAGCTGACCATCCATATATATTTTTGTTGAAAGATCGGACTTCTAATCCTATATTCATGGGTGTCTACACGGGATATACAGCTCCATAAAGTAGGAAAAAAGATAAATTAATTTTCTTAAGCTGTCTGCTGAAAATGCTTTTTAAAATTTTATATTCAGTCTAATGTTCATGCTAAGTTTAACACTTAAAGGATTTGGCTTGGTAAAAACAATCTATTTCATATTCAATCTAATGTTCATACTAAGTTAAACACTAAAAGGATTTGGCTTGGTAAAAGCACTCTATTTTATATTCAGTCTAATGTTCATACTAAGTTAAAGACTACAAGGATTCGGCTTGGTAAAAACACTCTATTTTATATTCAGTCTAATGTTCATACTAAGTTAAACACTAAAAGGATTTGGCTTGGTAAAAACACTATTTCATATTCAATCTAATGTTCATACTAAGTTAAACACTAAAAGAATTCGGCTTGGTAAAAACACTCTATTTCATATTCAATCTAATGTTCATACTAAGTTAAACACTAAAAGTATTTGACTTGGTAAAAACACTATTTTATATTCAGTCTAATGTTCATACTAAGTTAAACACTAAAAGGATTTGGCTTGGTAAAAACACTCTATTTCATATTCAATCTAATGTTCATACTAAGTTAAACACTAAAAGGATTTGGCTTGGTAAAAACAACTCTATTTTATATTCAGTCTAATGTTCATACTAAGTTAAACACTAAAAGTATTTGACTTGGTAAAAACACTCTATTTTATATTCAGTCTAATGTTCATACTAAGTTAAACATTAAAAGGATTTGGCTTGGTAAAAACACTCTATTTTATATTCAGTCTAATGTTCATACTAAGTTAAACACTAAAAGGATATGCCTTGGTAAAAACACTCTATTTTATATTCAGTCTAATGTTCATACTAAGTTAAACACTAAAATGATTTGCCTTGGTAAAAACACTCTATTTTATATTCAGTCTAATGTTCATACTAAGTCAAACATTAAAAGGATTTGGCTTGGTAAAAACACTCTATTTTATATTCAGTCTAATGTTCATACTAAGTTAAACACTAAAAAGATTTGGCTTGGTAAAAACACTCTATTTAATTATTCCTTATTACTGAAATGGTTTACAGTTATTTAAATTAAATATATATAATTCATTATTTTAAAACTTCTATCCCCTTTCGATTGTCATTAAGTATATTCAGAATCGTCGGATTCCATAGATAAATCTGCGGTATTGTCAGTACACCATCGTGACTAGATTTATCTATGGTATTCGATGAATATATAGAAATTCTTCTTGAATAATGGCCGTGAACTTCTATAAATATATGAAGGAGTAATGTTCTGCTGACGGTAAAACACT